>CAIGQQ010034405.1:0-12119 GCA_903798035.1 Danio albolineatus
TGATGTACTGATTTGTATTTTTTAAGGGATAGTTCCCACAAAAATTAACATTAATTTATGAAAAAAATTACTCATCGTTTACTCATCATTTACACTACTCTCCCTTGTGTGTTTTAAATCTGGGCGAGTTTCTTCCCTCTGTTATATTTTACAGAATGCTGGTTGCTGAGACCCACTGACTTTCATAGAAGAAAAAAATGTGATGGAACCCAGCAATCAACATTTTACAAAATATCTAAACAAATGAAAGAAACTCAAATATGCTTTGAACAAGAGAGAGTTTGTATCCCTTTAAGATACAAAAGTGTACCGTTAAAGTATCAGTGAGGACCTGTTAGGTACAACAGTGTAACTATTGAAAAGGTACTACCCCTTTGACAGGTTCTGTGCCTTTATTTCTGAGGCTGTAGAAATCTCAAACTATTAAATCATGTATGTTGTCTTAATGTACTTGATCTGACTGAATATTTCATGCTCACCTGAGAAAATATTCCCCAGTTTCTCCATAACAGCTGAATCAGCACCTTTAGTGTACATGATGATTTCATTGGTGTGCGGGTGACGTACAATAATGGACATCCTCCTCCGCGTCGAGTCGAAGGTCAAGACGTCCAGCACCTCAAACTTCAGCAACGTTTCATCGGGCAGCTTGACAGTCACATAACGAGGAGTGCGTTCGACCATGGTGAACCCATAAGCCTTTGCTGCGTGTATCAGAGCGGCCTCATCTGGACTGTGGGCCTCATAACACACCTCTTCTGACCCCGACAGACTGCGTTTATCCTTGCCTTCACTTGAAACGACCTTCTGGCCCGGGCTGGAGTCTGAGACGCTGGAGATGTGAAATGTGTCTGGCTCGTCTTCGTCTTTGGCGAAGGGATCTGCCAGTCTCTCTCCATTTCTTTTAAACCTCATTGATGAGAAAAACTTCTGCAGAGAGCTTATTTTAAACCACCGTCCCAAGTTGTGACTTGAGTATGAGGAGATACGACGGGCTTTGACCTGAAAAGAAAACATTTTTTTATTACCGCCCTATTACCTGTAAGAATTGGCTATGTCTCTCCATGATAATAAACCCTGAAAATTGTTATGGAATTCCACGAGACAAGACCACGAGGATGGTCAAGCATTAAAACAATGAACAGGCTAATCTGAGAAGATCAGAAGACCAGCTGTTCAACTGTTCTATTCAAATCATCCTGAGCTTATCTTCCTGGCTGTATGTCCTTGCTCCATCAGAGTAGACCATTTACATCTCACATAAACTGTTCAAGGTTTTAACTTGGTGCATCTTGTAGTTTTATATTCATGTTTGGTATCATTTTAAATGTCTCTGTGTGATTGGTAAAGTGGTCTTAAGGTCATTGTAATATTTCACTGGTATTTGTTGAATTTGGTTTTAACTTTGATGAAATCTCTGCCAGATGCTCCCCCTCCAGAGGTGATTAACACATCAATACACTAGGCAAGGGTCACTGTGACGCCCTGTTGGGTATTTAAGGTTAAGGTTTTGTACAGATCGGGGGATTCAGTAACTGAAGGACCCCGTTGTAGTGTATGAGTTTCTGAAGCTCTGAATCAGAACTCAGATACTACAACGTATTTTTACATAGTCAGGTATTCACTCTTAATCTATCTTGGAGAAATTGATGTTGTACAATTTGAATTGGCTTATCTTGTGCAATTATGTGAATTGGAATGGAAAATATTTGCCTGACAAATAAATGTACAATTCTTACTTAAACTCTCATATTTCCTGACAATCACTGACTTAATATGATATAATCTAGTGGCTAAATCAAACTCTCTTTAGGTATAAGCATTCAAATTATAATAAATTGGAGTCAGATTAAATTCGGAGTTGGAAACTAATTAAGATACGTTTTCATAAGTAAAAATATTTCTTTTCACATGTGCTAAAAGGTTTACATGCATTTAACTTCACCCATACTGTTAGCTTCGTCGTTGGGCTAATACATGGATCCTTACATACTGCATTAGAATTACTTTATTACTACTTAATTACAGCTTTATTGCTGCATTAATAGTGCTTTATTACAGCTTCATTACTGCTGTTACATCTTTATTACTACTTTAATACAGCTTTATTGTGCATTAATATTGCTTTACTGCATTTATACATATTTTTTACAACATTATTACATCTTTGTTGATTTTTAAGTGCATTATTACTGTTTTTACAGCATTATTACCGTATTTATACATCTTTATTACTGCACTTTTACATCTGTTACTGTTTAGTGCATTATTATTTATTACAGCTTTAACACTGCTCCATTACAGTGCTATTACTGCTTTATTACAGACTAGAATTGCTTTATTACTGCATTATTATATCTCTGTTGATTTTTAAGTGCATTGTTTCTGTTTATTACTACTTTATTACAGTGTTATTACTCCATTTATACATCTTTATTACTGCATTATTACTGCAAAATTATGCAATAGTATTGCTTTATTACTGCATTTTTACAGCTAAATTACTACTCTTTTACAGCACTAATACTGCTTTATTGCAGAGTTATTACTGCTTTATTACTGGATTTATACATCTTTATTACTGTAGTATTACAGCATTATTACATCTTTGTTGCTTTTTAAGTGTATTATTACTGTCTTTACAACATTATTACTGCTTTATACTATTATTGTTTTATTACAGTATTATTATCATCGCTTTATTACAGTGTTATTCATGCCTTATTACAGTGTTATTACTGTTTTATTACAGCTTTATTACCGCATAATTACATCTTTGTTGCTTTTTATTGCATTATTACTGTTTTATTACAGTATTGTTACTTCTTCATTACTGCACAACTACTGCTTTATTAATGCTTTAACACTGCTCTATAACAGCGTTATTACTACTTTACTACTGTTTTATTACATCAATATTACGCATTACTATTGATTTATCACTGCATTATTACATCTTTGTTGCTTTCTAGTGCTTTATTACTGTTTTATTACAGCATTGTTACTGCTTTATTACAGTGTTTTTACTGCTTTATTACTGCTTTACTACAACTTTATTATGCATTACTACTGCTTTATTACTGCACTTATACATCTTTATTACTGCATTATCACATCTTTGTTGATTTTTAAGTACATTATTACTGCTTTATTACAGCATTATTACTGCGTTATTAGTGTTTTTACTGCTTTATTACAGTGCTGTTACAGCACCATTGCTGCTTAGTTACAGTGTTATTACTGCTTTTATAACAGATTTATTATGCATTAGTATTGCTTCATTACTGCACTTATACATCTTTATTACGGCATTTTTACATCTGTTACTTTTAGTGCATTATTATTGCTTTATTACAGCATTATTACTTTTGTATTACAGTGTTATTGCAGTTTTATTACAACATTATTACTGCTTTACTACTGATTTATTACTGCATTAGTATTGCTTTATTACTGCAATTATACATCTTTATTACTGCTTTATTACTGCTCTATCACAGCATTATTGCAGCTTCGTTACAGTGTTATTACTGCTTTATTACAGCTTTATTACGCATCAGCATTCTTTTAGTACTGCATTTATACAGCTTTATTTCTGTATTATAACGCATTAGTATTGCTGTATTACTGCATTATTACGGCTTTTATACTTATTTGTTACCGCTTTATTACACATTAGTCTTTAGTCACAGCTTTTATTCCTGCATTATTACTGCTTTATCAAATCTTTGTTGCTACTTTGATAGTTTTATTACTGCATTATTACTGCTTTGTTTCACATTAGTATTGCTTACTGCATGAGTATTGCTTTATTAGTGCATTATTACTGCTTTATTAAAGATTTATTTCGCATTTGTATTGTTTTATTACTGCATTAGTTTTGTGTTTTAATGCATTATTACTGCTTTATTACAGCTTTATTATTACTACTTTATTACAGTGTTGTTACAGCTTTATTGTGCATTAGTATTGCTTTATTGCTGCATTATTACTGTTTTATTACAGCTTTTATTAATGCATTAAAATTGCTTTATTAATGGATTTATACAGCTTTATTACAGCTTTGTTCCTACTTTATTACTGCTTTATTTCACATTAGTATTGTTTTACAACTGCATTAGTATTGCTTTATTAGTGCATTATTACTCCTTTTTTACAGTATTTTACTACTTCATTACAGTCTTATTACTGATTTATCACAGCTTAACTACGCATTAGTATTGCTATATTACTGCATTTGTACTCTTAAATAGTTGCAGTAATATAGATTTTAGTCATACAGTACAGTAGATTAACCTCAAATGTTTTAATTAGAATACATTTAAGTGTTTAGAATACATTTGTTACGGTGTTATTACTGCTTCATTACTGCTTTATTACAACTTTATTATTGGTTTATTACTGCACTTATACTTACACTGCACATTTTGAAAGGTCATAAAAATGTATATACACTCATAACACTCTACCCCTGTGGAAAATAAGTTTATTTCATGAGCACTTTTGCAACTTGATGAGTCTGAAATAGATGTTGCTCAATCAGGGAAAAAAAAAACACATGGATCATAACTTGAGAAATAAAGCTGACTTCATACAGACGTAAACAGTATGCAGCCTAAAATAGATTTTACAGAATCAGGAAAAACGTATGAAAGGTGCATATGAAATTGCATACAATGTACTACAATTGAATTTCATGACCTTTTACAAAGTGCATTTTACAGTATATAAGCTCCTTATTTTAACTCTAGTTTTAAAGTACTGGCTGATTAAGAAAAAAAAATCATGTTTTGTCAGTGTTTTGTTTCACCTATCCTAAAAAGTTTCAGCCTAAATACTATGTGTGTGTGCGTATACTTGTTTTCAGTATGTGATCTATGGGGACAGATTGCAAAAATCCACATTTTTAGATTTTGGATTTTTAGCCCATCATTTAGTCTATGCATTTATTTGTGTAAATGTGTGTAAATTTATATATATTCAGTTTTTAAACTAATTTCACTAATATTAGTGTGATATAATAACCGTAATATGAAAATGTTCATATTATTTATTTACAATACAGTTCCTAAAGTAACATTTTCTGTCTTTTAGCAGTTATATTATATAGGAGACTTGCTTTGTTTACCAAATATGTGTATCTAATTGGATTCGCATCGTAAACATTAAATAAAAGGTAAAAATTTATTATTTGTTTGTTTGTTTGTTGACTTTATTAATCCCAAAGGGAAATTCACATGTCACAGCAGAGCTTTTCATACTAAAAAATAAATAAAATAAGTTACATAGATATAAAAACAATAATAAAATTACATACATACTGCACACCTTAGTTCCAAAAACAACGAGTAAACACTTGTCCATATCTAAAAACTATTACAATTCAGCATAAGTCATCTAGTATGATTTTGGTTATACAATCTGATCACTGTTCGTAAAAATAACTTTTGTCATCAATGTGCAGTGTATTATTTATTTTCACATTATTCATCAATGTGCAGTGTATTATTTATTTCCTATATTAAGTTTTTGGTTATGATACTCTTAAAATCATTCCGCATAAATCTGAAAAATAGAAACAGCAAAAAATGTCCGCAGATTCTGTCTGGCCCGAGTTATAACTTAGAGACAACTTATAGTTATACCCTATTGCTTTATTGGTTCTATTTCAGGTAAGTGACATACACTATGTAATGATATATGAAAATGATAGATTAGATATTATACATCTTATATTTGTTAATAGCCCACTAGTGGAGGGAGAATCTTAATGTAGGCCCTCCAGCCAATCAAGTACTTTCAGTGGCTTCGCCGCCTGATGGAATGCGTTTCAGAATGCAATGAGGAATCCATCAAGAAAAACCCATTCCTGAGAAGATAAATCAAATTTTCTGTAAAACTGTGTGTTCTGTCAATGATTCTAAAACTGAACTACAGCAAATATTAAAACTGAGTACATGCCGTCGCCTGGCACTCTAATCCGCTAATAATCTAGTTCTTCAGGTGCTGCGGATCCGCATTCATTGTGACTGCCTCTTAAGTTGTGATGGACCCAGGGTGATACAATCATGCTCCATTGGTAATCAACTTAATTAATGTTGACCCAATGTCTTTGAATGTCTCAGTGCTACAGGTCTGAGGCCAAATATAATTTCTACCCTGGACAAAGTGCTTTGCTCGGGGTCCTCAAGTGCAATTTGGGAAATTAGCACTGACCAGCAGTGAAGGATACTCAGCTACACTAAACTTCTCTCTCAGACTCAACTCATTACAGACGTGTGGGGGGACGCCGTCCGCCTGACTGATGAAAAATCTAATTGCCTGGACCAAGTGAGCCATTGGCGCTTGCTCGAGAATTAAAATGTAGTAATTATAAAACAAACCATCGGGCTGCGAAGCACTAGCCAAAGTTGAATTAGTCATGCAGGGGCAGTAATAAAATATCTCGGGGCAACGGGACTGTGGCCACAGGTACTTAGTGTGCAAGAGGCATAATTTACATGGTGGGCTATTATAGTTATTGTTTTGACATGAGGGCAGTTTTTCTTTTGCTGTGAGTCAGAGAGCTAAGCATGTCGCTACCCCTTTCGGCTTCAGCAAGGTCAGTGGCGTCAAGCATGCTCACACTGTGACTTTGGGCCATCAGTGTGCAAATATTCTAGAATTCTGGCTTATTTATCGCTAAAAATTCTTCAGTTCATATTTAGATTTTTATCCTGAATTCTTCTTTAGCATCTGACATCTGACTTTTTCTCAGAATTCTGATTCTCATTATTTTGAATTTTATGCCAAAGTTTTAAGCTCATAATTTGCCATTCTTTTGTGTTTTTTGAATTCACTCCTTGCAATTCCACCTTCTTTATTTAAAATTAAAATCTAACTTTTTTCAAAGTTTGTATCTTGCACTTTTGTGTTTTCTGAATTCAGACTTTACATCTGGCTGATATTTTTATGCATTAATATTTTGATATCTTGATATTTTCTCTGAATTCTGAGTAGTGAGTATTTGGGTTAAAGAAAAAGGGCAATTACAAATAAAATGAGGTTTTTACGTCTTACGTTTTATTTTCATTCATTCATTCATTCATTCATTCATTCATTCATTCATTCATTCATTCATTCATTCATTCATTCATTCCTTCCTTCATTTTCTTTTCGGCTTAGTCCCTTTATTAATCAGGGCTCGCCACAGCGGAATTAACCACCAACTTATCCAATACGTTTTTTTACGCAGCGAATGCCTTTCCAGCCACAACCTATCACAGGGAAACACACATACACAGTCTTACACTCACTCACACACACTATGTACCGCATGTCTTTGGATTGTGCTACCCACTGCGCCACTGTGCTGCCTATTTTATTTTCATAATTCTAAAAATATATAAAAATATATATAAAAAAATAAAACAATTGTCTTAGAATTCTGACTTTATATTTAAAATTTCTTAAACTAACTTTGACCAAAATGATAATAAAATATGAATTTAATGTGAATCTGTGGGCAGGGTGATTATAAATCATTATGTATTGAAAGCTCTAGCCATTATCAATAGAGAATGTAGAGTATGGCTTAATGGAGTAAATATATTCACTCTTTTTTTCTGGCCTTATTTCAAAGACTGATACTTTCACACATGCTGTTTACATATTGAGTCATCAAGCATTAGCCATTAATATATCTTTTAAAAAGCCAGAGGGTTAACATCTGGCAAGTCAGACTTTTTTTCTTCAGTGTACTGCATTTACATCTAGCCTTTTTATTCTCAGAACTCTGACTCTAAATCTTACAATTCTGACTTTGTCTGGATTTTAAATGTACGTCTCAACCTTCCCAGCTCAAAAAAGCTCACCCTCTGTCTCTGGGCGGTCAATGTGGAAACCACCACTGTGTTGCAGATGGCCAACGCCAGAAAAAAGTCCAGGTAGGGCCCGGTCTGAATGCTTGCCATCTGATGGTTCACTTCCAGCATCAGCTTCCTGTCTGAAACCACCACTGTTTCCTGTTTGAGGAAATACAAGCGGTTAGGCGCGTGCCTGATTACATCATGCACAACAAGACCATGTGGTATCTTTCCATAGGTGGAAAATTACACGTATCGTATGACAACAAAAGGCACAACGTCACATGAAGCGGCAGCGGGACGCGAGACAATCTGTACAGTATCAGTAGCCCATGTTTAATGCACCCCAGCGGCCCCATATGTCAACCGATCGAAACATAGCGGATCAGAGCCAGCATTGCTGTGCTCATAACTGACACCAAACTGCTCGGCCATCTGCAGGGCAGACCGTGAGCATGCAGGAGAATGGAGGAAAGAAGATGGGTCAGCGACGAGACGTCAGGAATTATTTACTTCAGCTTCATCGTTTAAATCCATGAGGAAAAACATGGTGTCATTTCTAATAAATGACTTTTTCATTGATTGAGTACAGACTGCAGTAAAATTCAGTTGTCGCTTCACGTTTTAGTGATTAATCCTGTTCTGTATGCACAACAGAGTTTGGTCATTTACAGGCATGATAAGCACATTTGATAGCCAGATTCTGCATTTTCCAGAATGTATGCTGTGTGTAAGCAACCAAAAGGAAAATATTTTATTAATGAGGCGCATCAGAGATCTGTTTACAACGAGTAAAAATGTTAAAAAGGTAACTGTACATCTTAATACAGTTGTGAGTTGATAGCTTACAGTTCAGAGTTTCTTTTTACAAATTCTGAATTCACAACTTTTTTCTTCTGAGTATTGAAATTCAATCTTTTGTTGTCAAGAATTATGAATTGGAATCCGGTTCTATTGACTTCATATCTCTCAGTCTTAACATTTTTAGCAATTCTGAATTCAATTCTGAATCTCTCAGTTGTTATTTAATTCAGTTGTGAAATAATTCACATTTCTTAAATGGATTTACTTTTCATTTGCATGAATAGATAAAAACAGGTTAATAATTTTATATATAAGATTACAAGTTTTAATTTTTCTCTTGCATGTGTTGTCTAATTTTGTTAGAAAACCATCAAACAATAACAAGCTCATTCATTCATTTTCTTGTCGGCTTAGTCCCTTTTTTAATCTGGGGTCGCCACAGTGGAATGAACCGCCAACTTATCCAGCATTTGTTTTACGCAGTGGATGCCCCTCCAGCTGCAACCCATCTCTGGGAAACATCCATACACACTCATTCACACTCACACACTACGGACAATTTAGCCTAGCCAATTCACCTATACCATGTCATTGGACTTGTGGGGGAAACCAGAGCACCCGGAGGAAACCCACGCAACCACGGGGAGAACATGCAAACTCCACACAGAAATGCCAACTGACCCAGCCACCGTGGCCAGTAACAAGCTCATATTCCCATGATAAACCAACATATATTCAAAATCATTATATAAAAAATAAGACCAAAATATCCCAACCCACGCCTTCTTACTTTAAAAACACTGTGAACTTGATTGCTTTATAAGCCAAGCAAAACAACATATCTAAAAATGCTTATAATAAGTGGACATGGCAACACTCCTATAGCATACTTTGTGAAACAGCCTGCCAAACATAAATGAAGCACAATGCTCTGTCCACAGTTGTTTAGCTGAAATGCAGAATATAACAATGAACCTCTGGTCACTTTAATATTACTTTGGTATCTGCTATTTTTGACGTGTGAGATTCAAGAAGGTTGCTATTGTAAGCGACTGTCAATCATCACGGCTTCAGAACAGAGTCTGTTGGTTACAGATATGGAGAAAACACTTTACAGTGCGCACATGGCCAAAGAAACTGGCAAACGAAACAGGCCTCTTGTTTATCTTCTAAATTGCCATTGTGTCAAAAATCCAGCCAATTTTAGGAGAGCACGAAAGAGACGTTTCTTTCAAAACAAATCATCCAGAATCGCCAATCTTCACCCTGAAACACAGATATAATGGTCTTCTGATCTAGGATCTCACCAGAGGACTGCTGAAGGCCATGTCACTTTGGGCTCCCGCTGCCACTTTTGATCTGCGTCGACTGGCAGCTGCGACTTGAGTGTTGGCATGATTTTTGTGCCCCGTGTGGCCGTCCTGTAATTCTTCCAGAGGGAAGAGCGGAGGAAGCTTTGTCTTCTGGTAGATGGTGACCTCCTCCTCTTCACTTCCTCCACCATTGATGACCGCCAAACGAGCAGCTGAACAATGCCAAAAATAAAGCTTGTTAATTTATTAATTATAACCATTTAAATAAATGTATTAAGTCTATCTTATATGACTAAAATCAAATATGATACCAAACATGGTTCAAGAATACATACAAATTTAGGGGAATTTTTTTTTGTTGTTTAACATTGTTTTTCTAGGGCGTCACAGTGGCTTAGTGGGTAGCACGATCACCTCACAGCAAGAAGGCCGCTGGTTCGAGGCTCGGCTGGGTCAGCTGGCATTTCAGTGTGGAGTTTGCATGCTCTCCCCAGGGTCGTGTGGGTTTCTTCCGGGTGCTCCGGTTTCCCCCACAAGTCCAAAAGGTTATTTAGTGGCTATTACTGTTGTCTTTCTATAAGCTCGAACCAGTCTGGCCATTCTCCTCTGACCTCTGGCATCAACAAGGCATTTGTGCCCACAGAACTGCCGCTCACTGGATATTTTCTCTCTTTCAGACCATTCTCTGTAAACCCTAGAGATGGTTGTGCGTGAAAATCCCAGTAGATCAGCAGTTTCGGAAATACTCAGACCAGCCCTTTCCCATTCTGATGCTCGGTTTAAACAGCAGCAGAATATCTTGACCATGTCTACATGCCTAAATGCATTAAGTAAGTTGCTGCTATGTGATTGGCTGATTAGAAATTTATGTTAACAAGCAGTTGGACAGGTGTACCTAATAAAGTGGCCAGTGAGTGTATATTCTCATACTGTATATAACAAATACTTCCATATATGCACTGTTTTATGGCATTTAATAGCTTTTTTTGTTTCATGGCTTAACTGATGACAGCTTTGACACAGTATGCTCATAAATTCATTACATTTTAATATACAGAGCTTTAATCTCACAGAATGCTGAAGAAAGCTCAATTTACTCGCTTTTTTTCTAAATTCTTCCATTTGATATGGTCATGAGGACAATGCGGATCCAAATAAATACTCTTCTTAAGAGAAAAGGAGATTTTTTCCTACTATATTAACTGAGTTAAATATTTTAATGGTCTTAAACTGAAAACTTAAAAGTGTTAACACACTAATTTTGACAACACTTTAAAAGATATATAAAGCTTAAAATGAAAAATTGTTTGGATCACTCACCGTTCTCTTCATGACAGTATTCAGTCCCCATGATGGTGCAGCGCTTGAATACCATCTTGTTTTCTGTGAGAGTTCCTGTCTTATCCGAGAAGACATATTGGATCTGTCCCAAGTCTTCTGTGATGTTCAGAGCACGACATTGGACTCGACTGTCCAGCTCCTGATCGTAAAGCTCTGCATCTTGAGTGATGAAGAAGATCTGACCCATCTTCACCAGCTCAATGGACACATACAATGACACAGGAATCATCACCTGGACAGAAAGTAATTCGATGATTAGTGTTAAGTAGGGGTGTGTTATATTTATTGTTTATAATATCATACTGTGATAATATCATAACTGTGGTAATTTACTGATAATGTCACTAACTAACCAAACAAATCGAGACTCCAAAAGCATTGACATGAGGAAGACTTACTGCAATTAGACTGACCCTTTAATTTCAGTTATAAAAGCAAATAATATTTATTTTTAATTTTTGTTATAAAATGCAAATGTATAAATGGGATCAAACATGTAGCATGTTTAAGATGCCAAAAGGATCAAATATGTCCAATTTAAAAAGAAGAGATAAGTAAAAAAAAAAATACGTTTAAGTAATAGACGGATGATGTGTGAGGTAATGGGGTGGGAAAATAATAAGCTTGTGCTTCATCCTGCTTCATTTTCGACCATGTTGAAATGTATTTTTTTGTTAAAGATATTTTATGTATGATACATTTTTGTTCCAAATCAAATCAAATCAAATCAAATCAAATCAAATCAAATCAAATCAAATCAAATCAAATCAAATCAAATCAAATCAAATCAAATCAAATCAAATCAAATCAAATCAAA
>CAIGQQ010034406.1:7244-43556 GCA_903798035.1 Danio albolineatus
CCACAACAACACTTCCTTCCACATGATGACAGTACTTCTGAAAAAGCAAATGTTTTGCATATATAATGTTGCATATATAAACCAAACAAAAAAAAACTAGTAGTAAAAACTAATTGTAATACAAATCAATGCCATTTTAAAATAGTCCACACGGCTTTCAGAAGACATATTTTGGGAAATGCATAAGTTATGACTCAATTCCCATATATTAAAAAGAACATCATGGACATCTTGCATAACAACAACTTTCTTGTTTCACTGAAGAAAGTCATTACAACCAAACATCAGTTTACATGCAGGACAATGAACCCTTATGAAGAAAAACAGATAAAGCCGCTCAGTAAGGCTGAAAACACTGAAATCATGGAGTGGCAGCACAGAGTCCTGACCTAAACCTGATTGAAAATCTGTGGAAAATCACTGCTGACAAAGCTATGGCTAAGAAACAGAACTATTGATGTCTGTGAGAGGCTAGTCATAAGATAAACCTTGGTTATTTTGTAAAACACTAGCATAGCAGAGCCACAACAACACTTTCTTCCACATGATGACAGTACTTCTGAAAAAGCTAATGTTTTGCATTTATAATGTTGCATATATAAACCAAACAAAAACATTTTTTTAAAATTTTTTTCATAATTATTAATACTTTAATAAAATATGTCTTTAATCATGTTGTTATATATGAATAATAACCACAGATCTCAGACAAAGAGAGACGAACGAGACTAAATGAAGCGTCTGCTAATTGCTGTCTAAATCCCGGTGATATTCGGAGTCTTGAAACTTTAATTGTGCTCCGCTACTGATGTCAGTCTGCGTGTGTTTGTGTGAAGGTGTTTCTGTCTGCATCTGTTCCTCTTCGCGGGGTGCTAATGAACAGTCAAACCCACCTGGGCTGTGGAAGATATAGATAGATGGATAAAGAGAGAGAGAGAGAGAAAAGAAAAGTGCAGGAAATTAGAGTCCTTTACCGTCAAAATATGCTCAGTCACACGCATCTGTTGGTAATGACCTCGCTGACACCTAAACGCACTGACTTTACATGAATCACGGTGAAGAATGAATTTAATACGCTGGCCAACACTCCATCTTTCAGGAAACAAATATGTTCACTGATACTGCAATCTGATTGGATGATGCATCAAATATGTTGCAATTAAAGGGTACCTATTATGCAAAAATCACTTTTAAACACAGTTGTGTGTCAGCAGTGTGTGAATATAAGCAGCTTCTAATGGTTAAAATGATTAATGTTACTTTTTATAATCATATTTGATCAAAACAGTCTGCAGAAACACTTTGATTGACATTCTCCCTTGGTACGTGTCATCAGAGGGGGAAAGCCCCGCCCACTAGTGACCATCTCTCCCTCATTAGCATAGGATGTTAGTCCTGTTTTGAATCTGCCACTATGCTGACACACAGGCACTTGTAGCTCCGCCCTCTTTTGAAAAGAGCTTAATCTCATTTGAATTTAAAGCGACAGTCACTAAAAAGCCACAATTAGGATCAAAGCCTAAAAGGGTCCGTTTCAGAGAGTTATACAACATTATTTGTGTGGTATTTTGAGATACAAATACAATACAGTTTGTATAAAATACAAAACTGTTTACATTTTCCCGTTTAAATGAACACTCCACTTTTACAGAGTTAAACATGTGAGTTTAAACATTTTATTAGAGTCTGGCGGGAGCACTTTTAACTTAGCTAAGCATAGATCATTGAATCAGATTAGACTATTAGCATCTCCTTCAAAAAACCTAAAAAGAGTTTCAATAATTTTCCTCTTTACGGCTTATTTAGGTACATCACCTACTAAAAAAGGTTGCCAGAATGAACCAAACATCAGTTTACATGCATAAATGAACCCTGGATGAAGAAAAACAGATAAAGCCGCTCAGTAAAGCTGAAAACACTGAAATCATGGAGTGGCAGCACAGAGTCCTGACCTAAACCTGATGGAAAATCCGTGAAAAATAACTGCTGACAACGTTACAGCTAAGAAACAGAACTAGTGATATCTGTGAGTGACTAGTCATAAGGTAAACCTTGGTTATTTTGTGAAACACTAGCATAGTAGAGCCACAACCAAAATTCCATCCACATGATGACAGTACTTCTGAAAAAGCTAATGTTTTGCATATATAATGTTGCATATATAAACCAAACAAAAACAAAAAGTATACAAATATTTTCATAATTATTAATAATTTAAACTAATAAAATATGTCTTTTTTCAGTCTTTATTCATTCATTTTCTTTTCGGCTTAGTCCCTTTATTAATCCGGGGTCGCCACAGTGGAATGAACCGCCAACTTATCCAGCATTTGTTTTACGCAGCGGATGCCCTTCCAGCCACAACCCATCTCTGGGAAACACATCCATACATTCTCATTCACACACATACACCACGGACAATTTAGCTTACCCAATTCACCTGTACCGCATGTCTTTGGACTGTGGGGGAAACCGGAGCACCCGGAGGAAACCCACGCAACCACGGGGAGAACATGCAAACTCCACACAGAAATGCCAACTGGCCCAGCCAGGGATCGAACCAGCGACCTTCTTGCTGTGAGGCGAACGTGCTACTCACTACGCCACCGTGGCGCCTTTTTCAGTCTTTGTATCATTTATAAAAGCAACTCAATCTGTTACAGTGATTTTACCATGGTAATGGACCTTTAGGCACTTCACCTTTTTTGACTGAAAGTTTGTGTTTTTTCAAGATAATATACTAACCTTACAGAATTGCTCAAATAAAAATAAATACTTAGAATAATAATAATAATAATAACAAAAAACTATATACACTCACTGGCCACTTTAGTAGGTACACCTTACGAGTTTCAATAATTTTTCTCTTTAATGCTTTTATAGTTACATCATGTACATGTACAAGAAAAATTCCCAGACAGCAGTTTACATGCATAAATGAACCCTGAATGAAGAAAAGATGTGTTCATTTTATTGTCTTTGTCAAGTATTTCCCAAATGATGTTTCTCAGATTCAGGAGTTTCTCACAGTATCTCCTCTAATATTTGTTCTTCTGGAGAAAGTCTTATTTGTTTTATTTCGGCTAGAATAAAAGCAGCTTTAATTGTTTTAACCCCATGTTAAGGTCAATATTATTAGCCCCCTTCAGCAATATTTGGGATTGTCTCCAGAACAAACCACTGTTATACAATGACTTGACTAATTACCCTAACTTTACCCTAATTGCCCTAGTAAAGTCTTTAAATGTCACTTTAAGCTGAATACTAGTATCTTGTTGACTATCTAGTCTAATATTATGTGCTGTCATCATGCCAAAGAGAAAATAAACCAGTTATTAGAGATGAGTAATTATGTTTATAAATGTGTGTTGAATAAAATCTGTCTTAAACAGAAATTGGAGAAAAAAAAAGGGGGGGGGGGGGAGAGAGATAATTCTGACTTCGTCTCTACGTTAACACACTAGTAAGCCTTCAATAATTATTTTTCATGTTTACTTCCCTCACAGGGGAAAGACGCTCAGTGTCAAGCTCTCCTGACAGTCTGGAGTCGGATCTGCATCAACAACATCTAATCGGGAGCCGATACAGCGGAGTGTGTTGAGCGCAGTGTGTGTGTTAATGTTTTTTTTATTTGGTCCGGGTGCTCTGTTACACTGCAGTCTCTGGGGCGCAAGCAGCATCTGGCTTCCCTGAGGGGAACGAGACCAGAACAGGCCTCTCCTGGGCCTTTGAAGCGACACAACACTGACACTATCGCTGCAAACTGTCCTATCTGCGCTTCAAGACGGATGTGCGTGGAAAACACAGGCGATATTGCAAATGCTGCGCTTGATAAGGTGTGGGAGAGTTGGTGCTGAGAGAAACATTTTGGTGACACTAAAGCATTTGGTAACGTTCACTTTAGTTAAAGGGGAGCTATTATGACCCAGTTTACAAGATGTAACATAAGTGATGTGTCTGTGTGTGTGTGTAGTGAAGTTTCAGCTCAAAATACACCGCAGATAATGTTTTAACTCTTTAAAGCTGACTCTTTTAGACTTTCATTTCTAATTGTGGTGTTTTGGTGACTGTCGCTTTAAATTCAAATGAGATTGTGGTCTTTTCAGAAGAGGGTGGAGCTACAAATGCCTGTGTGTCAGCATAGTGGCAGATTCTAAAACAAGACGGTCGTTAGTGGGCGGGGTTTTCCCATTATGATGACATCATACAAAGTGAGAATGTCAATCGAAGTGTTTCTGCAGACAGATTTGATCAAGTCTGATTATAACAAACACAATTGATTAATTTTTACTATTATTAGCTGGTTATATTCACACACTTCTCCCACACAACTGTGTTTAAACCCCTTATTAAAGTGATTTTTGCGTAATAGCCACCCTTTAAGCTGATGTTAACAAATATAGTTGACTTATAGTTGATTAAAAAAAGTGGCAGAAAGTAGATTTTTCCCATGAATCATCTGCTGAACTGCATCCGAATCATCACCAATACTGCAGAAGACCTACTGGAACCAGCATGGACCAAGATTCCCACAGAAATCAGTCAAGTTTGGTAAAGGAAAGATCATGGTTTGGGGTTACATTCAGTATAGGGGCGTGCGAGAGATCTGCAACATCAACAGCCTGAGGTATCAAGACATCTGTGCTGCCCATTACATTACAAACCACAGGAGAGGGCAGATTCTCCAGCAGGATAGCGCTCCTTCTCATACTTCAGCCTCCACATCAAAGCTCCTGAAAGCAGAGAAGGTCAAGCTGCTCCAGGATTGGCCAGCCCAGTCACCAGACATGAACATTATTGAGCACGTCTGGGGTAAGATAAAGTAGGAGGCGTTGAAGATGAACCCAGAGACTCTTGATGAACTCTGGGAGTCTTCACGCTTTCTCTGCCGTTCCAGATGACTTTATTAATGCGTTATTGGAGTCAGAGATGTGTGGATGCAGTCCTCCAAGCTCATGGGAGTCATGCACAATATTCATTCTGTCTCCACTGCAGCAGGACTTTATATTCTATACTGGACATTATTGAAGATTCAGTGACAGCAAAGTCAGACCTTTCTGTCCTGATTAATAATTAAAAATCAAGACATGATTATATTTTTATTGTGGTAAAATCAGCGTAATCTAGAGGCCTTCGCCTTTCACTTCTGATACCAAACAATCAACTTTAAGTCAAGTTATTATTTACTGCTCCTAAAACTTAAATGGGTATACCAGGTATACAGAATTGTAAGTCCAAATGAGGATTATGCTCTATAGACCATTTTGAGGGATGTAAACAAAAACAAGGGTCCCAACATATTTCCTGTTTTACATGTTTAAATTTTGTGAAGTTTATTTATAAACTAATTTCGAGAGGAGCGCGTGCTTATGATTGAGCTAATGCACAATCCACCAATCAGACGATTCCCACCTTAAGACTCGTACACACCGGGACGCTTTTCGTTTACGCGTTTTTCAAGACGTTTTTCCGCATTCAAGCCCAAGCGATTTTCTCTGGTGTCGAGCAGAAGAGTGTGCAAAATCACTCCTTGACGTTAGATGGCGCACACGGTGGCGCCAAGCTTCTGACACCCGCTTGTTACACAGAAGAAGAAAAGAGGAAGTTTACACGCTTGTTGTTGTGATCGGCAAAGCATGGATGGTTCAAGTAGCAGCTCTAGCGATGAAGAAATGATTATTGTTCACTAGTGCAATAAGCAGCTCCACGTTCATATCGCCTCTGGGCATCTGCGCTCGCATTAACAGTTTTGCGCTTGAGCGCCTTCATGAGGTGTTTACTGTAACTTCAGCGACTCCATACACGTGAACAAAAGTGCCAATATGATTGGTGGAGAAGGTTTTGACGAGGGCGTCAAAACAAAAAAAACGAGCATGAGGTGTTTCTTTTAAAATGTCGCTTTTACGCCAGGCGTTTTGCGCGTTGGTGTGCACGATCACAGTGATGCCCTTTATTTAGTCACGAGGCGTTAAACATCGACCGAAAACGCGAGCAAAAAATGTCACGGTGTGCACGGGCCTTTAGTATAAATAACTAAAGCATCTTACCTTAGTCATCTTCGTCTTGAAGAATCCCCCTTCCACCACCTCTCCTCCCTTTTCCTCTATAGGGCGGCACGGCGGCCCAGTGGCTACCACTGTTGCCTCACCGCAAGAATGCCTTTGGTTCGGGCCTCTACCCAGCCAGTTACCCAGGCTACCCAGCCATCTGGTTTCCTCTCGCAGTTCAAAACATGAGACATAAGAAAATTGACTAAAACAAATCAGCACCATACCCAAATTCCACAAGCAGCATACCCTCATAGCAATTTATAAGCAGCAGGAGGGCGGGGGAGTTCTTCATATCTACCTGAGCTTAAACTCTCCTCTCACCTTGCAAACGGGAGGGAGCCCCGGGCTCGAGGATCTTATGAGCTCAGGGCTCTCTCCCGGGACAGCATGCCGAACACGCTTTATTATCAATCATCAGCTAAGTGTGAACTCTTGAAAATCACTTCTGAGAATCCAAAAAGAGCCATATATTGATATATAATGTGATGATAGCTGTTTTAACATTTAGTTATGATTGAATCGCCTCTTGTTACAGTGATGAAATAGTTTGATAACAAGCAGGAAATGTTCATGGGCCAGTGACATGACCACATTGAAATAAGAGCACAGGAGGATTATGCTCTATACTGAAATGACGTGACGTCAGTGTATGTATTTAAAGCCTGCATGCAAATAAAAGTGTGTGTGCAGTTTTCCCTGTGTAACCGGCTCCTCTGCCAGGCACCACGGAACGCAAGTAGCTGTTAATTTAATATGCAAATCACTTTGTTGTCAGTCTGAATGCACTTTCTAATTAAAAATGTGCCATCAATGTGAGTAAAAAAGATTGGGGGCTGGGGGGCACGCAGAGGACGTGATCAAGGTCTGCTGTATTGAGAGATTACAGCAAAAAAATCAGCCCTTAAAGGGAAAGTTCAGGCCTCCTTTAACAGGGACAGAAACTGGCGAGCTGAGCATTATGGGTAATATAAAGGGTTAGTGTCATGTTTGATGTTGAAGCTCTGGTTTAAGCCATAGACACAAACGCAGATAAACAGAGGACGCTGATTCAGGGCTTAAAGGAGCTCACAGTAGACTTTATTATAGTGACATCAGTGGGCTTTCTGTAAACTGCAGATATTAGCCATGCTTCTATACACCGATTTATTGCACATTTTGAACTATCACATACAAAATGCTTAATGGAAATGCATACATTTGGAAAATCAGCATTAAAAATTGTGCAAAAACATATTTCCTGATGAAATTCCAGCATGTGGATTACATAAATAGTTGCGATGGGATGCATTAATGGACAAAACAGTGTTTCCAGTAGGAGTGTGAACCTACAATGGTCTTATGATTCAGTTTGGCTACGATTATCATGCCATTGAAACCAATTCAGTGTTCTCAATTATAGTAACGTGCATATTTTTAACGGTAATGCCGTTGTAACATTTATTTGATTACTCGTTCTGAAATTAAAGTATCACCGTTAGTATCACCGTTTAATTATAGCGCTGTTATTCCCATGCATTTCAAACAAAGTTTATTTAACTTAGTAGACTCATAATTTACTACAAAACAAGACATCCTGACGAATGACGGAAAAAAGCAGCCATTTGTAGTAAGCCATCAATACAGTAGTAGGAACAAAAAATACAATGGAAGTCAATGGCTGTTTTTTATTCTCCAGCATTTATCAGAAACTCAAACAGGATTGAAACAACTGATGTTTGAAACAATTTCTGAGTGAACTATAGCTAGTTTTACCACAATAATTCCCATTTGAAAGGACAAACCCAACAGAAGTAATATGTAGTAAAATACACAACTTAGCTCTATCGATATGGAGTTGTAAAGCGATGAGATTCAGTCAGATCTCTGAGCCAAACGTACCCTAAGTAACATATTTGAGATTTGCAAACACTGTAGCAGCGCCCTCTAGTGGATGTGTCATCTGAAACGTGCAACAAAATGTACTCAGAGCAATGTATATTACACTTTGCAAAAATCGAAGCCGTTTTGAGATTGCCACCAGTGGAAGCGACATCATTCAGGGCAAGTATACGATTTATTGAGTGAACTATGCCTTTGACTTCAGTAATTGCCACTTAAAGGGATGAACACAACAAAATTAATATGTACTTAATATACTTTTACTTAATAAAAGTAAAATACACAACACACTCTCCAACTTTGGTCTATTAATATGGAGCTGTAAAGCAATGGGATTCAGTCAGATCTCTGAGCCAAACGTACCTTAAGTAACTGTAGCAGCGCCCTCTAGTGGATTTCTCATGTGAAACGTACAACAAAACGTACCCAGAACAAAGTATTTAACAAATATCTAAGCCTTTTAGAGGTTCTCACCAGAGGAAGCGACATCACTCAGGGGAAGTAAACGATTTATTGAGTGAACTATCCCTGTAATAGCTAATTTGATCTCAGTAATAGTCATTTGAAAGGATGAACACAACAAAAGTAATATAATGTAAAATAAACAACTTCGGTATATCAATATGGAGCTGTAAAGCAATGGGAGTCAGTCAGATCTCCACGCCAAACGTACCCTGAGTAACATATATTAAATTTGCAAAAACTGTAGCAGCGCCCTCTAGTGGATTTCTCATCTGAAATGTACAACAAAACGTGCCCAGAGCAATGTATTTCACACTTCAAAAAAATCTAAGCCTTTTAGAGTTTCCCGCCAGAGGAAGTGACATTACTCGGGGCAAGTCAGTGCTTTACAGATTGTTTTGCCTTTTTATAACCAGAGTAACAGAGTTGACCAGAAGGTAGAGACACACACAAATCATATTTGTTTATAACTGAAATCACAAATAACACAACTTAGTAGAACTTAGCAGATTTAACGCACAAAGAAGATGTTTCCTTACTCACACTGGCTTTAACCCTTTTTTAAGGGTTTCTTTTTAACAGTGTAAAACACAATATACACTCACCGGCCACTTTATTAGGTACACCTGTCCAACAGCTTGTTAACGCAAATTTCTAATCAGCCAATCACATGGCTGCAACTCAACGCATTTAGGCATGTAGACACGGTCAAACCAAGCATCAGAATGAGCAAGAAAGGTGAAGATGATTGGAAAAACGTCGCCTGGTCTGATGAGTCTCGATTCCCACTGCCACATTCGGATGGTCGGGGCAGAATTTGGCCTCAACAGCATGAAAGCATGGATCATCCTGCCTTGTATCAGCGGTTCAGGCTGGTGGTGGTGGTGTAATGGTGTGGGGAGGTTTTCTTGGCACACTTTGGGTCCATTAGTATCATTAGTATGCCACAGCCTACCTGAGTATTGCTGCTGACCATGTCCATCCCTTTATGACCACAGTGTCCCCATCTTCTGATGGCTACTTCCAGCAGGATAACTCTCCATGTCAAAGCGTGAATCATCTCAGACTGGTCTCTTGAACATGACAATGAGTTCACTGTACTCAAATGGCCTCCACAGTCACCAGAGCTCAATCCAATAGAGCACCTTTGGGATGTGGTGGAACGGGAGATTGGCATCATGGATGTGCAGCCGACAAATCTGCAGCAACTGCGTGATGCTAGAATGTCAATATGGAGCAAAATCTCTAAGGAATACTTCCAGTACCTTGCTGAATCTCTGCCACGAAGGATTAAGGCAGCTCTGAAGGCAAAAGGCGGTCCAACCCGGTACTAGTAAGGTGTACCTTATAAAGTGGCCGATGCGTGTATTCTGAAAAACCAGTCATTGATATTAATTGTAATAGCATTTATCAGAAGAAGATGAAAACTCAAGCCGGATTGAAACAAGAGTGATGAGTAAACAATTTTGGACTTTAACGCTTATGAACTCTCTCTTTTGAAAGGACGATCAAGTAACACGAAGTCAAATACACAACTTTGCTCTATCGATATGGAGTTGTAAAGCAATGGGAGACAGCCAGACCTTCGCCCCAGCCGTAAGTCATGCTATATGGAGATAAAGATAGGAGAGGCGTGCGGGTGAGTGTTTGTGTTTGGGGGAGGGGTGTCAACTCAAGCAGGCTTCCATGTAGCTAATTTATTTACAGATTTAATTAGACCGATTGAGCCCTCACAGTTCTGAGAGAGTGAGTGAAGAAGAGAGAGAGAGAAATGTTGCCAGCGCTACACTACTTTAATTACTCTCTCCTGCACCAGATCCCCTTCTCACCGACGTCTGGGGAAAAGCTTAATTAAAATCCTCATTATTTTACTTTTAATTAGTTCCCCCCTCTTTTGTTTCCTTTCACCATATGGCCGTGTTCCGTGGTCAAATTAACGTAATTGAGCTAATTAAGCCGATCGCCTTAATTATTCAGAGCGCTGTGATTGGACGAGGAGCTAATTTTTTTTTCTTCCTCACCCGACATTCTCTGCTCAGGGAAGTTCACAGTTGTCAAGTCTGTCTCTCCCTGTCGCCGAGGCCCTACTGATTCACTGCACAAGTGGCTCATTACTAGCTCACACCGAGCAGACATGTTGGAGAAAAAGCGATCTGATGGAGACCTGAGGGAGAACGACAAGCGGCCGCACCCTCCTGTCAGATCAACGTCTAATGAGTCCATGTTATGTGGAGGATCACGCAGCAGAGACCCATGATAGCTTTGTTTTGACAAAACGCTGAGAGCCTGAAATGAGAATAAAGAGTTTCGCAGAGTTTCCAGTGCAGGTTCTTTGGAAATACATACTTCATTTTAGTGAAACCACAAAGACACACATACATTTGACTGGAGTTATGGGTGAAATGAACACTAGGGGGCGGTATGACGACAACAACTTGTGTTCCTTTTCACACTAATGATCTTTACAGAGACATATTATCAACAAATAATGAATTATTTTGTTGCAGTTGTTTGCACAACACTAAATAAACAGAATATGTACTTATATGTACTTAATATACTTTTACTTAATAAAAGTAAAATACACAACACACTCTCCAACTTTGGTCTATTAATATGGAGCTGTAAAGCAATGGGATTCAGTCAGATCTCTGAGCCAAACGTACCTTAAGTAACATATATTAGATTCGCAAAAACTGTAGCAGCGCCCTCTAGTGGATGTGTCATGTGAAACGTACAACAAAACGTACTCAGAACAAAGTATTTAACAAATATCTAAGCCTTTTAGAGGTTCTCACCAGAGGTGCGACATCACTTAGGGGAAGTAAACGATTTATTGAGTGAACTATCCCTGTAATAGCTAATTTGATCTCAGTAATAGTCATTTGAAAGGATGAACACAACAAAAGTAATATAATGTAAAATAAACAACTTCGGTATATCAATATGGAGCTGTAAAGCAATGGGAGTCAGTCAGATCTCCATGCCAAACGTACCCTGAGTAACATATATTAAATTCGCAAAAACTGTAGCAGCGCCCTCTAGTGGATTTCTCATCTGAAACGTACAACATAACGTGCCCAGAGCAATGTATTTCACACTTCACAAAAATCTAAGCCTTTTAGAGTTTCCCGCCAGAGGAAGTGACATTACTCGGGGCAAGTCAGTGCTTTACAGATTGTTTTGCCTTTTTATAACCAGAGTAACAGAGTAACAGAGACATATTATCAACAAATAATGAATTATTTTGTTGCAGTTGTTTGCACAACACTAAATAAACAGAATAATTACATAAAACTGTGATAAGTCGATGTTATGTGGAGGATGACGAAGCAGAAAGACCCATAATAGTGTTGTTTTGACAAAACGTTGAGAGTGTGAAATAAGTATTGAGAGTTTGCAATAAAGGAAACACGTGCTTCAGCCCACATTTTAGCGAAACCACAAAAACATCCATACATTTGACTCGAGTTTTAGGTGAAATAAAAACTAGGGGGCGGTATGATGACAACAACTTTGGTTCCTTTTCACATTAAAGATCTTTACAGACACATATTATCAACAAATAATGAATTATCACGAAGCAGAAAGACCCATAATAGTGTTGTTTTGCCAAAACGTTGAGAGCCTGAAATAAGTATTGAGAGTTTCCAATGAGAAACACGTGCTTCAGACTACATTTTAGTGAAACAACAAAAACATACTAACGTTTGACTGGAGTTTCTAGGTGAAATGAACACTAGGGGGCAGTATGATGACAACTTTAGTTTCTTTTCACACTAATGATCGTTACAGAGACATATTGTCGACAAATAATGAATTATTTTGTTGCAGTTGTTTGCACAACACTAAATAAACTGAATAATTACTTTAAAAAGTGTAATAAGCGAATGTTATGTGTACGATCTTGTAGCAGAGAGACTGATCGGTGTTGTTTTGACAAAACTTTGAGAGTCTGAAATAAGTCTTGAGAGTTTCCAATAAAGGAAATACATGCTTCAGCCCACATTTTAGTGAAACAACAAAAGAGTACAAGTGTTTGACTGTAGTTTCTAGGTGAAATGAACACTAGGGGGCAGTATGACGACAACAACTTGTGTTCCTTTTCACACTAATGGTCTTTACAGAGACATATTATCAACAAATAACAGATTATTCTGTTGCAGTTGTTTGCACAACACCAAATAAACTGAATAATTACTTAAAACTGTTATGAGTCAATGTTATGTGGAGGATCATGTAACAGAGAGACCGATCAGTGTTGTTTAGACAAAAAGTTTAGAGTCTGAAATAAGTATTGAGAGTTTCCAATGAAAGAAATACGTGCTTCAGCCCACATTTTATTGAAACAACAAAAGAGTACATATGTTTGACTGTAGGTTCTAGGTGAAATAAACACTAGGGGGCAGTATGATGACAACAACTTGTGTTCCTTTTCACACTTATGATATTTACAGAGACATATTATTTGTCTTGTTTGCACAAGACAAGCACAAGACAAATAAACTAATTAATTACTTAAAACTGTAATGAGTTGATGTTATGTGGAGGATCACGAAGCGGAGAGACCCATAATAGTATAGTTTTGACAAAACGTTGAGAGCCTGAAAAGAGTATTGAGAGTTTCGTAGTGTTTCCAATGCAGGTTCTTTGCAAATTTATGCATCAGCCTACATTTTATGTAATAACAACTTTAGTTCCTTTTCACACTAATGATCTTTACAGACATGTTATCGACAAATTGAAAAACTGACAATGGACAACGATACTAAGAGGCCTGGTTTTAGACATCGATAATTCATTATGGTATGGTGTATAGCCTCCTGTTGCGGCCAATAGAGCATAAGTTGGCCTTGAGAATGACAGATGCCAGTCCAGCACAGTGACCAGAGGGATTCTGAGCCGTTCTTCTTCAGAATAGTGTTCATGTCACGACATGATGCTGGTGTAGGAAAACCTTTCCTGGCTCAATCCTCCAAAACACCCCAAAGTGCTCAATACTGTTTGGGTCTGGTGACTGTGCAGGCCATGGCAGATGTTCAACTTCACTTTCATGTTCATCAAACCACTCTGTCAGCAATCTTGCTGTGTTTGTTAGTGCATTATTATCCTGTTACTCTGAGGTTTGACAAAGATAGCATGCATGATGAGCAAGATGTACAACATGAAATAAACAGCAAAATTGTAATATATAAATAGATATTAAGCATTGCATTTAACATATTACAATGACGTATAATTCAACCTCCATGTTTTACGTCTCCCTAAACAATCTGTCGTCCTGTTACAGTACTTTAAGTCCTACTACACTGTAAAACTATCTGTTAATAAACAGTTTCCTTATTTCTGTATTCCGATTCACGAGTGTTTTGGGTTTATTTATGGTTGAGAATTGCATTATGGGATGTTGATCTCTACTCTGTTAACTTTTGATGTTGAAAATTCAACTCCACAGTTTAACAAAGCGACTTTTATTGACATTTTAGTCATTTGAAATATTATAAGAAATAAGAAATAGAGAAATAAGTCCGTAAAATAACAGTAAATGTACTGGTAGTTTGTTACAAGGTGTTTGTAGCATAATATTCAACACCAATACAGACAATATAGCACTGCAGGCTATTACACATGCTCATAAAAGTCACTTTTCATGGTTAAAAGTTGTTAGAAGAGAGATAATAACCAAAAATAAACAGGGAAAAATCAAAAAAATGAATCACAAAATAGGGAAAACAGCTAATATAAGAACATTTGTACAGTGTTTATTGAAGGAAAGTGTCTGATTTTCGATGCAGCCTGCTTAAATCCCTTATTATGCTATAATAAGCAGTGTTGTGAATTAGTTTCCAACAATTTCTCATCCTCTCTACATTATTGTTAACAATTTAAGGTGAAAAAGACAGCATTCTGATGAGTGCGTGTCATTTCTGTTGATCTTCATACTCATAACACCATCCATAAATTTAGCAACGTAATTAAAAGAGAGGTTTTTATGGGATGTGGCCACACGTTTAGCATACAAGTTCTGACACTTTTACACGTAGTGCTAATGAGGAGAATGGAAAGGATTTCACATCATTTCACATCCCATATACTATTCATTCATTCATTCATTCATTTTCTTTTCGGCTTAGTCCCTTTATTAATCCGGGGTCGCCACAGCGGAATGAACCGCCAACTTATCCAGCATTTGTTTTACGCAGCGGATGCCCTTCCAGCCACAACCCATCTCTGGGAAACACATCCATACATTCTCATTCACACACATACACTACGGACAATTTAGCTTACCCAATTCACCTGTACCGCATGTCTTTGGACTGTGGGGGAAACCGGAGCACCCGGAGGAAACCCACGCAACCACGGGGAGAACATGCAAACTCCACACAGAAATGCCAACTGACCCAGCCGGGGATCGAACCAGCGACCTTCTTGCTGTGAGGCGAACGTGCTAACCACTCGGCCACCGTGGCGCCCCCCCATATACTATTATAAAGTAAAATAAATCAATAAATATACAACTCTATAGGATATATCTAAAATGATATCTGTCTACATGCACCGTAAAAAAAGATGTAATGACAAAAAGTCAGGAAAACAAATAATTTTATGTTGCTTCAATTTATTTTAATGTTAATCAGGTTTCATTTTTTTTAAGTTCTACTTAATATTTATATTGTATATTAATTAATATTTATATGAATTACTTAATATTCTAACTTAATATTTTCAGCCAGTTTGACTGGTTTAAGTTGAGCCGACTAAAAAAAGTTCATTTGATTCAACTAGCAAAATTACCGAATTTTACCAAAAATTACAGTGCAAGTAATGTGTATTTATATAGCGCATTTATCGTGTAGGGCCGTGTATGGGTCTCCCCACTCCACCACCAGTTTGCAGCTCCACTTGGATGATGAACAACGAGGACTTTGCTTATAATAGTTCATTGATCTCTACTGTAGGTGAGATTTCAGTCCAAAAATGGAGAGATGTAAAATGCGTCTCTAATGTCCCTACAGTGTGTGTGTTTACATGTTTTTGTGACATGTCAGGACACAAATCTGTATAATGACACAGGTATTACAAAAAGGAGGTGAAATACGAGGACATTGCTGACGTCCTCATTTCTCAAAGAAGCTTATAAATCCCAGAGAATGAGTTTAATCAGAGTAAAGCTGCACACAGTCTCCTGTGATGGTTGGGTTTAGGGGTGGGGTGGGGGCAATATAATATACGGTTTGGACAGTATAAAATGAATGGAAACTTATGTAATGGTCCCACTTTTCACAAAAACAAACGTGTGTGTGAGAAGTTTCAGCTCAAAATACCACACAAATAATATTGAAATGCCACTTTTAGGCTTTGATCCTTATTGTAGTGTTTTGGTGACTGCCGCTTTAAATTCAAATGAGATTGTGCTCTTTCCTATGGAGACTACAGTGTTCATTTGTGCTTCATCTAAAACATATTTATAATCCTCTCAGGGCTCTATTTTAACGTTCTAGGCACAAAGTCTAAAGCTCATGGGCTAAAGCATTAATGGCCTGTCTGAATCCACTTTTGCTATATTAAGGATGGATAAATATGCTCTGGTTTAATCTCACTAGCGAGAAAACAGTTAAACACGAATATTAGGGTTGCACTGGTCTGAAAATAGCAACAAATCACGCCAAACACATCCTGTGCCTTATTGTGGCAGGTGTATGATAGGGCCCTTATGCTCCAAAGGCACGAATAGACATCCTTCGGCACGATACGTGCGAATGAGGCAGCGTGAATGACGCGATTCATGCAGATGAAGCGATTGGCGCGCTTAACGCGCTTCCTGCGAATCGCTCAAGTTCCAAAATATGAACATTAACGCGGATAATGCTTGCTCTTGTGGGGGTGTGATTATGACGTAGCGCCTGTTGTTGGTGTCCCGGGGAAAATCTTCATGTCGACACTGACAACAGTTCATCAAACTGGGCTCGGCTCAGTCAGAAGCACCACTGAAAGCCTCCATCATCCAGGTTCAGTTTCTGGAGGAGCTTATGAGCTGGGTGCACCTCTGAGAGGATCTAGTGGACTCAGACACGGCTCCAAACTAATCGACGCTGTTTATCAGCCTTCATAAAGCACATAAACACAGCTATTCTCTCTATTAAATCCATGTTAGCCATTTGGCAATGAAGCTAGAGTCAGCGGGCAGACAGAAGCCCTGCCCATCACGAGAAGCCGCGTCTGTTGTGAAGTGCGAATGAAGCGGATTTGTACGTGCGAATGAAACGAGTATACTCAAAATGTTCATGCGTCTATTTACCCGCGAATAGCGCAATTTATCCGCGTTTGCCACGTCTGGTGTGAACACAGCATTAGTCTTAGCTGACGTTGTATTCAGCAGCTCAAACACTCTAATGCTGGATGGCTGCTTCTCACTCAGGGCTGTTTATGCTAATGAGGACGAGATGGTCATTAGTGGACGGGGCTTTAACCCTCTGATGACACGTACAAAAGGAGAATGTCAATCAAAGTGTTTTTTTTATAAACACACTTAGTAAAAGAAACAACTACAACATTTAGAATCTGTTTATAATCACAACCTGCTGCCACATGAAGTGTTTTTTTCATAATAGCTCCCCTTTAAAGGGCACCTATTTTACCCCTTTTTCTAGATTTCATATAAGTCTTTTGAGTCTCCAGAATGTGTCTGTAAAGTTTCAGCTCAAAACACCCACCAGATTATTTACTATAGCTTTCTGAAGTCTGTGTATTATAGCTCTAAACAGCTTGTTGCTGTTTTTGTGAACTGTGCCTTTAAGGCTAGTCCTCCCCACCCACCGTTCCCTAGTGCCTGTCAGCGTGTCTCAATCTCTGCCCTTGGCTGCGTCAGACTACAGACAGACGTGAAGGAAGCAGATCTCACGTAACGTCGGTGAGAAATACTACAGTAAGAATGTCACCAATGATTGTTTGATGTGTTTGTTGTGGAGTTGCAACGATGAGTCACACACAATGTCGTTACAAAGTTCACACACACACACACAGATACACACACACACACACACACACACACACAGACAGCGCGCGCGTTGAGCTTTGCACTCTTTTTGCAAGCAAATGTGACAGGATACAGGTTAATCTCCACTGCTGTATGGATATCTGTTATGTTAATGTACTAAATAAACCTGATTTAACGTCCACAAACCGGGATTGAAGCGTCTTCTTTTATAATGGTCCTGACACGCGGCTGTGCTGATGAAGTAAAGCTGAAGTAAATGGCTGTAGTTCAGGAACATGCACTGTTTTAAACACGTGTTAAACTTGTGAAACTCACTCTTGATCACATCTGATGATGACTGATGATCACAGAGCGCTGAACAGATCTTTTTTCCCGGTTGCTTTGCGCACGTCCTGTCTTGTTGATATGATTATACGCGTTACTACGGAGACATGTTAATGCACAGCTGTCAATCAATTCTGTGGGCGGGAAAGCCGCACTCCTATGTCACATTGCGGTCAGTCTCAAGACCGCTCCAATGGTCCAACGTTTTTATGCTGTTAAATTGAAAAGGACTGGGTGTGTTTATATCACCCCAATATGACTGTCTATACACTATACCTAAACATATGTCTGGCCAAACAGCTTAAAAAGTCGATTTTTCACCATAACTCCCCTTAAAAATAAAAGAAAGCAACCCTATGTGTGCGATATTTAGATAGCGAACTTGAGAGATGAAAAATAAAGCGTTTGTAAATGGTTGTTAGCTGGTAAAAATATCCACACTCTTCCCTTTCCCACTTTCTCACAGCGTGAGGCATGGAAACTCAGCCAATTAGACTCATTTGCATGTGTTAATATGATTAATTAGTGAGTATAAACACTTTTTCCATGACAGAAGCCGCGTAGCAATTCATACACCTGCAAACTTTTCCCTGATAGAGGATAATGCCTGTTGACTAAGAGGCTGTTTTTCTTTTTTTTCTCAGAGCCTCTAATTGGCATGTGAATATGCGCGGTTAATTAGGAATATGCAGATGAAGCTTGATTGGTTTGAATGCGGAGTGTAAGTTGAGGCACAGTGGGATTCAAATTGTGCCGAGGTTTTGATTTCCTTACTTATCAAGATATGAAGATAATTGCAATTGTGATCATTTGCATACGTTAATGAATTTGCCTGATGCTTTTCAATCCGATGTGAAATAAATAATTGATGCCGTATCAGCACCTACACCCACATCAGGGAGCGTTTTTATTTATTTGCTTGTTTAAAAAGTGCATTAAGCTGACATTTTAGTGCTCGCTAATAACGAACATATAGTTCCTATGACTCTCCTGGCGCTTTTTGTTGCATTAATTCGATTTATTTCAATAGGATCAATGCTACAGTAGCTACTTATATACGGTTAAATGCAAAGCTATTAGCCCTCCTTTGAAATTTTAATCCTTATTTAAATATTTCCCAAGCGCTGTCTTAACAGAGAAATGTAGTTATACACTCACTGGCCACTTTATTAGGTACACCTGTCCAACTGGTCATTAACGTAAATTTCTTAAGTTTAGACATGTAGACACGGTCAAAACGATCTGCTGCAGTTCAAACCAAGCATCAGAATAGGGAAGAAATGTGATTTAAGTGACTTGGCATGGTTGTTGGTGCCTGGTCGGAGTATTTAAGAAACTGCTGATCTACTGGGATTTTCACGCACAACCATCTCTAGGGTTTACAGAGAATGGTCCGAACAAGAGGAAATATCCAGCGAGCCGCAGTTCTGTGGGCGCAGATGCCTTGTTGATGCCAGAGGTCAGAGAATGAGAATGGCCAGACTGGTTCCAGCTGAGGGGCGTCGTGTTGGCGTGGTGGGTAGCACTCACAGCAAGAGGGGCACTGGTTCGAGCCTCGGCTAGGCCAGTTGGCATTTCTGTGTGGAGTTTGCATGTTCTTGTGTGGGTTTCATCTGGGTGCTCCGGCTGGAAGGGCATTTGCGGGGTAAAACATATGCTGGATAAGTTGGCGGTTCATGCCACTGTGGCGATCCCAGATTAATAAAGCCGAAAAAGAAAATGAATGAATGAAGGAATGGTTCCAGCTGATAGAAAGGCAACAGTAACTCAAATAAGCACTCGTTACAACCGAGGTCTGCAGAAGAGCATCTCTGAACGCACAACACGGCCAACCTTGAGGCGGATGGGCAACAGCGGCAGAAGACCACACCGGGTGCCGCTCCTGTCAGCTAAGAACAGGAAACTGAGGCTACAATTCACACAGGCTCACCAACACTGGACAGTAGAAGATTGGAGAAACGTCGCCTGGTCTGATGAGGCTCCATTTCTGCTCCACATTTGGATGCTCGGGGCAGAATTTGGCCTCAACAACATGAAAGCATGGATCATCCTGCCTTGTATCAGCGGTTCAGGATGGTGGTGGTGGTGTAATGGTGTGGGGGATACTTTCTTGGCACCCTTTCGGCCAGTAACAATTGAGCATCATGTCAAGACCACAGCCTACCTGAGTATTGTTGCTGACCACGTTCATCCCCTTATGACCACAGTGTCCCCATCTATATATATATATATATGATGGTTGGGTGTAGGGTTGTGGTAGGTATAAACGTCAATAACTGTGATGGTTAGGTCAGGTGTGGAGTCGGTGTAGACGTTAATAACTGATGGGTACAGCACCATCTTGCTGTCAACTTGGTTTTAATGTGGTATAACTTAAAGTTACACCTCTACTACAAGTTACACCCCTTCATGTTACGCTCGTCCTGCAGTCCGCATACAAACCCAACTCAAAATATGAGGGGATGTGAAAAAAAAAACATTTATCCATTGACAAACTACAAGCTTCTTCATATTTATATCAGGTTTATCTCATCTAAACACAAATTTGGTCACCGTTTGGTACCACGCTAGCTTATAAATATCCTTTAAGACCAACATACTGACAGTAACATCTAAAGAATGTCATTGTAATCTCACTGGACCTTTAAAATACCGTAAAACGAACACATCATACATGTGCAACAGCAAGGCACGGTGGTGAGAGCTCCACCTAAAAGCGAACCGAGCTAATTTCTGAGGGAAATTACTGAAATAAATAATTCAGGACGTCAATTAAACGTCTGCGAAGTGAGAAGAGCGGTCTCCCACTATAGTTTGTATACGCGTCTCATGCTGAAGGGCAGGAGGTTGTGGGAAGCGGAGGGGGTGAAAACTTCTGCTATGTAGCCTACTTTAATTGCGACATGGTAAACATTTAACGCGTGTGATTGTTTTGAGGCGGTGAACGGAAAGGAGCGACTGCCTCTTAATTAACTAGGCGGCAGATTAGTCCTTATTAAATTCAAACACGGGATCAGAGCGGAGAGTTGTGAACCTGCGCACACTCCACGCTCACATTTAATTGCTTCTGTAATGGTCCGAGCTCAAGCCCTATTCATGCCAACCCTCTGGGTAATCAGGTCTGCACCGCCGAGACCACGGCTAATAACCGGCAGAAAAACAGCCATAAACAATGCACAGGCAAAAACAAAAAAAAAGCACAGCACATTGTACATCGCATTTTTTGGACAATATAGACATGCTGAGCAGATCATTTAACTCAAGTTTATTTGTATAGCGTTTTTTACAATAATTATTTATTTAAAACAGCTTTACAAAAGGTGCGCATTAGTCACCACAGCGGAATGAACCGCCAACTATTCCAGCTAGGGCTGTGCAATTAATCAAAATCGAATCGCAATCACGTTTTGAAACGTTGCGATTAGCTAAATCGATATGTGATATGGAATATATATATTACTTCATTTCCCCTGCCCAAAGCAAATGCGTCGTTCGTGTGTGACTGACTATCTTGCTAATTTGAGTTGAACTTGCTTACAGACAGGTAAGGTCATTTTATATGTGCTTATTGTTTGCTCTAGAGAAAAATTTGTTTAATTTCGGAATATTTTAATACAAATTTGAATAAATGTTGGAGTAAGTTAATATCTTTTTTAGTTTTTTTTTTAACCACAGACTGTAAAAGATGTGGATGTAGCATCCGTGACGTCACCCATAGGTTTCTGAAGAGCGCAAAAAAAGCTATAAGTGGGCGTGGCCAATCTGCGCCATTTTGTTTGCGCGTTATTAGTCCAACCGAGGGTAACCAAATAAGGGCAAAGAGGCAGAGCGTGAGCGGAGCTACAGACGCCTGCTAGTATTTAGCTTAGATGGGCTTTTCTTTGGGAGAAACGCTTAACACTTCGTTACCTGCGACTCGTTTGTGTTCTGATCACATGTGCTTGGTTGCATACTATATTAATAAAGTGTTTAGTCTTTTAAAAACACTGCTGTAATACATCGAGCCACTAAACATTCTTCTTATGATGTTTTTCTAAAGGAGGAAAATGTGAATTACTTACAAATATTTCAACTATAGTCAGCTGCAGGTGAAGTGACGGCGATCAGCGAGACCTAGCTGTCGCTCAAGTGGCCACGCCCTAAATTATGCAGACTTAATATAACTTAATACAAACAAAAACAAACGAGTTATAAAAAAATTACCCCTCACAGTTGTCTTGAAGGGTAATATAAGCTATATACACCAAAATCGCTCTTTGCACCAAGCTGTAAACACCTTTATTTCGGCTGTAAAGTCAGCCATTTTAACAGCTCAATAGAAATGTGCTCCATACGGAGCCAGGACTAGCGGAATATCGATGAATTGCACTTTCAGTTACTTCCGTATTAGCTTCACGAGGGAGAGCGAGGGGTTGCTGTTTGTTTTTAACTAACACTCACTGCATTTTAGCAGTAAAAAGCTACAATAGAGATTACTGAGATGACTCTTGACAACAAAATTAAACGCAAACCAAAACACAATCGTAATATCTCTCAAAAAACTAAATACAATTAGATAACACAGCCGATGCTCTTCCAGCTGCATGTCAGAACTAGGAAACAGCCCCAGCAGGCTTCTGTTGTGTCCAAGAGAAAAAGGAAAGCCATAACGGTCTGGAACCACTCGAGGGAGAGTAAATAATGTGTACATTTTCATTTTGGGATGAGCTGTGTCTTTAAGGCGCATTTGTATTAAGTGGGAGTTGATTCTAAGTGAAGTTTGTTTATAAACTAATTTTGAGAGGATATGTGTTTATGACAGAATTAGTTAACACATGATTTACCAATCAGATTCATCTAAACGCACATTTAAAAATAAAACTGATTTTCGTACCTTAGTCTTATTAGTCTGGAAAAATCATCCAATCCACCCCTACTCCTTAACTGAGGTCAAGTTGGGTTTATTTTCACACATTCAGAAAAAATATTCCTTAAAAATTCAAAATAGTGAAATTATATTGTCAAAATAAATGTATATTATATATTATCAAAATACAGCAGTCAAATAAACTGCTAATGCTGTTTTGAGTCATATTTACATGATTTCAGACCGCATATTCAAAGTACCATAGTAAACAACATAGGGAGCGTGTCACAAGTTTTTACTGAACGAATGTGCTAATATAAAATCAACTTTACCTCAATTACTCCTTACCTGGTTTCCTAGATTTATTCAAGGTATGGCAGCACGGTGGCTCAGTGGTTATCATCGTCGCCACACAGCAAGATGGCCGCTGGTTCGAGCTGGTTGCCATTCCTGTGTGTTCATCCCGTGTCGACGTGGGTTCTCTCCAGGTGCTCCGGTTTCCCCCACAGTCCAAACACAAGCGCTATAGGGGAATTGAGGAACTAAATTAGCACAGTTTGTGAATGTTTTAACATACTCTATAGTATACTGTAAATGGCGGTCCATTCCGCCTTGTGAATAGGCCGAACGAATGAATTCAGAGGAGCTCTCGAGAACTACCTGAACTCCTGACTCCTCTCTCTCCCGATGAAATACGAGGGAGCCCGTGCCTTGAGGATCTTCTGAGCTTTTGGCTTTCTTCCGTGACAGCATGCCGAACTCTCTTCTTCATCAATCATCCGTTAAGTGTGAACTCTTGAAAAAGATTCGATTCCTCAATTCCGAACAGGCGTTGTGAATCAAAAGTTGACTCTAAAGTCGGGAATCGATTCCATAAGTGAATCAACTCTTCATTTCAGGTTAAAATAACTAATTATACTCAATATCTCCCGGCTATAATAATCAGAAGTTTCTTGCTAATAATGATCAGATACATTTCTGAACAGATTTGGATAATTCACTTCTACTAAATGCTTCAAATAATCATATCCACGATTCGTTTATTGGCTTATCATTGCATAATTTCCAGCAGTTCCTCCGGGTGCTCCGGTTTCCCCCACAAGTCCAAAGACATGTGGCATAGGTGAATTGAGTAGGCTAAATTGTCCGTATAGTGAATGTGTGTGTGTGGATGTTTCCCAGGGATGGGTTGCGGCTGGAAGGGCATCCGCTGCGTAAAAATATGCTGGATAAGTTGGCGGTTGATTCCGCTGTGGCGACCCCGGATTAATAAAGGGACTAAGCCGAAAAGAAAATGAATGAATGAATGAATTTCCAGCAGCTGGAAAATTCTCATTCATTTTCCTTCAGCTTAGTCCCTTTATTCATCAGGGGTGGCCACAGCGGAATGAACCGCTAACTATTCCAGCAAATGTTTTACACAGCGGACGCCCTACCAGCTGCAACCCAGTACTAGGAAACACCCATACACACTCATTCAAACACATACACTACGGCCAATTTAGTTCATCAGTTCCCCTAGAGTGCATGTGTTTGGACTGTGGGGGAAACCGGAGCACCAGAAATGCCAACTGACCCAGCCAGGAGTCGAACCAGCAACCTTCTTGCTGTGAGGCAACAGTGCTAACCACTGAGCCACCTATACAATTTTCAATGGCCAAAAATAAATAAATAAATAAATAAAACATATCTTATTCACTTGAATTGATAGTTGTGAAAGTTGTGACATTATGTGCTCGATTGTATTGTTAATTTTAGGGCATTTTTCATTCATTCATTCAATTTTGTTTCACCTTAGTCCCTTATTCATCAGGGGTGGCCACAGCGGAATGAACCGCCAACTATTCCAGCATATGTTTTAAACAGCGGATGCCCTTTCAGCTGTAACCCAGTACTGGGAAAGAGGATTTTTTATTAATTTGTCATCTATTTAATTTCTGAATAGACAATAAAAGGCATTTCCAGACATCAGTAATAAACAATAGTAAAAAAAAGACAATAAATGAATTATTCACATCTCGGTTTTGTTGTTTTTTGCATTTATTGGATAATTACAGCATAAATCGACGTCACACGCAGAGCAGATATTCAACCGTTACAGAAAGCACTGGTATAAAAACATATTTACAACTCCACATCTGGAATGATGTCCAGAACGTTTATCTTTTATAGGCGATGTGAAATCAAAACGAACCCCATTTACTTTTCTCTGATGGTAATATACAGTCGCAGTCACTACTGCTCAGCAAAACGTTGTTATCGTAATCTACAGGTTTGTGTTTAATGCAAGAGTGAAACGTTTTCCATTACAAAATCTGTACATGAGAAAAAGTGCATTGATATTTAGCATCACCTGGAAAAGGTATGAAATAAAAATCCTTGTGATTGGACATTTAACATGAGAACGACATAATAATAATACTATTAATAATATTAATAATAATAATAATAATAACAATAATAATAATAATAAAAATAAAAAAATAATAAAAATAATAACAATAATAATAAAATAATAATAATAAATAATAATAATAAAAAAAATAATAATAAAAAATATAATAATAATAAAATTAATTTAAAAAATAATAAAAAATAATAACAACAATAAGAATAAAATAAGAATTTTCAAAAAATAATAATAATAAAAAATAATAATAACAAAAATAATAAAATAATAATAATAATAAATAATAAAAACAATAATAATAATAAAAATAAAAAGTAACAAAATTATAAAAATAATAACAATAATAATAATAATAATTAAAAAATTACAAATAATAATAATAATAATAATAATAATAAATAATAACAATAAGAATAAAATAAGAATAAAATAAAAAAATAATTAAAAAAATATCAAAAATAATAAAACAATAATTATAAAAAAATATAATAATAATAAAAAAAACAAAAATAATAAAAATAATAATAATAAAAATAAAAAATAACAACATAATAAAAAAATAACAATAATAATAAAATAAAAAAATTATAAAAATGATAACAATAATAACAAAAACAATAATAATAATAATAATAAATAATAACAATAATAAAATAAGAATTAAAAAAATAAATAATAATAAAAAAGTAATAACAAAAATAATAATAAAAAATAATAATAAAACATAATAATAATAATAATAATAATAACAAAATAAAAAAATATAAATAATTAAAAATAATAACAATAATAATAAAATAATAATAATAATAATAATAATAATAAAATAATAATAATAATAATAAACCAAATTTACTTGTATGCATGGTTTGAAAAGTGACATCAATGTGAAATGAGCTATTAAAAAACAGACAGAATTTGCCAAAATTAACTAAGTTTCTCTTTGACACAAGGAAAAACATATTCATAATTATTCACATCCCTGTCAAATTCTGACATAAGCCTCATTCACACAACGAGTGACTGGCAGCAGCAAAGCGACAAGCAACCGGTCATTACAAGGGAGAGTCTTCGCAATCAGAAGCGACTGGAAGCGACCAGTTGGGCGTGTCAAGTAACACGACATGCAAATGAAGACCAACAATCCTGAACGACAGCCAATAGGAGCACTGGTAGAGCTCACGTGATCCTCTCTCTCAGCTCAGTTGTATTCTCCGTGCTGTAGACCTACACAGACCTGCGTTTGAAGCAGGCAGCTACAAAGTTGCTGCTAGTCTGAATGAGGCGTTAAAGTTGCTTGTACTCAAGCAGCAAGTTGCTGGGTTTTTTGAGCAGAAATGACACAGGATTCACCCAAAAGATAATAAGATGAAGTAAAAGAGGCATCATTGAGAAAAAAAAAAAATTTTTGCTTTTATTTACATTTGAACAAAAACTTAAAGTCAGAATTTGCCAGGCTTGACTGCATATAAAATAAGCAAATCCTGTCTCTTTCGACTCGTGGAATTAGGCATGCACTGAAATAAAAACTGTGGACTGAAAACGAATGCTGCAACACAGGCTCATGGATACGTACCCCCGTCTACATTTCTGGAGCGTGAGTTATGTACCCAGAGGTACATCTGGCTGCATTTCATCTTTAAAATGAACGCTATGGAGCGGTATGAGGTCACGACAGATTTTGTTAATTTTAATGCTACCAGCTGACCGCTCAGCGCCATATGCAATGCTTTTCTGGTGTCACCAGTTAGCCTAGTAGCTCGCCACGTATGTCAACGAACTTGGGATGTGGAGCAAAGTTGGCAGCGATGATGGAGGTCGAGTCAGTGAAGAACGCTTACAGAAACCAGGTAAAACAAAAGATTACAAAAATTTAAAAATAAATAAACAACAGGCTGAAAACGTGGTGGAATCACGTAGCCGTGACGGCTTTTCCTTTTCTAGACTGCTTTTGAAAACACTATCGGTTGGGTTTAAGGTATGGGTTGGGTCGGGTATGGTCGGGTATGGTCGAGCGCAGCCTTCGCGTGGTCACATAGCCCTCGTCGTGGAAGACATTGACGCGCACCTCTCAAAAAATGTAACTAGACGTTGCAACGACGTGTAGTGCAAGCTCTGTGATTGGTCGGCTTGGTAGCTGTGACGAGCGCGGGCAGTGCTGAGAGCCACAAGCCCGACAGAGTGAGTGTTTACAAGTGTCAGGTGCCGTAAAGCAGGGTTCCATTACTTTTCAGCCCACGACCCCTAAAATAACAATGCCAACGATTTGCAATCCCCAAATTACTTGTAGGTGGTTATAAATACACAAACGTTGCGCAGACAACAATAGGCCTCTATAAACATTAGCAGACTGACTACACAAAAAAGTGCAACAGTCTAACAACCATATTATTTCATATGCAGCAGCTGACGCCATTGCTGTGTTGTTAATCTAACGTAAACACACCAATTAAAGAAAAAATTAAAGGCTGATGGCCTTTTCATTTGCATGCTTTTTTTTACTATTAAAAACTAGTATTTTTATCTTCAGTGAGTTATGGTCAAAATATGGTAATTCTAATAGTTTAATACAATTTATTTGACTTTTGGAAATTACCAAGTGACCCCCTGTCATTATCCCCACTGCCATGAAGAAGCGCTGAATGGAAACTGTTGTTTTGTGTTTACCTTATGATTAAAGCTGTTGCACGTACGCCGGTTCCTGCCTCTGAATAATCGAGTTCGAGCTACTTGTACATTAGGGTAGCATTCAGAAAAAACAAAACACCAGCAGAGAAACTCGACACAGATGAAAAACCTACTGCCAGCTAGTGTTTCAGAAGTGTTATTGCAGAGCAACAGAAACAGCGCAGAAGTATAAATGCACAGCTACGCACAAGGCAGGCGCCGTGGGTCACGCTGATCATTCAACGCAGAAGTATAAACCAGCCTTGTCATTCAGTTGACAGCAAGCTGGCCTGGCTGAAGTGTATATAGAGTGGAGGAACTATGACATCAATTTGTATGCAAAAATCCGGAAGCGAGTTAGCATTTTAGCAGTTCCGGTTCCCTCGTCCAAAAGTCAATGGGATTTTTGAATGGGATTTCAGTGAAATCGCTTAAATAAGGTTCGTGGCGAACACAAACTCGATATACTTTCGCATTTTATTCTACGACATAAAACACATCAGTTAAACCACACTCTTGATTTTTTAATTCGGTTATGCTTCTTTTAAAAGACGGTTGCTATCAAGTTGCTAAACGGGACTACAGGCGGCGTCAGAGACATTATACGTCATCGAGCTGCACTGGTCTGAAACGCAGCCCGCTTGCGTTGGCCATTAGGATTTGACTGTTATTTAAGTATTTACATGAATAGTATTTTTTAGTTTGTTGTATTTTTTAATTGGGAATTCATATTGTGTGTAGATAAAACCTTCACTTGTAGAGACTACCAGAACAGATTCATGTGTTGATCATTTATTTTAATTAAACGATATTATGAAGATAACTCACTGCTGACCACTGCAGCCTCTCTTTTCTGCTCTCTGTAATGCAAACGTGTGAATAAATGTGTAAAAAATACATACATGTGAGCCGTTATTTTAACGTGATCAAAGGATTTTTCATCGTTTTTTTCTTCATCTGAACACATTTAACTCTGTCATACACTCCTCCTTCAAATGTAGAGCACGTGTGACTGTATGGGCTGCATTTCGGTGAACTTCGTGACAAAAAAAACAATATTAAATGTTGTTCTGTGTCCATGATGGAACTTGCAGGTATTTGATAGACTTGTTCCTCACGCCTCACTTCTGTCGTGTATTAATAAGGTAAGAGGGCTGTATGCACGCGAGCGATACGCTCATTTAAATGTCTTATCATGATACTATATAGGCACATTTATACATACAGTTTTAAAACTTTTACAACAACCGTAAAGCAAAACAACATGTATTTCCCACGTAAAAACTGTCCAAAAGGCTCGTGTGTCTATGTGTTTTGGCGTATTTATTTGTTTATAATATATAGCGTGAATTATAATATAATAAACCGAGAGATTAAACCTTTGTGATTGACCATTTTTCTAAAAAATAGTCTTGAAGAGTTGTCTGTAGCAGGGTGGTGCTGACATCACAGGCGAGCGCCCCGAAGGCTGCAGTCAGTTTATAGCCTCATGTTAGCTTTTCAATTCTTGCGTTTGCATTTACGACCCAAAAGTGCTAAAAGTTGTATTCTCGTGTGAGGATTATCCGCCTGGACAAAACGTGTAAGTGTAATGAACAGTGTTTGAACAAAGAGCTTATTATTTGCAAACTTTGAAAAGCCTATGGGAAAATCCTATGGGGATTTTATTGACGGAACCAGTTTTATGCTAGCAGCCGATTGGCCTACAAGGTGACGTCATAGTTCCTCCACTCTATTGCGCCCTCTGGTGGATTCACAAGAGAAGAGGACACGCAAGAGGAATTTAAGATTATCAAAAAGGGTACGCATCGCACTCTGGTGGATTTACAAGAACAACTGCAAGCAGACGTACCTCGGGTTACGTATTTCGCTGTCCCCAGAAATGTAGACCTGAGTACATATCCTTAATAAGCATGGGTGAGAATATTCTGAATGCCCTAGGCAGAATCCCGAAACCAAAATGCTTTACAATACTATTTATTTTATTAATTAAAAAATCTAAAAGTAATTTTGTAAGACTTTTTACACTGATCTCAATGTCAAATTTGGCGCATCCCTTCTTCAAATACACAGTCCAAGTCAGAATTATTAGCCCTCCTGTGAATTTGTATTTCTTTTTCTCATGTTTCCCAAATGATGTTAATTCAGGAATCAGGAATTTTTCTCAGTATTTCCTATACTATTTTTTCTTCTGGAGAAAGTCTTATTTGTTTTATTTCGGCTAGAATAAAAGCAGTTCTTAATTGTTTTAACGCCATTTTAAGGTCAATATTATTAGCCCCCTTCAGCAATATTAGTGTTGGATATTCTCCAGAACAAACCACTGTTATACAATGACTTGCCTAATTACACTAACTTTACCCTAGTGAAGCCTTTAAATGTCACTGTAAGCTGAACACTAGTGTCTTAAAGAATATCTAGTCTAATATTATGTGCTGTCATCATGGCGAAGAGAAAATAAATCAGTGATTAGTGATGAGTTATTAAAGTATTATGATTAGAAATGTGTGACAAAAATAAACAGGAGGGCGAATAATTCAGACTTCAACTCTTCATTCTCTCTATGATAATTCAGTTTAAAACAAACCTGCCGAGTGGAATTGAAAACGAAGCGAGCAGAGTTTAAAAGAGGCGAGCGCTGAAGGTTTTTCTGTGAGGTTAGACGCGATTCAGGCAGGATATCCTGTGTGAAAATAGACACGCTGCTTCTGTTTTCAGGGGCCACGATATCAGCATGAGAGATACTGCAGGATCCACCGCGACTTCATCTGAAGTCTGAGATACAGAAATGTTTCCATCAGCCCAAAGGAACCCTTCATTCATTCGAGTCTGTGTGAATTTTAGGCTGTAAAAGTAAGTGCATGAGGGGAGCAGAGACGAAGAGGCCTTCAGCAAACCTGCAACACACAAGAGGGAGGAGAAAACGTCATTTAGATATGCTTAATTCAGTCAAGTCAGATTGCCTATGATAATATGTCATTTAGTAATAAAACTATAAATTGACAATGGATCGCAGAATTAATGGGGAAAAAAAGTATTTTTTTACTTGCTTTTTTAGGCTGTGCAATAACAGAAATACAAAACAAAGGTTGCACTTTATTTGGGGGCCAATTCTCCCTCTTAAGGTAGTTGTTAAAAATAATAAAAATAAATAAATAATAATAATAATAATAATATTAAATAGTGCAATATTGCATTAGGAAATAATTCTGGTCAATTTGGTTTCATGGTCAATTCACATCGCCATTCGCATTAAAGGTTAATCTCAATTGAAACTTTAGTGTATAAAGTCGATACTATAATAAATTAAATATTAGATATTAAGATAATTTAAAAAAATATATATATATTCTGTATTAGAATAAATAAAATTTCTCAAATGTTTGGTATTTATTGTGAATAAACAAACAAACAAAAGTTATAATTAAATATTCTGTATTTGAATACTATTAGAATGCAACAATTTTTATAAACAAAAAGTTTGGTAGTTATTGTGAATAAACAAAAACAAATAAATAAATATTCTGTATTAGAATACTATTAGAAAGCTACAATTTAAAAGAATGTTTGGTATTTATTGCAAATAAATAAATAAACAAACAAATATTCTGTATTAGAATACTATTAGAATGCTACAAAAAAAAGTTTGATATTTACTATAAATAAATAAATAAATAAACAAAATAAATCATATTTAAATATTATTAGAAAGCTTTTTTAAATGTTTGGTAATTATTGCTAATAAATAAATAAACAAACAAACAAATAAATATTATGTAGTAAAATACTATTAGAATCCTACAATAAAAAATAAAAATAAAAAAATTGGCATTTACTGTGAATGAATAAATAAATAAATATTCTGTATTAGAATAAATATTAGAATGCTACAATTTTTTTTAAGTTTGGTATTTATTGTAAATAAATAAATAAATAAATAAATAAATAAATAAACATTCTGTATTAGAATAAATATTGGAATGCTACAATTTAAAACTTTTTGGTATTTGTGAATAAACAAATAAATATTCTGTATTTGAATACTATTAAAATGCTACAATAGTTTTTTTTTAATGTTTGGAATTTATTGGAATAAATAAAGAAAGAAATAAAGAAATATAAAAAATTAAAAAGTAGCGAGGGAGAAAAAAATATTCAATACAAATTGTTATTCACCCTTTAGTTCCCCTCTACATGTAAAAATAAATAATAAGAAATAAAGAAAATAATAAAACTATATAAGTATACTGACTAAGAGACTGTATAATTGTTGTTATACACAAGTTGTATACAAAACATGTTATAATCAGGCAGCTGTAAGTGCCGTTTTGAGCAAAAACGACTTTGTTTGGTATTTATTTTGTGAAATTATACAAAAATTAACAAAATAAAATAGAAAGAAAGAAATATCCAATATAAAGGTTAATTCACCATTTAATTCCTCTTTTACACATTTCAAGATAAATAAATAATAAAAATAAAAATGATACAAGTATAAACAAATAAATGTTACATACATCAATTAGTCAGTAAATCAATTATAGATAAATACAGACAATTACGACTAGTTCTAAAGTGAAAACATTCCTAAACATGTGTAGCACTAGTTTCCTCCACATCTCCTCCAAGGCCTTCTGTTGTGTTTAGCTGTGATTTTTGACTGTTGTAGCTGTGAAATAACTCAGCGTAGTGATCTGTGATGTGCTCAAAACCTGCCGGAACTACTTTATAGCCAATCAGAATCAAGCTTTCACACACACACACACACACACACTCACCTTCTGGTCGGGCAGCACTGGGTTGCTCTGCAGGTGAGTGTTGAGAAGTGCCGCTCCGGGACGGTCGTGTTCACAAAATATGGTTCCGTTTACATAGTGGAACCGGTCCCCGGGGACTAACTGGTTTCTGCACGTTGCACAGGAGAAGCACTGGACCAGAGAAGAGAAAGAAAACAATACATGTAAGATTTGTTGTGTTTTAGACGTCCAGTGAAGTCCCTTGAAATGTGCTTTTTTTATTAGATGCAAGACGTAATCTCAACTGAAACATGAAGAGAGGGTGGGGCATAGAGTAGCTCCTCCCCCTTAATAAAACAGCCAATAGAGTTTTGTATTATCACAGCTCTACCAGTGAGAGTGGTTGAGCTCAAGCACAAATAAACAGATAATGAAAAGGGGGCGGGGCATGTCAGACACTAAAGAGCATTTGATTGGTCAGAAGATTTGATGTGACGTGAATCAAAACATTGATCCATTTAGGCCAGGGGTGTCCAAACTACGGCCCGCAGGCCATTTGCGGCCCGCAATCAGTTTAGTGGCGGCCCGCGAGGCTTTTTATAAATATTAATAGAATCTGGCCCGCTGTACAAAAATAAACGTAGTTCAATAGATAACCACCGGGTGTCGCTATCACGTGCCTTCAATTAGGCAGCACTTCCTGTTATGACATAAAACGAATCGACCAAACTGAGGAACACATAATTGATAACCACGTTTTGGTGAGCCATGGCACAACCAAGAGAAAGTAAAATCAAAAGCACAACATCACTGTTCACATTAACAGAGTTTATGGTGAGTAAAATATATATTATGATTTTAAAATGTAGAATATAATTCCATAATAATACCACGCACACACACATACATATATATATGTATATGCGTGTCTGTGAAATTGTAAAATTTGGCCCACGGCCACGTTTTGTTTTTTGCATCTGGCCCTCGGCCCAAAAACTTTGGACACCCCTGATTTAGGCGGAAGAGACAACCTGCTAACTTTACATATACAGTATCCCTAGCCAATCTAATAAATGTTGGAGATATCCTCATTACTTAAATGCACTAAATCGCAATTCAGCAGCGTTTATTTGAGGGCGGACAAGAAAATTTGCGCTTGAGCAGCGTTTTGTGCACGAACAAAAGAAATCGGCGCGCAAGCAAAGAGATTCGCATGCTCGTATTACATGAATGTGATCTCGACTTGTAATACTGCACTTACGACATTTGTCACTGAAATAACGGCATAGGTAGTTGGAAGATCTGCGATCTGTGCCTGCCGCCACAGCTGGAAAAAATCCTAGAGGAAACACTGACTAGTGTTATTACTATTATTATTATTATTATTATTAATCATCATCATTATTATTATCATTATTACTACTATTATTATCATCATCATCATCACCATCATCATTATTATTATTTAGGGCCAGCTGCCTATTTTACTTAATTACATTAATTAATGAAATTAAATAATTTAATAATTCTAATAAAATTAATTAAATTAAACTAAAAGCAATAAAATTAATTAAAATAGAATATTTATATTCTAAAATATTAATAAAATTAAGATAGATGTTTTTTGTATGTGAATTGTGCTGTTTTCATTACTATTATTATTTTTATTATCATCCATTCATTCATTTGCTTGTCGGCTTAGTCCCTTTATTAATCCGGAAAAGAAATAAAGAAAATAATAAAACTATATAAGTATACTGACTAAGAGACTGTATAATTGCTGTTATACACAAGTTGTATACAAAACATGTTATAATCAGGCAGCTGTAAGTGCCGTTTTGAGCAAAAACGACTTTGTTTGGTATTTATTTTGTGAAATTATACAAATAAACAAAATAAAATAGAGAGAAAGAAACAAACAATATAAAGGTTAATTCACCATTTAATTCCTCTTTTACACATTTCAAGATAAATAAATAATAAAAATAAATGATACAAGTATAAACAAATAAATGTTACATACATCAATTAGTCAGTAAATCAATTATAGATAAATACAGACAATTACGACTAATTAAATAATTTAATAATTCTAATAAAATTAATAAAATTAAACTAAAAGCAATACAATTAATTAAAATAGAATATTTATATTCTAAAATATTAATAAAATTAAGATAGATGTATTTTGTATGTGAATTGTGCTGTTTTCATTACTATTATTATTATTATCATTCATTCATTCATTCATTTTCTTGTTGGCTTAGTCCCTTTATTAATCTGGGGTCGCCACAGCGGAATCAACCGCCAACTTATCCAGCATATTTTTTACGCAGCGGATGCCCTTCCAGCTGCAACCCATCTCTGGGATACATCCATCCATACACACACACACATTCACACTCATACAATTTAGCCTACCCAATTCACCTATACCACATGTCTTTGGACTTGTGGGGGAAACCGGAGCACCCGGAGGAAACCCACACAACCACAGGGAGAACATGCCGAGGCTCGAACCAGTGACCTTCTTGCTGTGAGGCGAACGTGCTACTCACGTGCTACTCACCGTGGCGCATTATTATTATTACTATTATTATTATTACTATTATTATTATTATTATTATTATTATTATTATTATGGTACATTTTAAATTAAATTAAATTAAATTAAATTAAATTAAATTAAATTAAATTAAATTAAATTAAATTAAATTAAATTAAATTAAATTAAATTAAATTAAATTAAATCTGCCTTTAACACAAAAGCATTTTAACAGTGCATTTTGGACCTTGTGAGACTTTTAAATCAGATGCTTCCCATAACCAACCTTGAGGTGGTAAACATTTCCCTGCGCCCGCATCACCATTTCACTGGCAGGAATGGACTGACCACACGCACTGCAGGCTCCGGTGTGCCCGAACAACCTGAAACACACACACACACACACATTGTGATTTCCCACAGAGCCGCTTGTTAAATGCTGCCGCTGTGATGCTCTCTGTGGGAGCGGGAGACGGTGCATCATCATCACCATCATCATCATCATGCAAATGAGCGCAATGCAAATCAACACAAGAACAAAAATGCTCGTCAGCATAGCGTGACAACTACAGCTTCACACAACTTTGCCTGCGCTATTTGAATTGCAAATGACAGCGGAGACTCAAACAGTCTCATTATCGGCTCGCGTCTTCGTTAAAACCATTACGACTGTCTGGGACTTGGCCAGAACGAAGCGTGGAGGTGAAGAAATACAGTATGAAAGCCTTTCACACTCATTATTAGTTGTGAAAGCTTGATCATGTGTGGTATTTGAGGAGCGCATAAGGACTTTTGGCATTCGTAATTTGCTCATAATTTAATCTAATATAATATATCCATCTCATATGATTCTATCTGTCTGATGCATTTATGGTTTGAAAGGTGTCTGACCTGATGTAGTCGGTCCTGCAGAGGATCATGCCGCTCTTGCTGTAGCACGTGGAGCCGATCTCCCCCAGCTGAGCCTGACAGCAGGAGCACTTCAGGCAGCGCGAGTGCCAGTATCGCTCCATGGAGAACAGCAGGAACCGATCCGAGATTCGGCCTCCGCAGCCAGCACACGAGCGGGGGACACACACACCGCCCGGCAGCTGGCTATTCACCATCACTGTGCCTGGAGAAACACACACACAAACACCATCACTGTGACTGAAAGTACATATACACAAACACACACACACACACACACCATTACGATGTAGTAGTATGTTGTGTGAAGTATGTTTTCATGTGTGTGTCTGATGACTAAAATTGATCTGCTAGCAGATATCACATCCTCTGTTACTTTTTACCTTGTTAACATTTATTATGAGCGCCACGGTGGCATAGTGGGTAGCACGTTCACCTCACAGCAAGGGGGTCTACAGAGTACTGTTTACAGAGCAAAGGAGTA
>CAIGQQ010034406.1:51997-82346 GCA_903798035.1 Danio albolineatus
ATTAACATTATTATTATTATTATTATTATTATTATTATTATTATCATTATTTTTTTATTATTATTATTATTATTATTATTATCATTAGTATTATTATTACTATTATTATTATCATTATTATTATTATCATTATTATTATTATCATTATCATTATTATTATTATTATTATTATTATTATTATTATTATTATTATTATTATTATTATTATATTTTATTGCCTTTTGGTCAACGTCGCTGGTTCAAGCCTCGGCTGGGTCAGTTGGCATTTCTGTGTGGAGTTTGCATGTTCTCCATGTGTTGGTGTGGGTTTCCTCAGGGTTGCTCTGGTTTCCCCCACAGTCCAAACACATGCAGTATAGGGGAATTGATGAACTAATGTGATATGAGTGTGCAAGTGTGAACTCCATTTTTTACACTAAATTTAAGGCGTCTTAATGGCGCAGTGGGTAGCATGATCGCCTTACAGCAAGAGGGTGCTAGGTCAAACCTCGGCTGGGTCAGTCGGCATTTCTGTGTACAGTTTACATGTTCTCCCCAAGTGCCTCGATTTTCTCCAAGTGCTCCGGTTTCCTCCCACAGTCCAAAACACATGCGCTGTAGGGGAATTGAGTGAGCTAAATATTATCTGTAGTGTATGAGTGTATATGGTTGTTTCCCAGAGATGGGTTGCAGCTGGAAGGGCATCCGCTGTGTAAAACACATGCTGGATAAGTTAGCGGTTTATTTTAACCCAACCCAACTGGTTTTGTCCATATTTGACCCAACATTGGTTTGCGACAACCCAATATTTTGTATTTGTTTTAGTTTAGTTTCTCTCTCAATGTTCATTCATTTTCCTTCGGCTTAGTCCCTTTTTTCATCAGGGGTCGCCACAGCGGAATGAACCGCCAACTTATTCAGCATATGCTTTACACAGCGGATGCTCTTGCAGCTGCAATCCAGTACTGGGAAACACCCACACACACACACACACACACACACACACTACGGCCAATTTAGTTCATCAATTCCCCTATAGCGCATGTGTTTGAACATGTGGTGGAAACCGGAGCACCCGGAGGAAACCCACTCCAACACGGGGAGAACATGCAAACTCCATACAGAACGCCAACTGACCCGGCCGTTTACCTTAGGCCACAGTGATAAGCCACCGTGTCGCCTCTCTTTCAATATGTAATTACTAATTATCATGATAACTGTATTAAAATTCAGCTAAAAAAAACACACATCTTAAAAGAACAGCCACTGCTATAGATTGTTAATACATTATGGGGTTAATTTATTATTATATTTCAGTTTTATTCATTTTTAATCAGCTTCGTTTTTCCTTATTTGTTATTTTTATACAAAAGTTTAAGTTTTGTAATTAAAACTATTCAACATTTAACATTTTTGCGTGCCATATTTTGCCATTACCTTTTTGTCCTATAAACCATTGAGCTGGACCACCTACAAATTCCCAGCATTCCTTTAAGGATGGTTCAGTGAGTGTTATTTTGTTCCCCATTCATAAAAGTGTCCAATGCATGAATTCTTGTCAGACTTAAACCCCACTGCTCCGTCCTCTGCTATTTTTCTCAGTCTCATGAATTACGCTACCATGTTGTCCTTTCCTCCTGTTGGGAGATTTCTGTTGTCAGGGGACACGTCTGAAAGTTTACTGTGCTTTCTGAAAGAGCGACTCGACCACATCAATTCATCTGACTCGGCAAACAAACGAAACGGCCTTTTGTTGGCGTATTTGAGGCCCCGAGAGAGCAAACATCTCCGAAGAAGGCACGTTTGACATCAACGATGACGCTTGGGAACGCGGACAGGCATTGAGAGGACTATAAGTTCATAAAATCCCTCTTTTTATTACAGCCACAAATCAGAGGAAGCTGGGACAGTATGGAAAACGCAAATAAATGAAGAAAGTCGTGACTTCTAGATTTACTTCGACTTGTTTTTCATTGCAGACGATACAACAAACATTATTTAATGTGATTTTTATACACACGTGTTCCAATTTTGGATCTTGCGACACATTAATTGGGAGAAATGGATGCTGTGTGCTCCAGACCAAAGAAGAAAAGGATCATCCAGACTGTTACCAGCAACAAGTCCATACGCCAGGGTCTGTCATGATGCACCAATGCTAACTCACGAGCAATTCGTAACTTTTTAAAAAGTGGCTAATTCGTATAAATTCTTACAATATAATTCGTACAATTCAGTACGATTTGCTTATCAACCAATGACGATTGTGTTTAGGGGTGGGGTTGGGTGCCACGCCTCCTTTTTAAAATCGTACATTTTCGTATGACTGAACTCGTACGAATTAGCCACTAAACTGCCAAAACTTAAAATACTTACGTTTTCTCGTGAGATCAGGCTGGATGCACTATTATAGCTGAAAATCACACAGAGATTTTGGAGCACAATATGCTGGCTTCTTTTCCAGGGACGCCCATGCAAAAACCACATTCTGCACACATTACAAAGCCCTGCATGCAGAAGATGTGGATACAGGTACTGGAATGGGCTGCCTGCAGTCCCGACCTGTCCCCAATTGAGAATCTGTGGAGAATTTTGAAGTGCAAAATGCGACAACGAAGACCCCGTACTGTTGGCCAACTTAAAGCCGCCTTTCCACTGCGCACGACATTTGGACACGACTGTCGGAATACGCCCCCTTGTGGCAGTCGCACAGTATTTTCCGTGTTGTCGTGCACCATGGGGGAGACCCTCGCAGTGTCTGAAATGAAGGAGTGCAAGAGCTAGAGCCTTTATTCTCCATGTGTTCACCATGGTTGAATGAATGAATGAATGAATGAATACTGATACTGGAAATGTGGAGACAACATAAAAAAGTAATATTTTTACTAATTATTTATGAATAGAAATGTTTTTTTTAATATAGACTAAAAAACAAACACAAATAAAATCATATTTCTCATCTCGGCCTGCTTGGACAACACTGAAATGCATCACTTCCGGTCGGCCGGTCGCATACGCTATAGTCGCAGGAGTTCAACTATTTCAACGGATCCGCAGCTCAAATCCGAATTTTCAGCATACGGAGATGAATATTAATTAATTAATAATAATTTCAGATATGGATATTAATTAATATCAAGCCACAAACAATTTGACATGTGAAATGACAGATTAACACACCACTGGATCTATAACAAGGTAGGTAATTAAATATGAAAGATATGTGGATGACGTGTCGAGATGACAGGGGACGTAACGAAGCAACATGTCTGTTGTTGTATATGCGAATTGGGACACAGCATAGCTCTAAAGAGCCCCTATTATACATTAAAAGGGTATTTTTTGGTTTTGGAGGTCTCTAACAGCAGGCTAATATGCATGCATGGTCAAAAAACACTTTCATTGTCTTATAATCTGCATTTATTTTTACCTCATTATCTCAGCGACTCCTATATGAATCGTTCAGTGATTCATTTGTTCCAAAACTCCTCCTTAGCGCGATGCTAAACTGCGCTGATTGGACCGATGACCCAGTCTGTTGCGATTGGTCGACATCATTCAGCGTGAGAGAATGCCCACCACGGCTTATCAATAATGAAGTAGTCATAGTGTGTGCGTGAGCATATCTGCCAACACTCGTTTTTCCCGGGAGTCGCCGTATTTCAGACACCTCACCCCCGAAACGAACCCCCCGGTCTCCCAGCATATCACTCTATTCTTAACCAGAAGTAAAAACAGCGACACACATGCAGTATTAATGCACACAGCGGCAAAAGCTGAACCATTATGAAACAGGACCGCCGCACGTGTGTAGGGAGCTGATGTAGCCATAGCAACGACAAACAGCAGAGGAACACGAGCTCACAAATGCATTTTAATCCGTAAACAAAGCGGCACGCGTCGCGTTTACAACGTGCTTTTAGACGCGATATGAGAATACAAGTTAACCAGAGACACTACAAGCGGTTACAAGTTACACAACACAATTAAATACATCATTTACAAGCTGGAGACAACAATGAGGCGACCGTTTTAATCACAAGCACTCACACTTGCTGGATGGCAACAAATGGCCGGGGCTTATGTTTCGTGTTCACGTCATGCCAAAACGGCTAAAGACTCGTAAGCACGGCGATTCGTTTGAGGAACTACGAGTCGACTCTTTTATAGATGAATCAATAGTTTTAAACACTGTGCACTTTCAGATTTAAGCCTCAGCTGGACATTTCACCTTACTTAGAGCTGTATTATACACTGCATGAAGATCATTCCCAAAAACCCATAATAGAAGCTCTTTAAATGTGTACTGTCACTTTAAAAAGCACTAGCGTTGACACAATCAGCCAGTTTTATTGAAGATGTTTTATTTTTCATGACAATCTGACAAGCATCTAGTCATTAACATTCAACATCTTTGCTATACAGATAATCGTTCGCTCGTATACAAGAGAGAGTCTAGAATTGCCCCGAAAAATGAAGCAGTCTCAGAAGAGTCACTCCACCGACAGTGAAGCCTGTACACTTTACAAAAGACAAACCTAGAGTCACATCCGCTATGAAACACGTCTCAGTTATGACCTCCTTCACACAAAAACAGAAATCTGTACATCTCAATACATGAGTAATGTATAAAAGAATTGATAAAGAATATTATAAAAGCAGAAACATATTAAAAAGTCTTTCTTTTCTCCTTTAGTCAGGCAACTCGTTCAGTTTTATCGACAACAACAACCTCAAAACTAGTGCATTTACTTTCCCTTCATGCGTCAGGACGTCATATCATATGCTTTAAAATATAAAACCCTTCAATGCAGTACAATGAAACAGAATATATACAGGCAGAAAGATGGAAAGATGAGCACTTTGTTAGATAAATCTCTTGCAATGGAGTCAAAATGTCACGTTTGATTCAATCCAAAGTTACAAACTGAACTTATGACACACTGGGAAATCATATAAAAATGTTTAAGAGAATAAAACTGTGAATAATTAACAGAGTATGTATCTGAACAGGGGAAACCGCTGTAGCTCTGTTTTCCTCTCTAATGAATGAGTTGTTCCTCTTAGCGGCAGACGACGTGCAATAACAATATAATCTTGTTTTCAGGTGTCTGATGTTCGAATACAATCTTTCGAGTCAGTTTTGGAGTCATTTAACTTACTCATTTTGATGATAGATACCTAAAAAATAAAGACTTTTTACGGCATCGATGCTTCCATTGAGAATCATTAATATCCAATACAATCTTTGCATTCCACAAAGGCATCTTAATTGAGTAAAAATGTTTAATTTAACCATTCTCTGAGAGTACATCCATGGCATCAATGCAAATATCAATTTAGGAATTTTGTTTGTTTAACAGTGCTAAATAAGTTAATATGACTGCAAATCATCTGCACAAATAAAATAATAAAGATTTTATGTTATATTTTTGTTCAGTCTAGCATTTTTCCTGTTATGCAGAATCCAAAACTCCACATACAAGACTATGAAAAAATGGATGGAAAAAAACTATATTGCTACTCTGGAATATTTATGTTTTTTATGAAACATATTTGCGAATGTGAAGTCAGCGTTTCAGTGTTGAACCAGACCTGCAGGTCAAAGCAGAAGAAGAACATTTAAAGTGCAAACTATACATATAAATCTAAAAGAGCGAAATCTGGGGTCTGTTTGAAAGAACAGCTGCAAGTGGGCTCTCACAGATGAAAAATACTATAGTAATTTATACTTACTACCCTAGCGGGCAACTTGGTGTGAAAACAACATCAAAAAAGCATGTCAACAACATGTCAAAAATGAACATCCACTCACTGCTGCCTTTCTGAACATCGAAATAAAGACACAAAAAGTATTACGATTAGTCATCTGAAAGCTTCAATACACGTAAACCACCAGATGTCAAGTCAACATCAAATTGACGTCTAACAATTTCGTCAAAAATTGATTACAGGACATTGTTTATACATGTGCTTGATCTTTAGCTTTTGTTACGGAACAAAACAAGTTTTGCTGGTCGACCAGGGTGGTCTTAGCTGGTCAGGGTAGGAGATGACCAGCTAAAACCAGTTTGACCAGCCTAGGTTAAGCTGAACATACAGTAACTGGTTTGCAAATTGATTTGATGTCAAAACCTTGACGTCCATGCATTGATCCCCTTATGACCATTGAAATAAAAGACATAAAAAGTATTGTAAAATAAGATTATTCATCTGAAAAAGCTTCAATTACAAAGTTAGACTGGATTTTGTCTCCCTACAATGCATGAAAACTAGCTTGATGTCAGAAAGACATCATATTGACATCTAACATTTGCGTCAAAACATCAAAAATCAATTTCAGGACATTGTTTTTACAGGACTGATATTTGCTTGATCTTTAGCTTGTATAGCTTTGCTAAAACCAGCTTGACCAGCCCGGTTTAGGCTGGACAGAACTGGTTTTGGCTGGGCTCCCAGCCTGGCTAGGATGGTCAAGCTGGTTTTAACCATATTTCCCAGCCTGACTAGCTAAGTCCAGGCTAGAGATGGTTGAAATCATCCTGAAAATGGACAAAACGCCTCTAAAGCCAGACTGGTCGACCAGCTAAAACCAGCTAACCACCTTATGCTAGTTTAAGCTGTTGTTTTCAGTTAAAGCTGTAATACTATAGTCATTCTTAGGCTGGTTTAAGCAGTTTGTTCAGGAGGTTTTCAGTGTGTGAAGGTGTGTATGTCGTTGTGCAGGCTGACAGCAGGTGAAGATCGTCCCCTCTTAGCTCTGCAGAAACTCTTACTGCATCTGCAGCTCTGGATCCACATGACGTTTCTCGTCAGTTTTTCTCCGTCCGGGCAGCGGAAGCGCATGCGCACTGTGCGAGTCGAGCGCGGCTGACAGCATCGGCCGTCCACACACGAACCGCAGGTCCGAGGACGGTACCGGCGAACCGTGGAGCAGCCGGCAAACGTGATCAGCTCTGGCTTACGGGGCCTCGTTGTACGTCGACACTTCTTTCCTTTCTAAATGACACAATGAAGCAACAACAACACATTAAAGAGCTGTTTACCCAAGGAGGATGACTATAAATGTAACAATAACTGTTTGTGTACACACCAGTAAACAATCAAGAGGATCTGCTCATTTTTAGTTTAATAGTTTCTTTTTGCATTCCCCCTTGTAAGCAGCAGGTGTCCTCGTGAACCAGTGAATCCAGCTCGTGTAATCTAACTACAACTAACATTTCAAAATAAAACTAAGATGATTTTTAAGGAATGTTTTGTGTCAGAACATGATTGAAAAGCCGACAGTGTGCTGTATTAATGTTCACCTTCAGATGTGGAGTGGCGTCACACTGTGTGATCTGGCAGAGGCGAGTCTCTCTGATTAGCCTGCACTGAGCGTTACTGTTGGTCACTCGACTGGACACGCCAAACCCGCAAGAAGCAGAGCATTCAGACCAGTCTGTGGTCTGGGGGAAACATCCGGGAGAAGGGAAGGGTATCTCAGACACCGGCGCAGATGACCACTCTGAATATGAGGGAAGAGAGACATGAAGGACACACCTCACATATGTGGCTGATCAAATAGTCAAACGGTTGACAAAAGGTTTCATAGTGGTTGCTAGTGCACTGCTAGTATGTTGGCAGAAAACTCAAGACTGTCTTGTAAATTGATTGAAATATCTCAATCTAAATATCCGCTTATGATCACTTTTTGACTCAAATTATTCATGAACACTTCTGTCTATGGACCTTCTGCTTCTTAGCCACCAATATTTTAAACCTGTTGGAACAAAACACCATGTGCGGGTAAAGTAGGTTTTTTAAACTTGATTGGTGGTTTAAGCTGGTTCTTGCTGGTTCTATGCTGTTCATGCACTCATTTAAGCAGGTTCTTTGCTGGTTCTTGCTACATGACCAGCAAAGAACAGCATTTAACCAGCAAAGAACCAGCTTAAGACTAGGTTAAACTAGCTCATGACCAGCAAAGAATTATCTTAAACCAGCTTATGACCAGCAATAGCAAACATGAACCCGCTGAAACCAGCTCATGACCAGCAAGAACCAACTTAAAATAGCTCTTGACCAGCAAGAAGTAGCTCAAACCTGCTCATGACTGGCATAAACCATATTAAACCATTTGATGACCAGCAAAAAACAGCTTAAACCAGCTTATGACCAGTAAGAACAATCTTAAACCAGCAAGAACCAGATTAAACCAACTTGTGAACAGCAAGAACCATCATACGACAAACAAGAACCAGCTTATGACCAGCGAGAACCAGCTTAAACCTGCACATGACCAGCAAGAACCATTTCAGACCAGCAAGAACCAGATTAAATCAACTCATGACCAGTAAGAGCCATCTTTAACCAGCAAGAACCAGCTTAAACCAGGCAATGACAAGTAAGAACCATCTTTTTATCAGCAAGAACCAGCTTAAAACAACTCATAACCAGCAAGAACCATCTTATGATCAGCAAAAACCAGCCTAAACCTGCTTAAACCAGCCAATGACCAGTAAGAACCATCTTAATCTGCAACAACCAGCTTAAACCACACAATGACCAGTAAGAACCATTTTAATCAGCAAGAACCAGCTTAAAATAACTCAGAACCAGCTAGAACCATCTCATGATCAGCAAACACCAGCTTAAGCCTGCTCATGACCAGTAAGAACCATCTTAAACAAGCTTATAACCAGCTTAAACCAACGAATGACCAGCAAGAACTGTCTTATGACCAGCAAGAACCAGTTTAAACCAGCTCATGACCAGCAAGAACCATCTCATCACCAGCAAGAACCAGTTTAAACCAGCTCATGACCAGCAAGAACCATCTCTTCACCAGCAAGAACCAGTTTAAACCAGCTTATGACCAACAAAGTAAGAACCATCTTAACCATCTCCAGTAAGAACCATCTTAAACCAACAAGAACCAGCTCAAACCAACTCATGGCCAGTAAGAACCAACTTATGTCCAGCAAGAACCATCTTAAACCAGTTTATGACCAGCATAAACCAGCTTAAAAATTACCAACAATAACCAGCTCATGACTTGCGAGAACCAGTTTAAACCAGCTTAAACGTGCTCATGACCAGAAACAGTGACGTCAGACTCCACCAGTGTGTCATCCGAGTGATTTCTGACAGCAGTGCGTGTGTGAGTGTGTGTTACCCTGAGCTGCGGGTCTGCTGCTGTGCTCCTGCAGGAGTTTGCTGATGTGGTTGTACTGCGGTGTGTGTTTGGGCGCCGGCTCCTCCTCTCTGATGCTGTTGTCGCTGTCGCAGACCCACCGCTGGCAGCAGTGCCCGGTAGTCATCTCCAGCCGAGGGTTAGCACAGTGCGAGTTAGGCAGCGGGACCTGAAGCGGGCAGAGCGGCACACAGCCCACCACACCATCCATACAGCTGCACTGGTGCTCGCAGCCCGCCTGGAAGTCCTCACCGTGCTGATACACACGACCTGAAAACTCACACGGACGACCCTGAGCCTCCGCTGAGACACACACACACACACAAAAAAAACACTCCGTTAACATGTTACAGTCAAGACATACTGTAAAAAAACAAATGTTGAGTCAACTTAAAATTGTAAGCCGAATTGAGTTGAGTCAACTTTGTTTTTATGGTGTAGCAACTTAATCACTTTTGCATCCCACTTTGTTTGAACATGGAACAGTGTAATGACAAATAATGTCCTTTATTCATTCATTCATTCATTCATTTCCTTTTCAGCTTAGTCTCTTTATTAATCTGGGGTCGCCACAGCGGAATGAACCGCCAACTAATCCAGCATATGTTTTACGTTGGCGATGCAGTGGCGCAGTAGGTAGGTAGTACTGTCGCCTCACAGCAAGGTCGCTGGTTCGAGCTTGCATGTTCACCCTGCGTTTGCGTGGGTTTCGGGTGCTCCGGTTTCCCCCACAAATGGTACTGGTACAATCGGTACAGGTGAATTGGGTAAGCTAAAGTGTCCGTAGTGTATAAAACATGTGCTGGATAAGTTGGCGGTTCATTCCGCTGTGGCGACCCCAGATTAATAAAGGAACTAAGCCGACAAGAAAATGAATGAATGAATTTTTTATGCAGCGGATGCCCTTCCAGCTGCAACCCATCTCTGGGAAACACCCATACACACTCATTCACACACCTCTACTACAGGCACTTACCTAGCCTACCCAATACACCTGTACCGCATGTCTTAGGACTGTGGGGGAAACCGGAGCACCCGGAGGAAACCCACACCAACACGGGGAGAACATGCAAACTCCACACAGAAATGCCAACTGACCCAGCCGAGGCTCGAATCAGAAACCTTCTTGCTGTGAGGGGACAGCACTACCTACCCCGCCACCGTGTCGCCCCTATAGGTGAACCGATTAACTAAATTGGCCATAGTGGATGAGTGTGTGTGTGTGTGTGTGAATGTGAGCGTGTATGGGTGTTTCTCAATACTGGGTTGCAGCTGGAAGAGCATCCGCTGTGTTAAACATATGCTGGAATAGTTGGCGGTTCATTCCGCTGAGGTGACCTCTGATGATCGGAGACTAAACTGAAGGAAAATGAATGAACGGACATCTTAGGTGAATAAAGTATGTGTAAAACACCTTCTGAATTAACTGGCGGTTCATTCCGGTTCAAGCAGAAAATGAAATGTTGATGTTGGCGTTTTTTGCATATTGTGACGCAGTTTCTAGAGAAACGAAATATTAAATGAAAAAGCAGTGGGCGTGGCTTGTTTATTTCTATTGCGAGCTGATTGGATGCAGTAAAGTAGGCGTGTCATTCTGCTCTCAAGAGTTAGTACAACCTAACAGACTCCTCCTCCTCATCATTTCTGTTTGTTAAAACTGACAGCTGGAGGGGGCGTGGCTATGTATGTTAGCCACGCCCAACACCTCAGACCGACCTAATCTGAGAATTTAGCTAAAAACAAACAGGAAGTGCATTTTCAGATTTCAATTATAGATCAGAAGGGCTTAACGACACGCACAGATGAGTTGTTCACCACAAAACTAGCAATGTGAGCCGCCAAAATCAACATGGTTATTTTTGATTTCATGTGGACTGTAAAGATTTTACAGGGAAAACAGGTGTTTGCATAACTTCAGCGCTATTGCCGACCTCTGCAGAGTCCGCGTCGAGGGTCTCCTCCGGCCCCCAGGTGGCAGCGCAGGCCCTTGATGTGGTCGCAGGGCCGCTCGGGGCCGCAGTCCTGGTTGAACTGTTGAGCGCAGACTTTACAGCAGCCGCAGTCGTCCCACACCCAGCTGACCCCCCGCGGGCAGGACGGAGGAGACGAAGGGCAGAAGCAGGGGCCCGGACAGCCCCGAGATACCTGAACACACACACAGACAGACAAAGCTTTCACTAACTGTGTTTCCAGATAAGGATGCAAATTATGCTGATTAGATTAGATTAGATTAGATTAGATTAGATTAGAATAGATTAGATTAGATTAGATTAGATTAGATTAGATTTAGATTAGATTTAGATTAGATTAGATTAGATTTAGATTAGATTAGATTAGATTAGATTAGATTAGATTTAGATTAGATTAGATTAGATTAGATTTAGATTAGATTAGATTAGATTAGATTAGATTAGATTAGATTAGATTAGATTTAGATTAGATTAGATTTAGATTAGATTTAGATTTAGATTAGATTAGATTAGATTAGATTAGATATGATTAGATTAGATTAGATTAGATTAGATTAGATTAGATTTAGATTAGATTTAGATTAGATTAGATTTGATTAGATTCAACTGCAACTTTGAGAAATGATGCTATGAATGGGCAAGCAAGTCCGACACGGGGTAAATAATTAGGGCAATGCGTTACAGATACAATATTCTTGCCCATTCTCAATAACAATGTAGCCAAGCAACAATCCTCTGCAAAATTGCCCAGAAACACTGCTCAAAAAGATGCCCTGTGTATCATCAGCATTAGATTTATGAGCAAAACTGGAATTTCAAGAGTTTTGATTGATTATAAAGCTTGTTTGGCATGCTGTCCCGGGAGAGAGCCCTGAGATCCTCGAGCCCGGGGCTCCCTCCCGTTTGTAAGGCAAGAGGAGAGTTTGAGCTCAGGTAGATCTGGAGAACTCCCCTGCTTAAGTAGCTGATGAACAGATAGTGATTGCTCTTCAGAGATAACTACTTACTAGGAGCATGTCTATGGAGCTGATTTGGATTAGTCAGTTAACTTGAGTTACGTGTTTTTGGACGGTGGGAGGAAACCGGGGAACCCAAGGGGAAACCCACGGGAGCACGGGGAGAACGTGAAAACTCAGCACAGAACCGTCAGCTGGCTTGGTAAGGACTAGAACCAGTGACGTTCTTGCTGTGAGGCAACAGTGCTAACCACTGGGCTACCGCTCCTCCCATCTAGGAAAGGAGGGGGAGTAGGGGTGGAAGGGGGGATTCTTCAAAACGAAGATGGCTGTGATATGGAGCTTAGAGTATTAATAGTGGCTTAGGAATTGTCTGATTAGTGAATCATAAATTGGATAATGCAGGACCAGCTGTGATCAATCATAAGCACGTGATCCTTTCCAAATTACTTCATAAATAAACTTCACTTAACATAAAACATTAGGGAATACTGCAGAGGCTTCACCCAGTGGGAAACACAAGAGGAGAAATTCGTCACTTGCAAATATCAGGCAGAGAAATGTAGTTTAGTACTTGACACAATGACCAGTTATCTAGCCCATGCAGATCGCTGGACAACTACAAATCTGCCACCAAATGGACTACAAATCCCATCTTGCCTGTACTCTCACACCTGCTCCAGGTCACCTTTGACTGCAAACACACACAGCTGAAGCTGCTCAGGACTAATCACGTAGACTATAAAGAAAGCACACACATGGGCTGTAGTGTGAAGTGGGATTCGGACAAGGGAAGAGCAGATCCAAGTGCAGGTTTATTCAGCGTAGAGAATGGTCAGGCAAGCAACGGTCACAATCAGGAGCAAACAGATGTATATGTGTATAATTCCAGAGTTGAAGTCATATAACAGGCGGATGGTCAAAAGGCAGGCAGCACACAACGTAAATCAGCGGTGACCAACCCTGTTCCTGGAGATCTTCCTTCCTGCAGAGTTCAGCTCCAACCAAGATCAAACACACCTGCCTGTAATTATCAAGTACTGTTTAAGTCCTAATTAATCAGTGCAGGTGTGTTTGATCAAGGGTGGAGATGAAAACTGCGGGAGGGAAGATCTCCAGGAACAGGGTTGAGCATCACTGACATAAACAATAAAACAAGGTGGGGGTCAAAACCGGCGAAGACAAACACATCGTAATGGTCACAATTCAGATAAACAAGACTCAGCCACGTGTGTGTGTGTGCGCGCTGTCTTTATTGCACATTTTATTAGTCCTGAACAGCTTCAGCTGTGTGTTTGCAATCAAAGGTGAACTGGAACAGGTGTGAGAGTACAGGTATGATGGAATTTGTAGTTCATTTGGTGGCAGATTTGTAGTCTGCATGGGCTAGATCGCTGGTGATTGTGACAAGTACACTGGGAGAAGCCACTATGTTGTTTTCTTCTTCTCTAATAAATGAGTTGCGCCTCAGAAGACGAAACGCAATGAACGCAGTAAATGTGGTGGCCTTTGGAGGTGTGAGATGCTCTTTGTGAGCGCAGACAGATGCTCAAGACAGTTCTGGAGGGAATAATAATAGAATAATAATAATACTGAAGCATTGTGATGACGGATTGATGGCTGAGGGGTTTTAGAAACGAGCAAAACAACATTTCAGATGTTTTAGGATGTGCTGGAAATGCTTCTATATCATCACATGATCTGTTCAAACAAAACCACATGACTTTTGTAACGCGCATACTAGAGATCATTTGGTAGACACATTTCCATCCCTGTTTATGCCCATTTTTTCTTCATTCATCCATTTCCTTTTCGACCTAGTCCCTTAATTAATCTGGGGTCGCCACAGTGGAATGAACCGCCAACTTATCCAGCATATGTTTTATGTCATATGTCTTCCAGCTGCAACCCACTACTGGGAAACAACCATACACTCGCATTCACACTCATACACTATGACCAATTTAGTTCATCAGTTCACCTGTAGCACGTGTTTGGACTGTGGGGGAAACCGGAGCACCCAGAGGAAACCCACACCGACACGGGGAGAACATGCAAACTCCACACAGAAACACCAACTGACCCAACCGAGGCTCGAACCAGCGACCTTCTTGCTGTGAGGCGATTGTGCTTCTCACTGCGCCACCGTTTTATATATGTAATAAGAAAAATGTATCCTACTCCTGCATATTCAAAAATCATGCGCATCTTGCCATTTCCATCAAGCATTTGTAATGCGATAATCTAAAATGTGCATAAATGTAAGTGAATGGAAACAAATCCATGACTGTAGAGCCGGCAGGATGGTGTCTTTCACAGCCTGTGTGAGTGGGTTTGACTGTGTTTAGATAATACGCTCACTTAGGTGTCTGTGTTTGAACGGTGACTGTAGAATTGGAGCATAAATAAACGCTGTAAGATAAACCGTGCCGCTGTTACTAGTAGGAGCTATTTCTGACCTCACTGCAAAGCACTTTTAGTCAGAAAGTCATGTTTATATATGACAGTGAAATTAAAAGATGAATTTGAAATATTCCCAGTACTGGGTTGCAGCTGGAAGGGCATCCGCTGCGTAAAACATATGCTGGATAAGTTGGCGGTTCATTCCGCTGTGGCGACCCCTTATTAATAAAGGGACTAAGCCGAAAAGAAAATGAACAAATGAATGAACGCGATGGCTCAGTGGTTAGCAAGAAGGCCGCTGGTTCGAGTCCCAGCTGAGCCAGTTGGCATTTCTGAGTTAGCATGTTCTGCCCGTGTTGGTGTGGGCTTCCTCCGGGTACTCCGGTTTCCCCCACAGTCCAAACACATGCGCTATAGGGGAACTGATGAACTAAACTGGCCGTAGTGCATGAGTGTGTGTGTGAATGTGAGTGTGTATGGGTGTTTCCCAGTACTGGGTTGCGTCTGGAAGGGATTAATAAATGGACTTGAATATTTTTGATAGAGAACATGACATGATTTGTAGAATTATTAGACCTTAAAAAACAATTAATTTGACATAAAAACCCGCATGAAAATTATAAAATAAATAAAGTTAATAAACAAAAATAATAATTATAATATAATAAAAATAAATTATAATTATAAAATGACTTTAATATGATTTTTAAGGATGATTTAATGATTAATTTGAATTATTTGCTCAAAGCTTAAAAAACAGAATATATACATTATAACTAAGTATATTTCCTTTCAGCCTTTTTATTTAGACTTTTTAATTAATTAAAAACAAATGAAATCACATACAATTTAAGAATTTATCACATTTGTAATAACCGCTTTATATTTTTGCACATTAATTTGAGTTTATTTAAAATGACTTATGTTGAAAGCAAATAAAATGTAAATATTCACTGCACAAAAACGCCAAGCGAGTCAGTGTTATGACTGATCTGAGCACAGCATTAAGTACAGATTAATTATGATTTCCCAAAGAGAAACCGCATGAGCAGATGTCCTCTATTGAAATACTGTGTGAAATCTCCTCACCTCTCCGTCAGCAGAGCAAACCACACACAGCAAAACAATCCAGCAGTGTGTCCCCATCCTCCGATTCCTTCCAGAGTGCATTTCCAAGCGTTCACAAACACATAAAGTAAGTCCCCAATGCAGGTTTATCCACTTTCTAAATCGCTCCAAAGATTTCAGAGCATGTCCTCCAGGTTAAAAGCTAGAGCAACTGCAAAGTGCATCAGTCAAGACTATAGACGCTAAACTAAAAATACAGCAAGACCCAAAGCCTGAGCACTGGGCTGGTCAGTGTTACAGAGCAGTTACGGGGGAGCAGCTCACCTTATAGAGACACAGAGTGAGAGAGAGAGAGAGAGAGTTCCTCAGGGTACAGAGGAACACACCCAACAATGCATGCAGGGCAGAATTAGGCCAGTACCCTCTACTCATGCGCATTGAAAAACGAGCCGTCAAATTTTGGAAACACATTAAAATGAGTGACCCCAACTCTTATCATTTTAAAGCCCTCAAAAACCAAGAAATGGACATTGGAAAAAGCCCTCTGATTCAGATGGTCCTGAAGCTCCAAACACAACCCAACACAACGAATATGACTAACAGCAGGAAGCATCAGGACACGGATATGCTCATCCACAAAATTAAGCCCAAACAAATTAAGCCCAGACAGAGCCGCATCTGCCCACACTGTGCCCTGGCAGAGGTGGAGACGGAGGAACATTTCCTCACCCGCTGCACAAACTATGAGCACATCCGAGAATCATTCTACCCCAAACTACTGAGCGTTTACCCACAATTCACGGAGCTAGACAATAAAACACAGCTTCAGTATTTACTGGGGGAAAAAACTGACTGTATTCTTCTAGCGGCACAATACATTAATGCCTGTCACAAAAAGAGAGAGGAGACCAATAAAAACATCAGTTATGTGCTTGCACGCACGCACGCACACACGCACGCACCCACACACACACACACACACACACATCTAAATGATTATAATTGAATCATGGTAAATATCCTGATTATTACTGTTTTTATTTTTTTATTACTGTTTTATCCTACAATGTTGATTGTTAAATGTGCAGTTTTTTCTGATCTATTACTATTTTTATTGATATAAATGAATAATATGATATATATGAATGATATAACATATTGAATAATAATATGAAATATTAAATAATATGGTATATTGAATAATAATATGATACATATGAATGATATGACTTATTAAATAATAATATAATATACTGAATAATAATATGATATATTAAATAATAATATGAAATATTAGATAATAATATATGTATATATCTTTATTTTTTTCTACTATTTACTGTGTTTTTAAAAATATTGTTACATATGCATGTTCTTTTATTTTTGTAAACTTTATAACTGCTTTGGCAATACATTTTTAATAATTGTCATGCCATTAAAGCAACTATTGAATTTAATTTAATTTAATTGAGAGAGAGAGAGAGAGAGAGAGAGAGAGAAAGAGAGAGAGAGCAGCTGGTCTCCTATTATACAGTTGAATTATTCGCCCTCCTGTGATTTTCTTTATTAAATATTTCCCAATTGATGTTGAACAGATTCAGGAGTTTCTCGCAGTATTTCCTCTAATATTGTTTCTTCTGGAGAAAGTCTTATTTGTTTCATTCCGGCTAGATTAAAAGCAGTTCTTAATTGTTTTAAACCCATTTTAAGGGATTCCCTTCAGCAATATTAGTGTTGGATTGTCTCCAGAACAAACCACCGTTATACAATTTAACCAGGATGGACCATACCACGCTTTGAGCTAGACTTTATTGTAGGGATGAAGGGGATGGTAGGGGAACAGTGGGATGAAGGGGAAGGGAAGTAAGAGGGTAAACTGAACAGGCATGTAGGTTGATTGGGTGTCCCATGAGAGTCAGAGTGGGGTACTGTCTCTGTAATATTTTGGAAAAGTGATTGTTCGTGGTGTGTCGGTGTCCTGCAGATTTTAGTTCCGACCCCAATCAACCACCTGAACAAGCTAATCAAGGTCTTACACCGGCCCTCCAAGACCGAGTTTGGTGACCCCTGATATAGAGGTAGTTATGGGTAGGGCCAGACGGAATCTGCGGACATTTTTTTGCTAGCCTATTTCTGCGGAGTATTTTGTTAAAAATCTGTGGATTTATGCAGAATTATTTTAGGAGTATCATAACTGAAACCTCAAACCATAACCATAACTGTAAACAATGCAAGTCTATTTAGATCCACTTTATTTGGTAAACAAATCAAGTCTTCTATTAAATATATCTACTAAAACACAGAAAATATTACTTTACAAACTGTGTTGTAAATAAATTATATGAACATTTTAATATTAATCAATATTATTACTGAAATTAATTTAAAAACTGAATAAATATACATTTACACACATTTACACCAGTAAATAAACAGAATCAATGATGGGCTAAAAATCTGTGGGAATCTGCACGCACAGATTCCGTGTGGGCCTAGTTATGGGTGATGGTGGTGTGTGTGTGTGTGTGTGTGTGTGTGGTAGGGGGGTGAGGGTGTTTGATTGGTAAGTGTAGATCGATGTGGGCGAGGGGTGTGTGGAGAGTGGGGGGGTGTTTTGGGGGAGAATGGGTTGGCGATCCTTAAATCAAGTGGGGATGGATAGAGGGCGGTCAGATTCACGGTGGCCCAGTTCTCCCTATGGCTGGTCCGAAAACCAAAGAAATCCATACATGTAACTAATGAAATGCATATGAAAACAAACCGAATTTGTTGACAAATGAAGTTGACATGATGCAGGGAAAAAGCATTGAACACATGAAGAAAGGGAGGTGTAGTTCAGCAGTGAAAGCCCAGACAGCAGCTGAAACCTCTCAGTAGTTCTTCAGCAACCCTCTGCCCTTCCTCAGTGTACATGAACATCAGCTGCTTCAGTCCAACATCTACATCAGCAGGAGGATGGACGTATAATATCCTGCCTGTGTTTAATAAACAAATGTAATATAAATAAATTGAATAAATAAAAACAACAAAAGCATAAATAACAATGCATTAATAAATAATGCAAAGAAACAAATGTGCATAAATAAATAAAATAAAAAATAATTAATTACCAAATAAATAAATAAAAACAAGAAACGCACAAATAAATAACAATGCATTAATAAATAACTGTGCATAAATAAATAAAAAATAAATAAAATAAAAATTTATTAATTCATTAAAAAAATACAAATAAAAACAAGAAAAGCATAATTAGTTTACATATGAAGTTATGTTTAATAAAATGTAATGACGCAGGGGAAAAATATTGAACACATGAAGAAAAGAAGGTGTATTCCGGCATTGAAAGCCCAGACAGCCGCTGAAATCTCTCAGTGGTTCTTCAGCAACCCTCTGCCCTTCCTCAGTGTACATGAACATCAGCTGCTTCAGTCCAACATCTACATTAGCAGGAGGATAAAGATGACCAGGGTGGACATTTCAGCGAGACGATGATCCAAAACACAGCCAAGGAGACTCTCAGATGCTTTCAGAGAAAGAAAATCAAGATGTAGAATGGCCCAGCCAATCACCTGAGCCGAACCCAATAGAGAATACAGAACGAGGCTCAGATTTGATGGACGAGACCAACAGAAGCATCAAGATTCTGTTGAAGTCTGAAGAACCGAAGGAATTCATGAGGCTTCAGTCTCCATATGAGAGGCGTCTTTAAGCTGCAGCACCAAACAAACCTCTATATAAATTATTAGATACATTTCAGTAACTAAAATCTGGTTCAATTCCATGTCTACAGCTCCTTTAGAACTATTATTCCCAGGAAAAAACATGACAATGTGTTCATTACCTCTTTCTCCCCCTGTCTCTGTGTTTCTGGAGTCGTGAGGACGAGGGTGTGGATGCAGATCTGCTAAACGAGACTGTCGCCCTCAGTAATGTGCATTACAAACCACCGTAAAAATGAAACAAAACCGCAGAGACACTTAATACACGCTCAGTTGGGTGTTCACCTGACCACGCCATGTTAATTGGGCTTTTGTTACGAGTTATGAAAGAAGGGCATTGAATAACAGTGTCATAATAATGGTGGAACAATCGAGAAGGGAACTCCAGACGCTTTCCTCTCGGGTGGGAAATCCTGGAAAATCCCCATAAACAACTCAGCTCGCACATGTTACGCAAACACTTTCTACCATCCTCACACTTCCTGCTGCGCTCGCTCACTTCCTCCCACTGTTTCCTGTGTTCAGGAAGCTCGGGCCGGTCACGCAGGTTCCCATGTTTTTGTAGGAAACATTCTCATTGGCATCTTGTGAAGTTTTGGTGTGGAGAGATTCAGGTTTCTAAAAGGGATACAGCTGCGGCCAGAGAATCATTTATATTATTTACTAAATAATAATGATGATATTGTGTATATGTAAAGTATATCATGTATATATACACTACCTGACTGTAGTCCTGTCGTCTATCCAAGTTTTAGGAACAGTAAATAATATCTTTACTTCTAGTTGATCATTTGGTATTGGAAGTGGCGTATATGAAAGGCGAAGGCCTCTAGATCAGTGGTTCTCAACTGGTTTGGCCACGGGAGCCACATTTTTACATGGTCATCAAGTCGCGACCCAAATTTTTAGGAACTATAATATAATTTTAGGAATTATAATGAATTAATTTGTATTTATTTGTTAACATAAACAAGTAGTGACAGATAAATCATAAGAAAATCACCAAGACTTACAAATAAACAATATTTTATTGATTTCATTGGACAAATTTATCAAATTATACAAATATTACAAAGTACGATTGCGCATTATATGAGCATTTCAAAATAAAAATCCGGTAAAGTCCGGTAAATAAGTTAAAAACTAATGTTTTACACACACTCAGCGACCCCCTAAATTTGTTCCCGCGACCCACTTTTGGCTCACGACCCACCAGTTGAGAAACACTGCTCTAGATTACACTGATTTCACCACAGTAAATATGATCATGTCTTGATGTTGACTGATGTAATGAGGACAGTGCGGTCTGACTCTGCTTAGACTAAAGTCTCGTCACTGAACCTTCAATAATGTCCAGTATAGAATATAAAGTCCTGCTGCAGTGGAGACAGAATGAATATTGTGCATGACTCCCATGAGCTTGGAGGAGGACTGCATCCACACATCTCTGCAATGACTCCAATAACGCATTAATAAAGTCATCTGGAACGGCAGAGAAAGCGTTCAGGACTCCCAGAGTTCATCAAGAGTCTTTGGGTTCATCTTCAACGCCTTACCCCAGACGTGCTCAATAATGTTCATGTCTGGTGACTGGGCTGGCCAATCCTGGAGCAGCTTGATCATCTCTGCTTTCAGGAGCTTTGATGTGGAGGCTGAAGTATGAGAAGGAGCGCTATCCTGCTGGAGAATCTGCCCTCTCCTGTGGTTTGTAATGTAACGGGCAGCACAAATGTCTTGATACCTCAGGCTGGTGATGTTGCGGTTCATGTGGTATTACTGGAGAAGGTGTCTTATGAGGACATTACCAGAGCTTATAAATCAAACAGAATCATTGTTGTTGTTGTTTTAGACTGTAAAAATGCACAAAGCTTCTTGTAAGAGGTAGGACTGATGTAGGATGACTAAAGACAAAGTTTGTAGTATAAAAAATGTAGTATTTGTATGTATGTGTACCCTGTATTCCTTACATAGTAAGGACCAAATGTCCCCACATGTATAGCATGACCTTGTGGGGACATTTTTTCATCCCCATGAGGAAAACAACTTATAAATCACAATATTTTGAAATGTATAATGAATACTGAATGAACATTTTGAAAATGTAAAAGTTTGTGAGGGTTGGGTTTAAGCAACACAGGCTCATTCTGAAAACAAAGCCCTATATAGAGATTGTGAACTATGTAGACAGAAGTAAGTACTGTATGATTGCATTTCATCTTTAGTTTACCGGCTCCCAACATTCTTCAAAATATGTAATAAAAGAAAAAAATAGAAGAAACTCCAAAAGACTTGAAACCACTGGAGTGAATGGTGTTGATAATTGTATTTTTGGGTGTACTGCACCTTTAAGTGGTTTGTTTTAGGATGTTTATTCTTCAAAAGAATGTTAAATCAATAGAACTAAAAAAATGTTCTGTACTATAAAAAAAATTGAGAGTGCATATTGTTTAATGATGAGGACATGTGACATTTTACCTCAGTGGTTTTATAATGGAGTTTTAAGAGATTTTTCTGCTTTGTTGAAAAGTGATTTCTATACAGCACTCAGCTTTGCACAGTGTTCAATGTACTGTTTATTTGTTTATTTGTGCATTGAACAAAAAAGAAGGTAAAACTGTGTTTTATGGGCAAATGACTTGTGATTGTGAAATTTTGTTATGGAACAAATAAATGTTTTAGTGTTCTGCCAATCTGTTGTCTGTCTTGTTTAATTAACTTAGTGTTTTAAGTACAATTTACTTAAGAAATGGAAGGCGATGAGTTCCCACACATTTTCTTAGTAAAATGAACAAGCAGTGCAGTTAAGATTACTGTTCTGTTTGAGTTGTGTATACTTGGCTTAACTTGCTTTTGTAAGTTGGGTTAACTTGTCAAGTTGAGTTCAGAGTACTCTCATTTCGTAGTTATACAAAAATATGCGAGTTACCTGTATAAAGGTTTAGTGAGCTTTTTTAACTCAACAATTATGAATTAATTTCCAATCAGTTTCCACACTTTTTCTGAGTAAATTCAACTCATTACTTTTTACAGTGCGTTTAGGGTGTCCAGGCCTTTAGTCCAATATACTAGTTTATCTTAAGTGTTATTTACTCAAGATGTTTAGTTTAGGCACTAAATACTCCTAAAAGTTAATTTAGCACAGAATAGTCAAGTAAAATCTACTAATTTAAATAAATCAGTTACAAGCTTTTCTTGAGTAGACTCAGTGATTACTTATGAGCTGCGTTTCGTTGCATTGTACTGTAATGACAATAAAGTTGATGTTGAATCTAATTCTTGTACTTGTCTTGAGTTATTCGCATCGTCCTGAAGATGGAGAAGATGATGGAGAGTAAGATGGAGAAGGAGCAGGGGAAAAGAAGGAGGCGTCCAGAATTCCAGAGATTCCTGGTCCACAAAAGCAGGATACGCGCTCTTTCTCTCTCACGCTGAATGATGACGGAGAGAAGAGGTCATTAAACTGGAGCTGAGCGAGACGGAGGCTGTTTTGAGGAGCATCTGGCCCGATCCCAGCCATTGTTACCACACACACACATCTCCACAGCAGAGGTCAAGTGGTTACACACCTCCACGGCTTCAATAATAATAATACACTCATTATTCTCTAGAGATTAGGAAAATATACATTGGAGAAACCAAAGAGCACTTCAATATTAAAGGGTGCGTTTAATGACATGCAGACAGGATATTGAACATATTACTGAGATAAAAAGCTAGGAGGCGCCTTCTTAAAGGGATAGTTCACCCAAAATACCATATTTGAGATTCTTTTTTCTGCTAAACACAAGATATTTTGAAGAAAGTTGAAAATCGGTAACCATTGACTTCCATTGTTTTTTCTTACTCTGAAAGTTAATGGTTACAGGTTTTCAGCATTCTTCGAAATATCTTCTCATGCGTTTAACAGAAGAAAGAATGTCATAAAGGTTTATAACTATTTGTAGGTGTGTACATTTGTGGGTATGTTTTCATCTTTGGGTGAACTATGCCTTTAAAGCAGGGGTCTCAAACTCAATTTACCTGGGGGCGACTGGAGGAGTCTGGGTGAGGCCACATCAGGTTTTCCACTGAAAAATGTATTGTATTATTAATTTGTTTTCTTTTTTATCTTTTTTTGTGTGTGTTAATGAATAAATAAATAAGTAAGTAAATAAATAAATAAATAAATAAATAAATAAATAAATAAATAAATAAATAAATAAATAAATAAATAAATTTGAGAATATTGGATTTTTAAAACACAAAATAAGATACAAAATTTGAGAAATTAAAAATTAATAATAAAATAAATCAATCAGTAATAAATAGTAATAATAATAATAATAATAATAATAATAATTATTATTATTATTATTATTATTTGTATTATTATTAGGGAGACATGGTGGCGCAGTAGGTAGTGCTGTCGCCTCACAGCAAGAAGGTCGCTGGTTCGAGCCTCGGCTGGGTCAGTTGGCATTTCTGTGTGGAGTTTGCATGTTCTCCCCGTGGTTGCGTGGGTTTCCTCCGGGTGCTCCGGTTTCCCCCACAAGTCCAAAGACATGCGCTATAGGTGAATTGGGTAAGCTAAATTGTCTGTATATGGGTGTGAATAAGTGTGTATGGATGTTTCCCAGAGATGGATTGCAGCTGGAAGGGCATCCGCTGCGTAAAAACGTGCTGGATAAGTTGGTGGTTCATTCCGCTGTGGTGACCCCAGATTAAAAAAAGGGACTAAGCCGATAAGAAAATGAATGAATGAATGAATGAATAATCTATTATTATTATATTTACCGTTATCCGCCTTGCTGTTGTTACAGGAAAAAGAAGCAACACTGTGTTGTTGTCATTTGTTTTGACTACTTTTACATCATATAGAAGTAAGGTATGGAGTCAATCTAGGGCCATATATGCTTGCAAAATAAAAGAGAGTAAATTGCAAACAAAAACTAAAGTATTGAGCAAAAAATAAACAAATAAATGCAAACCTCCAAGAAGAAAACAAAAAGAAAATTAATTTGAGAAATAAAAATGAAATTTGCAAAAAAAAAAAAAAAGAACTGCAATCAAAAATCAAGCAGTGCAAAATAAATAAATAAAATATTTGCAATTAAAAATAAAAAACTTTGGATATTTGCAAAACATTTTTACAGCATGCCTTCACAAAACCAGATTGCGATGCTCATTTTGATTTGCTTCTTAGCTGTGAGCTTGAGGTGCTGTTTTCACTTTGCACTTCACATTTTTGCGCGTTTCACTTTGTGGCCCTGATTTGATCATTTTTTTGCACAGCTTAATTTTTATTTGCAGTTGTTTATTTGTTTGCAGATTTCATTTTTATTACTCAAAAATCAATGTTTGGAGATTTGCATTTGATTATTTTTTTGCTCAATATTTATTTATTTTTTGTGCAAAACTTTCTTTTATTTTGCAAGTATATATGGCCTAAGATTTACTGCAAATACAATGCAAGTAGCGCTGTGCAAATGACCCACAAATAACGGTGCGACCTTATAATTGGTTCGGGTTACCGGGGACTGTTACTTTACTTTTCTTTTATCTTCTCGAGATCTTTGTCAGGCTCATTATCAGATTTACTCGTGGTTTAAAAAAAAAAAAAATATCCTCGACTGCCTCTTTGCTATGTTAAAAATACAACTATCATTTAGGCAGGCCACTAAGCCATTGTTTATTTTGTTTATTTACTTTTATAATTATGTAACTCAGTTACAACTTGTGAGAAATAACTATAATTAATTACACTTTATGGCCCGTTTCCACTGAGGTGTACGGTACGTATACCACCCGTACAGCTTGACTATAGACATTTCCTCGAGTGAGAATGACGTCGACTGCAACTTTCTGTCGTACACTATGACTGGTGCCCTTTTGGCAGTGGGGACACAAATCTGATATAAAGCAACGTGCCCAACACGTGTTAGAATCACTGTAAATAATATACTAAATGCTGGCACTTGCAGCACAGAGCACTTTATGACAAACAATGTATGTAAAATGAAGACAGAATGATGAGGATGGTTGAGAAACACTGCTGTAGAGTACTGCATGCTGGTTTTAATGTGTGTGTGTGTGTGTGTTTGTGTGTGATGAAGGCTTGTTTTTTTCCACAGGCTGTAATGGAATTTGTGCTTCAGTCAGTGACTCATGGACACAGAGTGAGATGTGTTTACAGAGAGAGATTACAGCAGCGACACACACTAAACTCTTATTAAAACAACCATCTGCAGTGTAGAAATACCTGCTAATTCAGTCTCTGTGTTTCATTTATAGTTATGAATTGTATTATTGGAGCTTGGTCTCAGTTCTAGTGACTTTTGCAGTTTAACAGAGGGAATTTCATTGACATTTTAGTCATTTGAGATAATATAATGTATAAGATATATTATATAGAGAAATAAGTCTGTAAAATAACAGTAAATGTGCTGCAGTTTATTACAAGGTGTTTGTAGTTATGGGCCACTTTAGGACCGTCATCCTTTGCAGTACTTGGGCCAAAGGAAAAGTTATTGTGTGGCCCGGAGCTGGGTCAGAAAACATGTGCTATGTGGGGTCGTGACACACCAAATATGGCTTCCAGACAATGGGCAAACATGGGCCATATTTGGCCTAGTTCAGGCTGAGTTATGGATTATAAACTTGGCTGAGGCTTGACCCAGATATGGTTCATGTTTGGCCTTTATATAGAAGCCAGACTTGGTCCAGTCATATACAGTAATTCACTGCAGCTTGTAGGCCAAGCAAAGCTGATTGTGTGGGCCAGAGCTGGGCCAAAGAAATTTTGCATGTGCTCTCATGAATAATTAAGCAGCAGGCTCTTCTCGTAGGATGAGAAAACTCCGCTATGAATAATAATGAGAAAGTGACGCATCTTCACTCCACTAGCAGATTCGCGATACGTCACCCATTTTGATCCGTCCTAAAAATTATTTTAAACCCGGAAGATAAAATCAGCTGACAAAAGCTCAGAATTACCGAGTTTTCCCCGCAATTAAAGCTGACAGGAGCTAACGCTGTCTTACTGATACTCAACCATAGACTGTAAAGAATATGGACGTAGTATCCGTGACGTCACCCATAGGTTTCTGATGAACCCAAAAGAAGCTAGTAGTAGGCGTGGCCAACCGTCGCCATTTTGTGCGCGCGTCATCGCACCAACCGAGGCATACCAAACAAGGGCAAAGAGGCGGAGAGTGGGCGGAGCTACAGGACACATGCTGGCATTTAGCTAAGAGCTTTCTTATGGGAGAAACACATAATATTTCATTACCTATGACTCGTTTGTGTTCTGACCACACGTGCTTGGTTGTACACTATATCAATAAAGTGTTTAGTCTGTTGAAAACACTGTTGTAATACATCAAGCCACTTAACATCGTTCTTAAGACATTTTTCAACAGGAAGAAAGTGCGGATTAAATCCAAATACTTCAGATATAGTCTGTGTTAGTAAATGCAGGACTATTTATGAAATCCAGGCAGAACACTGTATGACAACGCTTCAGATGACTGTTTTATAGACTACAGCTGATCAATCTGTCAGATTCTGGAGTGCATTAGAGCTCTGAAGAACATTATAAATCATAAATTATCCTAAATAAAGCAATTACATTTATAGATATGGTATATCCGTATATAATTTCACTCACCTGGGAAACGGAGGCCACGTGAATGGTTTGTGAGCACAGTTAAGTGCACACAGTATGCCATATCATCTGATAAATGTAGGAAAGAATTCCAAAAGGCGACTGACTGTGTAAAGCCACATAAAACAACATAAAAATACGACGAATATGCCGAGATCAGCGGCTAATCAGCCGGAATCAGCTGAGGGGACGTGACGGCGACCAGCAGGACTAGCTGTCACTCAAGTGGCCACGCCCTTAATTATGCAAACTTAATTTAGCTTAATATAAAGGAAACGGATGAGTTATAAAAAAATCACCCCCCTCACAGTTGTCATGAAGGGTAATATAAGCTATATGAACCAAAATCGTTCTTTGTACCAGGCTGTAAACACCTTTTTCTCTGCTGTAAAATTGGCCATTTCACCAGTGGGCTCATTAGAGATTTGCTCTATTATGGAGCCAGGACTAGCGGGATTTCGATGAATTGCAGTTTTAGTTACTTCCGTATTGGCTTCCCGAGGGAGAGCGGGAGGTTGCCGCTTGTGCTCAACACACACACATCTGTTAACATCTCAAAAAAGGTACCCCATATAGATATTTTCTTCATTGTGGTCTTCTCCGTGACAGTAAACGAGCGCGCCGTCAGCTGTGTGTGAGTGTGTTTTGTGTGACGTGACGCAGACTCTTCAGGTCGTCTTCATGAGGAATGTGTGTGACCTTTGACCTGGAGCCGGTCTCACACAGATGGACTGCAGTCTCATAAAACATGATGCGTTACAGCTGAAGAATGTACGACGATTAACTAAATAATCGCTGTGCTTCCATCCGAAGATGCTAATTAGATTCATGCACTTTGTGAATAAAGCAGCGTTTCCATCTAACGAGAAACAAAAGAGAAGATAATCATCACTTCCTGATAAACTGGAGCAAATATCAGGCAGAGAAATGTAGTTCAGTGTGGTTGGAGAAGCCACTGTGGTGTTTGTTCTTCTCTAATAAATGAGTTTCGTCTCAGAAGACGAAACGCAATGAACGCAATGCGGTGCTTTTGGAGGCTCGAGACACACTTTGTGAGCGCAGACAGATGCTCAAGACAGTTCTGGAGGGAACAATAATAGAATAATGATAATGCTGAAGCACTGTGATGAAGGACTGACGGCTGAGGGGTTTTAGAAATGAGCAGAACAACATTTCAGATGTGTTACAATGTGCTGGAAATGCTGCGTTGTTCATTAATGTGTCACATCACACACATTTATATCATCACATCATCTCTAAAATCTAAATCACATGACCTGACTGACCGGTTTCCCCCAAAGTCCAAACACATTCGCTATAGGTGAATTGAATAAAATTAATTGGCCGTAATGTATGTGTGTGAATGTGAGAGTGTATGGGTGTTTCCCAGTACTGGAAGGGCAACCGCTGTGTAAAACTGATGCCGGAATAGTTGGTGGTTCATTCCGCTGTGGCGACCTCTGAAATAGAGACTAAGCTAAATGAAAATGAATGAAATGACACTAGCTGTGCATATACTTCAGTAGAAGTTACTAAAATCTTAGCTCTTCTGAGTCTGAAGGTGCTTCTCATGCAGCGCTGAGCACACAGAAATAAGGTAAACAGTGTTTTGAAGGCAGGTAAAGTGTAGGGGTCGGGGCCTGGCTGTGTGTGGAAAAAGCACTCGTACAGAGCAGCGACTGTTGATTTGATGAGGAGAAATGTTATCGCAGAGAGAGTTCCTGCAAATAAAGCAGCGCTGAGCACACATCCTCGCTGAAAGAGCGCCTGTGACCTGACAGATGTGCATCTTTATCACACTATATCCGAACTCACTGGAGTTTTATACACTGTAAAACACAAATCTTGCTGGCTTCAATTTATTGAATTGAATCAAATGCACTTTTGTAGGCATCTTAACTTACACATATTTTATTAGGTACACCTTACTTGTTCCGAGTTGGACCCTCTTTTGCCTTCAGAGCTGCATGAATCCTTCGTGGCAGAGATTCAACAAGATGCTGGAAATATTCCTCAGAGATTTTGCTCCATATTGACATGATAGCATCACACAGTTGCTGCAGATTTGTCGGCTGCACATCCATGATGTGAATCTCCCATTCCACCACATCCCAAAGGTGCTCTGTTGGATTGAGCTCTGGTGACTGTGGAGGCCATTTGAGTACAGTGAACACATTGTCATGCTCAAGAGACCAGTCTGAGATGATTCATGCTTTATGACATGGTGTGTTATCCTGCTGACTTCCAGGCTGGATTACTGTAATGCTCTGCTCGCTGGTTTCCCAGCCTCCTCTATTAACAAACTTCAGCTAGTACAAAATGCAGCCGCCAGAGTTCTTACCAGGTCTAGAAAATATGATCATATCACCCCAATTTTATCCTCTTTACACTGGCTGCCTGTTAAGTTTCGTATTGAGTTCAAAATATTACTTCTTACATATAAAGCATTAAATAATCTAGCTCCTGTTTATCTAACCAACCTTCTGTCTCGCTACAATCCAACCCGCTCTCTAAGATCTCAAAACTCAGGGCTTCTAGTAGTACCCAGAATAGCAAAATCAAATAAAGGGGGTCGAGCCTTCTCATTTATGGCTCCTAAACTCTGGAATAGCCTTCCCGACAATGTCCGAGGCTCAGACTCACTCTCACAGTTCAAAACTAGATTAAAGACCTATCTTTTTAGTAAAGCATACACTCAATACATCACTTAGCGGTATGATGCACGAATGTGCTCCACGCATCCCCTTTATATACACCATGAACTGCAGCTACGCTAATTATTTTCTTTGTTCTCTTTTCCAACTGGGGATACTCTTCCCGAGGCCCCCAGAGACTATGCAGCGCCACGGATGCGATCCAAGACCCGTGACGAGACGATCCCAAGGCTCCTTAACCCTGGACCAGGCTGTATCCTGAGCAGCTGCTTGGCGGAGTAGCAAGCAAGAGACGGATTCCCGTGACCCTCCAAGGACAAACGAGCCTCGAGTTCTCCAGCCTCCAGCGACTAGACTGCAGCTAGAGCTGCGCACCGATGGATTACTCTTCAGTGTTTGGACTCTAAGTAGTGAATATTAAACAACACTGAACTGACCTGAACTCAGCTATATACTAGCTAATAATTTAATAGCTAATAACTAAACTGACATTTTCAATTTACTATAACCTTCTATGTGAAGCTGCTTTGACACAATCCACATTGTAAAAGCGCTATACAAATAAAGGTGAATTGAATTGAATTGAATTGAAGTAGCCATCAGAAGATGGGGATCATAAAGGGATGGACATGGTCAGCAGCAATACTCAGGTAGGCTGTGGCGTCCACACGATGCTCAATCGCTACTAATGGACCCAAAGAGAATCTCCCCCACACCATTACACCACCACCACCAGCCTGAACCGCTGATACAAGGCAGGATGATCCATGCTTTCATGTT
>CAIGQQ010034406.1:248479-262915 GCA_903798035.1 Danio albolineatus
TCAGACCCTCAAATATGATTGTGACCAAGTGAGAGACCCTAAAATGTTAAAAAAAAATCGCATAAACTGCTCATATTTTATGATTCATGGATGTTTTTAGCTTATTATTTACATTTTGAGAGCTTAATCTTTTTGCAAGGTTTTTAACCTGTTAGACCCTCAAATATGTTCGTGCCCAAGTAAGAGACCCTAACATGTAAAAACATATCTTAAACTGCTGATGTTTCACGATTCACAGATTTTTTTCATCTTATTATTTACATTTTAGGAGCTTAATCTCTCTGTTTTGCATGGTTTTCGAACTGTTAGACTCTTTAATATGATCGTGCCCAAGTGAGAGTCTCCAATATATAAAAAAACAGCTTAAACTGCTGATGTTTCATGATTCATGGATATTTTCAGCTTATTATTTACATTTTAGGAGCTTAATATCTTTGACCATTTTTGTTTTGACACGGTTTTCAACCTGTCAGACCCTCAAATATGATCGTGACCAAGTGAGAGATGCTAACATGTAAAAATATTTTTAATAAACTGCTCATATTTTATGATTTATGTATGTTTTCAGCTTATTAATTACGTTATGGGACCTTAATGTAACCTATGGGACCTAAATCCCTTTGACAATGTTTAATGTTGAAAATATCATGCTAAACAGTAGGCCTATATTGAAAAATAACTAATATTCATTTATTTATTTCCCTTCGGAAAAGTCTATTCATCAGGGGTCACCAAAGTGGAATGAACCGCCAATTTATCCAGCATATAATTTACACAGTGGATGCCCTTCCAGCCGCAACCCAGTTCTGGGAAACACCCATACATACTCTTGTTTACACACACACACACACATACACAGCCAGTTTAACATTCATTTATCCATTTTATTTTCGGCTTAGTCCCTTTATTAATCTGGAGTCGCCACAGTGGAATGAACCGCCAATTTATCCAGCATATGTTTTATGCAGCGGATGCCCTTACAGCTGCAACCCAGTACTGGGAAATATCCAAACACACTCATTCACATACGGACAATTTAGCTTACCCAATTCACCTGTACCGCATGTCTTTGGACTTGTAGGGGAAACTGGAGCACCCGGTGGAAACCCACGTGAACACGGGGAAAACCACACAGAAATGGCAACTGACCCAGCCGAGGCTCAAACAAGCGACCTTCTTGCTCTGAGGCGATTGTGCCACTCACTTGTTTAAACTGCTTATTTAAAATGAGTTGAAGCAACACAATTCTTTAGATTTTTTTGCCGGACAACTTAATTGTTTATGTTAACCTAACCGACGTGTAATGAATTGTGTGGAACCCAGCATTTTTAAAACTGCATAATAAATAAATAAATAAATCATCAGCCCAAGGCACTCGAAAGAACGTGATTTGAAGAGTTCACATTTAGCTGATGATTGATTATGAAGCTTGTTTTCCATTCTGTCCCGGGAGAGAGCCCTGAGCTCATAAGATCCTCGAGCCCGGGGCTCCCTCCCGTTTGCAGGGCGAGAGGGGAGTTTGAGCTCAGGTCGATCTGGAGAACTCCCCTGCTGTAGTAGCTGATGAACAGATAGTGATCGCTCTTCAGAGATAACTACTTACTAGGAGCATGTCTATGGAGCTGATTTGGATTAGTCAATTAACTTAAGTTGCATGTTTTTGGACGGTGGGAGGAAACTGAGGAAAACCCACATGAGCACGGGGAGAACGTGTAAGCTCTGCATAGAAACGCCACTTGCTTGGTAAGGTCTTAAACCAGTGATGGTCTTGCTGTGAGGCAACAGTGTTAACCACTGGGCCAACGTGCCACCCATCTAGGAAAGGAGGAGGAGTAGGGGTGGAAGGGGGGATTCTTCAAAATGAAGATGGCTGTGATATGGAGCTCAGGGTATTTATAGTGGCTTAGGAATCGTCTGTTTGGTGAATCATAAATTATATAATGCAGCACCAGCCGTGATCAATCATAAGCACGTGATCCTCTTCAGATTAGTTTATAAATAAACTTCACAAAGGTTAAAAGCCTTTACTGACATGACTAATATTTTCCCAGCACTGATGGGCATCCGTGTATTTTGACAAAGGATTACACAACATTTTCATGTACTTTTCAAGTGCTTAGGACTGATGATTTGTTTTATTTTGTATATATTTAAGAATCCCTTATCCAAAGAGCCCTAACACATTAACCGAATGCACCACAGAAGCACATTGTGTTTGTTTCTGCACATAATTAACTGTTCCTACAATGAGAAAGTGTTCATTCATGCATCAGTGAGGACCACTGTGCACTTTTGCAAAACATCTCAACTTTTTAAAGCATTTGTATTTTTTCATAAGCGCTGTGAACAACCAGGTGCTTTTGGACAAACATGAGATGTGCTTCAATTATTTTTTTGGCAGCGGTGAACTCCAGCATGTTGCCTTGAACACCAATCTTACTCACCGTTCTAATAGCATTGAACAAAGTCTTCTGCCGACTGTAGAGTTTCAGGATCGCCTGTTGAGTTCTTCAGATGGATTTTGCAGGATGTTCACTTACAGGGAAATTAACAATACGACAATTTTCTACTTCTACAGTAGAGTAGACCATTCTTGAACACCCAAGTCTTCAGCAATGCTTTTAGGGGCTTTTCTGGCATTGTGCTAGAGTTGTAAGTCCTCCAGATTCCAGACCAGACTTTGTGTGGCTTTATTTAAAAGGCAAGCCACGCTTCAAAACTCCAGATTATAGTTAGCTTTTAAAGAAATATTATTATTAAAGGGCTAGTTCACCATAAACTAAAAATTTACCCATTTTACTCTAAGTTTCCTTCTTCACGTGAAAATTTAAGAAGTTATTTTGAAGATGGCTGAAAACCTGTAACCATTGATTTCCATAGGAAAAACAAATACTATGGAAGTCAATGGTTACAGGTTTCCAGCTTTTTCAAAATGTCGTCTTATATGTTGAACAAAAGAAAGAATCTCATAAATCAGAGATGCCTAAAGTAGGGCCAAAGTTGGCCCATTGTAACCTTTGATTTGGCCCACCATCCCATTTGAGAGGAGAGTGAGTATGATGGAGAGGGTTGGCGAATGACTTTAACACAGAGATCATCATTTCTAATTTGACGTAACCTTTTGGTAACGCTTTCTTTTACGACCCGCAAAGTATATATCCAGTGCTATATCCAGTTTTTCTGAGGGAATCTCTGATTTTCAGGTATTGTTGTCGCAGCTTCTTTACCTTCAGGCGACATTGATCCGCCGTTCAAGTATAACCCTTTGATCTGAGGTGATCACAACATATTTTAAAAATCTCTGCATTTTTATGCGTGTTTTCCAGTTGCGTTTTTATGTTATCGTCTTCCCATAATTCTATTAGAGCTTCGGTTTCTTCCGATGTCCATATTGAACCCTTCCCGCTCATCTTGGAAATGTCTTGTCTATGTTGATCCCTTATTTTCACATCCCAATGTTGACAGGTATGGTTTACACTAGCTAAACGTACCGTACTATGACGTCAAACGAACCCGGGTGCGGACCAACAGTGCTAGTGTGAAAGCACCCTAAAATGCATGTGGATAGCTTTCAAACTGAAACAGTAAACTGGAAAAATCTGGACACAAGTGATCACAAGCAGTGGCTTAAAAAATCGTATTATTAAGAATTGTAAAAAATGCTAGCAAAACATAAGACGAAAAAAGAAACAACCCTAGTAATTTGTTTGAACATGCACTGACATAATCATTTGCATTGAACTGAATTAACTTCATTATCAAAAAACAAAATATAAAGCATTAAAGACATCTGTAAAAGGAGAGAAGTCGTGTGGTCGGAGCCAGATTTGATCTAATAAAGTATGGACATGCCTCTATGGTTGTGTCATAGAGTCCCCAAACTGAGTTATCCTATCATGAGGTAAAACAATGAGGGATATGAGCGAAAGTTGATGAGAAAAGCTTTGGGGAGCGAGGTTTAAACCTGCACCTCCCAGAACTGTCCCACACTTAGCACTGGGAGCTTTGAGGCTTTGATCTCTATCTGAGCTGCTCCAGGAAATGAGCTCCGTATTAAAAATCCTCCATGACACTCGAGCCCGCGGCCGCGCAAAAAAACACCACACACATCTGAGCGGAAATTAAAAAGCTTTTAAAATCACCCATAAACCACACGGGCTGCGAAATGGGAAAATAATCACTGATTGTTCACGCCGTTTTAAAGTGGACCGCTGAAGAGTCTGACGACGGCTCTCAATCTCCCGCGCTTTATCACTTCTTCTTCCCGCGCGCGCGCGCAATCTCCCGCTCTTCCTTCAAAGTCCATACAAAACTACATGCAAATACACCAAAAACTACATGCTAATCAAGGTCAGTCATTCAAACACAGGGGATACTCGTTTTAATTAACACAGACCGGTAAGGACCCTTCAAAACAGTGTGCAATGCATTGAATTTTAATTTGAAAACCAATTTGAAGCATTGAATACATAACTAGATGTTTCGTAAATCTCATATAAAGTCACATTACTGAATATATCACATTCATCACCACAGTATTTCGTGCAGAATTATACAATGGTATATTACTACACACTAAAAAATCTGGGGTTATTTTTTAGACCCAAATGTTGGGTTGGGGCATTTGGGTAATATTTGGGGGTTATCTTCAGAGTCTTGGGTAGTTTTTGGGTAGTGCTATTTAATCCAAACTTGGGTTATTTTCTGGGTAATAATTTCTAAGACTTGAAGCAAACAACCCTAGCACCACACAGGCACATCAACCCAGCTCCTTGGGTCAAATCAACTCCCAGCAGGGGCTGACTGCGATGGCACATAAATATGTTATTGTTATAAATGTTTACGAGCGACCCATAAATATGAAACGACACAGCAAAAAATCCAGTGTTAAATATACAGTGTGATTATTTTGGTTTTGTTCAGTGTTAAAACCGGAGTACATTTGAATCCACGAGTGTGGAAGAGCGTATATTTAAGAGGTTTTTTTTGTGTGTGTGTTAAACTTAAACCCAAAATGCAGTGTATTTCGCACTATGGGAAGTCCAGTTTTTTTTACTCAACCGGTTCTTTCGGACTAACAGTGATCAAACTAGTGTGTTTTACTTAAACATGAAACATGTCTTGTTGCATTTTAAAATACAAAGAGTAGAATGTATTGAAATTATTACTAAAAAGATAAATGAATATTTAATAAATTAAAACTATTTTCAACAAATTTGATCCGTCACACACACATAATTGATAATATAGGAAAAAAGGTCATTTATCAACACTTTGAGGTGTAACACACACTTCCAGTCCGATGTAAGAATAAACTCTTCATGTGTTAAAATGAACTCTGTGAGTAATGTACAAATTTCACACTTAAGAAAGTGTTATTTTAACTCCAAAATGAAGGGAGTCATTTGTACACCCAAGGAGTGTTGAGTAAAACTCAAATTGAGTTAAATGTACACTCATTTTTTTGCTGTGGAATTGTTTTAAATGCAGTTCACAATTTGTATGTAGTTGTGTATGATCTCTGAGGTAAAGTGTATTTACAGAGTGTAATGTGCTGAACACATGTAATGAATAAAGCTAATACAATATTGACCTGTTTGTTTGCTTTTATGTGGTTAAGGATTTTAAAAGAAAGCTAAAAATTACATTTGAAAATATAACCTATTAATTAAGTCAAACTAACCTATTATTTAAGTAAAAATAACCAATAATTGGGTAGAAAAAACGACTCATTTTTGGGGTTAAAAATAATAACCCAATTACTTGGGTTAATTTAACCCCATGATGTGTTCTGTCCTATATTTACCCAGCAATAGGGTTAAAAACAACCCAATTTAGGTAGATTTTAACACTGTTTTTTAGAGCGTACACTTGGAATTATAAGGTTTAGTCTTAAAATCGTTTACAAGCGCTGTGTGACACTAGTCAATGCTTGAAAAGCTCTGTGGGTGATGTACATATTCTGAATATTAATTATTCATTAATTATCACAGTTTAAAATGCAGTCATTTGCACACATGGCAGCAGCCCATAGATCTTGTTATTTCTGAGAGAGAGAGAGAGAGATGATATGATATATATGAATGATATGACATATTAAATAATAATATGATATATTAAATAACAATATGATATACTGAATTAAATAATGATATGATATATTGGGTAATATGTGTATATATCTTTAATTTTTTTTTAATTAATTTATTTTTATTTTTTTACTTCTACTTTTTACTGTGTTTACTGTGTTTTTTTTATTACATATGTATGTTCTTTTATTTTTATGTAAACTTTATAACTGCTTTGGCAATACATTTGTAATATTTGTCATGCCAATAAAGCAACTATTGAATTGAATTGAATTGAGAGAGAGAGAGAGAGAGAGAGAGAGAAAGAGAAAGAGTTTAGACTGGTTTTGCAGGTCATTATATGTACAGATGATTTATAAGTATGACAATGCCCCCTAGTGTTGTGTTTAGTATGGGTTTAAACAAATAGCTGATCACACGCCATGCACAGGTTTGGCGGGGTGATCTTTGGTGAATATGTCAAGAAGGTATCTCAAGCTTGACAGGTATTTAATGGTATTTTTCATATATTCATATTATGTTATATGCATTCCTACCTATTTTATGTGTGACTGACACCCACTGGTCTATCTATATTGCTTCTTCAAGGCGTTCAACAGGTGCTGGAACCATTCTTTTGGTGCATATTGACATGATACCACCACAATTCGACAGCTGTTCTTGCAGATTTCTCATCTTCTGGTGACTGTGGAGGTCATTTGAGATTAGTCAACTCATTGGCATGATCAAGAATCCATGTCTGCTGCTGGATGTATTATTATTGAGTAAACTTTTTCACCTTCACTGTAGCACAACAAAGGTTGCATGTAAAACTCTCAAGCCGTGAAATAACGTTAAGTTAAATGAAACTCACCATCAAATCCCATTTGATATGCAATTCCTGTGTGCTTGGCTAGAGCGGTTGGTCCTTGAGCACCATCAACTTTTAATGTAAGCAGCTCAAGGGACATGAACAAAATCACCAATCTCATTGGTCAGACAGTTTTAAATTCTAGATCTAACCAAAAAAAAAATGAGCCTGATGCATTTTTAAAAAATTATACTTAATATGGGTCAGTGTGAAATATCAAGGAAAGTATCTGTAAATCGATATATCGGTCACCTATATACCGATTTACAGATATTTTCCCTGATATTTAGGCATTTTAGCAAAATCAGATATCGGTGGGTGTGTATCTGATGATATATTGGTTTACAGATATTTCCCCTAATATTTAAGCCTTTCACCAAATCAGATATCGGTGGGTGTGCATCTGTCGATATATATTGGTTTACAGATATTTTCTTTGATATTTAAGCCTTTCACCAAATCAGATATCGGTGGGTGTGTATCTGACCGATGTATAGATTTACAGATATACCCCCAGATATTTTAGCATTTTACCAAAATTAGATATCGGTGGGTGTGTATCTGGCCGAAATATCAATTTACAGATATTTTCCCCGATATTTAAGCATTTCATCAAATCAGATATCGGTGGGTGTGTATCTGACTGATATATCGGCTTACAGAAATTTTCCCCCAAATTTAAGCATTCTACCAAATCAGATATCGGTGCGTGTATCTGACTGATATATCGGTAAACAGTTATTTTCCCCAATATTTAAGCATTTCACCAAATCAGATATCAGTGGGTGTGTATCTGACTGATATATCGGTAAACAGGTATTTTCCCCAATATTTAAGCATTTCACAAAATCAGATATCGTTGGGTGTGTATCTCACCGGTGTATAGATTTACAGATATACCCCCAGATATTTAAGCATTTTACCAAAATTATATATCAGTGGGTGTGTATCTGGCCGAAATATCAATTTACAGATATTTTCCCTGATATTTAAGCATTTCATCAAAATCATACATCGGTGGGTATCTGATATATCGGTTTACAGATATTTTCCGCAAAATTTAAGCATGCTACCAAAATCATGTACCGGTAGGTGTGTATATGACTGATATATCGGTAAACAGTTATTTTCCCCAATATTTAAGCATTGTACCAAAATCAGATATTGGTTGGTGTGTATCTGACTGATATATAAATTTACAAATATTTCCCCCAATATTTAGGTATTTTAAAAAGTCAGATATCGGTGACTGATTATCTGACTAATATATCTGTACACATATATTTTCCCAGATATTTACACATACCAAAATCATATATCGGTGAGTGTGTATCTGGCTGATATATCGGTATACAGATATTTTCCTCAATGTTTAAGCATTGTACCAAAATCACATATCGGAGGGTGTGTATCTGACTGATTTATTGGTATACAGATATTTTCCCAGATATTAAGCATTTACCAAAATCATATATCGGTGGGTGTATATATGACCGATATATTAATTTATAGATATTTCCTCCGATATTTACGCATATTACCAAAATCATGTTTCGGTAGGTGTGTATCTGACTGATATATCAATTTACAGTTATTTTTCCCAAACATTTAAGCATTGTACCAAAAAGCCGATATCAGTGGATGTGTATCTGTTGATATATATATATTGGTTTACAGATATTTTCTTCTATATTTAAGCCTTTCACTAAATCAGATATCGGTGGGTGTGTATCTGACTGATATATCGGCTTACAGACATTTTCCCCAAAATTTAAGCATTTTACCAAAATCTGATATCGGTGGCTGTGTATCTGACCAATATGTCAATTTATAGATATTTTTCTCGACATTTAAGCATTTTTACCTAAATCAGATATTGATGGGCGTGTATCTAACTGTTCCCAATATTTAGGCATTTTACAAAGTCAGATATCGGTGGGTGATTATCTGACTGATATATCTGTATACAGATATTTTCCCAGATATTTACGCATTGTACTAAAATCATATATCGGTGAGTGTGTATCTGACTGATATGTTGGTATTTCCTCAATAGTTAAGCTTTGTACCAAAATCAGATATCGGTGGGTGTGTATCTGACCGATATATATATGTTTACAGATATTTTCCCAGATATTTAAGCATTTTACCAAAATGAGATATCGGTTGGTGTGTATCTGACCGATATATATATATGTTTACAGATATTTTCCTAGATATTTACGCATTTTACCAAATTGAGGTATCGGTGGGTGTGTATCTGGCTGATATATAACCGTTTACAGATATTTACGCATTTTACCAAAATCGGATTGGTGGGTGCGTAGGCAAGTTTTAAAAATTATTTATTTTTTCCGCAAACTTTTCAGTAGGTGTTTGTATTCTGAGGTGGAGGAACTTCAACAGAAATGAAAATGCTAAAGCCTCTAAAGTTGTGCAGCGCCACCTTGTGTACTGGAGTATTTCTGTTTTTCAATAATGTCAGGGAGAGGTATTGCACGTTCACTTGCAATCATCACCATTGAAAAATCAGCATAATCCTTTATCCTGATTTTCTGGAATTTTATTTATTTATTTTTCTAGGACTTTCTCTTACCACAAGCAACATATATATATATATATATATATATATATATATATATATATATATATATATATGAAAAATCCTCCATTGTTGATGATTTCTCCCCACATTTGGCAGGTTTGTGGGTTTTAATTTTTAAAACTCTGCCTGTTTGTAATGAAAACACTTTTTGAGAAAGAACTTCCAAATTAAAAGCCATCTATGTTCACCCCTCTAAAATATACAACTCAATTACAATGCAGAATAGCCTGGAATTACTCTGTAAGCGTAAGTTATAAACAAACACACACTGTATAGGCACAGAAATGTTATGAGCGCCTCTTGTCCGAGTGTTACTGCGTGTGGAGTATTTATAGCTGTCCCCATGAAGAGTCTTCGTGTCATCGGATAACTGTTCATGCTCTGGATCTGTTACAGACAACAGAAGGAAATATAATCAACGACAGCATGCACATGTAATCGGTTCGCTCTCGAGAATCTCCAGTTGTATGTCGCGCTTCTGTCAGCTGTTTACTAAACCCAGTTGTTTGGTCATGGCATGATTCAGGTCTGAGCGAGAAGGGTAAGTCACTGGGCCTTCATTTTGGTGTGTGTGATTTGCAGGTTTGCTTTGGTTGATGATCGTGTTCTGTCAGAAACAAGCTGGACGTTTATGTTGATAATCATTATGTTGACATTATGTCTATTTTGTCATGTTAATTTGTTTTATTTCCTTGAATGTTGCAGCTGCTTATAGAGAAGTCAATGACAACAAGAATTTCAACAAGGAAGACAAGGGAAAATCTACTTTATTTATATATGCCATGGTTATAGTATTCGTCTTGGTTTTGAAAGTGTTAATATTGTTTTTAAGAGAAGTTCCTCAATGATATAATTTAATAGAATAGAATAGAATAGAATACAGGCATCACGGTGGCGCAGTGGGTAGCAAGAAGGTCGCTGGTTCGAACTGTGTTTGCAGGTCGCTGGTTCTGTGTGGAGTTTGCATGTTCTCCCCGTGTTGGCGTGGGTTTCCTCTGGGTGCTCCGGTTTCCCCCACAAGTCAAAAGACATGTGGTGTAGGTGAATGGGTAAGCTTTACCATTAAAAATTGTCCATAGTGTATCAATGTGAATGAGTGTGTATGGATTTTTCCCAGTGTTGGGTTGCGGCTGGAAGGGCATCCACTGCGTAAAATATAAGTATATTGAATAAGTTATATATAAAGATAAGTAATATATACTGGCGGATCATTCCTCTATGTTGACCATGGATGAATAAAGGGACTAAGCCGACAAGAAAATGAATGAATAAATAGAATGAATGAATGAAGTAATATATACTGGATAAGTTGGCGGTTCATTCCGCTGTGGCTACCCCTGATTAATAAAGGGACTAAGCCGAAAAGAGAATGAATGAATAATATAATATAATGCTATATAATATAATATAATATAATATAATATAATATAACTTACAATGCATGACATTTTATTTTCTGAACAAATTATAAATGTAACTTTAAATGATTTTTTATTATTTTGTTTTGGGGGATTGGAGTTCAGGTCAGATCATTTCATATTTCATGAGAATTTTCAACCTTTGGGGAAAAAAAACATTCAAAATTCTCTATGCATTCTCAAAATGTGTTCGCTATGCATTTTGCTGTTTTTTTTAAGCATTTATTTATTATTCTTCAGTCCCACCAAAATGCCAATGGTTGCAGAAAAATGTTACAATATTTTTTCGCAGTTTCACTGCAAAAACATAATTGAAGCAAATAATTACATAGTTTTGACAGAATCATTTTAGATTAATTAATTCATTTTCTTTTTGGCTTAGTCCCTTTATTAATCTGAGGTCGCCACAGCGGGATGAACCGCCAACTTATCCAGCATATGATTTACGCAGCGGATGCCCTTCCAGATGCAAACACTGAGAAACACCCATACACACTCATTCACACACATACACTACGAAACCCAACACGAAGAGAACATGCAAACTCCACAAAGAAACGCCAACTGACCCAGCCAGGGCTCGATCCAGCAACCTTTACAACACCACCATGACACCCCTTATTTTAGGTTGTAAATAAATATAAAAAATTCCCCACAGAATCCTAGAGGGACTGTTTTTTAGATTTGGCCTGAATGTTTGCCATCATGTGCCTTAGTTTTTTTGGTTTGGACTGGTTTTCAAATAACAAACATTTTGTAATAATTAAAGAAATAAATAAATACAGAAATAAATAAAATCAAAAATAATGTCAAACATTATTATAGTTATAATATTTTATAATATATAATATTTTTAAAGAATTAAACCATTTTTAATACATACATTTACATAGTCGACATAGAAGATGTGCGAATGCCACATTTTGTATATTTCATTTATCTATTTGTTACCATTATTATTATTATTATTATTATTTTTATTAATATTATTATTATTATTATTATTTGTGTTATGTCATTGACAGTGTTGGGGGTAAAAATACAAGTTACCAACGTGAGCACGGGGAGAACGTGTAAACTCCACACAGAAATGTCAGCTGGCTTGGTAAGGACTAGAACCAGTGACGTTCTTGCTGGGAGGCAACAGTGTTAACCACTGGGCCACCGTGCCACCCATCTAGGAAAGGAGGAGGAGTAGGGATGGAAGGAGGGATTCTTCAAAATGAAGATGACTGGGATATGGAGATTAGGGTAATTATAGTGGCTCAGGAATTGTCTGATTGTCATAAATAGAATAATGCAGCACCAGCTGTGATCAATCATAAGCATGTGATCCTCTCCAAATTACTTTATAAATAAACTTCCTTTAATTACCTAAATAAAAAACAGTCGAGCTCAAACAAAACTATCAGCAATTCTGCGTTTCTGGATTAAATGAACAGGATGCATTGAAAAAACAACATACAAAAAAAATAGCAATAAAAAAACAATGAAATTAAATTGTTTTGAAATAAATATATTTTAATTTCTTTTGATTGTAGCAAAGTCAAGACTTAACGTTTATATCTACAAAAACTCTGAAAACAGATCTTGAATTTTCTATTCATAGATCTGGATCATCCGAACACACAGCTTATGTAGATGATAATAGCATGGATGGAGACCTAAAGACACATTTGGATGCTGTAGTTCGATGTGTGTGTGTATCTGAGCTGATGGGACAGTCAGATGATGCTGTGATTGGGCGAGGCCTGAACAGTCCAGATCCACTGGTGCGTGAAGCCTTTCTGATGGCGTACGACTACATCAACTATGTGACGGCCAAACCAGGTTATCATAATTTTGTTGTACTCTTCTTAAACTTTCAGTAGACTGTAAAAATGATTTGCTAATTAACATTGTTTGTCTTTCGCCTCTCAGCATGAAGGTCACTGGTTCGAGTCTCGGCTGGGGCCAGTTGGTATTACTGTGTAGAGTTTGCATGTTCTCCACTACAGTCCAAACACATGCGCTATAAGTAAATTGGATGGCGTAAATTGGCCGTAGTGTATGAGTGTGTGAATGTGAGAGCGTATGGGTGTTTTCCAGTACTGGGTTGCAGCTGGAAGGGCATCCGCTGTGTAAAACAAATGCTAGATTAGTTGGCGGTTCATTCCGCTGTAGCGACCCCTGATAAAAAAATGATGATTAATGAATGAATGTGTCCAGGTGTCCCGTTGTGTCCGGCGCCGTCCCGTGCCTCCGCTGCCCTGCGCCACGCTGGAGACGAGCTGCTGATCCGCTTCCCGATCTTCTTCCGCCGCTGGCCCCGAGTTTTCCAGGACGTGACAGAGCACACGGCCTGCCCCACGCTGCTCTCCATCCTGGACGAACACTTCGCTCCCACGCGGCGCAGGGATCTGGCCTGGAGCGCCGTGCTGTCGGTGTTCGTTCTGGCGGGTCAGCTGGCTCTGCACTGCCAGGACAGGGGCATGGAGGACATCACACCGCAGATACAGGAGTGTGTGGGCTGCTACGTGGAGAGGGTCATCTGCCCCGAGATCCGGGACAAAGGAGGATGGGTGAGTGGCATTGAAGAAGGGTTTCCTCCGGGTGCTCCGGTTTCCCCCACAGTCCAAACACATGCGCTATAGGGGAATTGATGAACTAAGTTGACCGTAGTGTATGAGTGTGTGTGTAAGAATGAGCGTGTATGGGTGTTTCCCAGTACTGGGTTGCGGCTGGAAGGGCATCTGCTGTGTAAAACATATCCCAGAATAGTTGACGGTTCATTCCACTGTGGCGATCCCTAATATACAAGGAATGAATAAGTGTCACAAGTTGTCATTATTTGAAAATGAATGAATGTGCAATTATAAAACCAACTTTATCTAAATTTGGCGTGGACAGGGCTAGATTTATCGAAATTTTATGTACAGTGTGGTCGTGCGGACACTAAAACTGGAATTTTAGCTGCATGACATCAGTGTGTGTGTGCTGTTTTCTTCTTTCTGATTGGCCAACACAACATATAAATATATATATATGATAATTGTGTGTTGCACTTCTGGCTCTAGGGCGCCACGGTGGCCTAGTGGTTAGCACGTTCGCCTCACAGCAAGAATGTCGCTGGTTCGATCCCCGGTTGGGTCAGTTGGCGTTTCTGTGTGGAGTTTGCATGTTCTCCCCGTGGTTGCGTGGGTTTCCTCCGGGTGCTCCGGTTTCCCCCACAGTCCAAAGACATGCGGTACAGGTGAATTGGGTAAGCTAAATTGTCCGTAGTGTATGTGTGTGAATGACAATGTATGGATGTGTTTCCCAGAGATGGGTTGCGGCTGGAAGGGCATCCGCTGCGTAAAACAAATGCTGGATAAGTTGGCGGTTCATTCCGCTGTGGCGACCCCGGATTAATAAAGGGACTAAGCCGAAAAGAAAATGAATGAATGAACTTCTGGCTCTAATGGCAAAACAATCCCACTGCCCATAAACGCACAT
>CAIGQQ010034406.1:262925-281487 GCA_903798035.1 Danio albolineatus
TGATCATCAGAATGGTTATTTAATCTTCATGGTATGAGATATATTATGATGTTTTGGATATAAACATTAATATATCTTAATAAGAAACAATTTAGGACCATACAACAACATCTTTAATCCACTTTGTTGTTTAGCGTAAGACCGCGCGCGCCATTTTGAACTTTATAGTACGCAGCTTCCGGTGTCATCATCAGCGTCCGTTAATTTCAGCTGTACCAGTAGGTTGTTTGGTTTGGTTTCTCGAACTATTTATCATCATATCGTTTTAATTATTCGCTTTAACACAGCGGTTTGTAACAAGGATGGTCTTAACGTGTGTGGGAGTTACTCAGAAATGGCGGGTAATGAAAAACAATCCCTCACAAAAGCAAACATTCGAATATTTCTGTTAAATTGTATATTAATTAACGAATAGCGCCCTCTTATGGACGATTAATAATATAAAGACACTACAGATTTTAATAAGAGTGAAAATTAAGTCGTTTTATTGCTGACTTTGTGTGTGTTTCTCAGTCAGGTTTCATCAGTCGCTTTGGAGAAAAGCAGAATCTCGAAGACCAGGTGCTAAAGGTGTGTTGCTGGTCTCTGCTCCTGCTATGTGTTGGCATCTTCTCCTATTTCATATGGACGAGAAGAAAAACTTAGACAACAGCGCCACCTGCTGAGAATATGTAGTAAGGACACTCACAACTAACGACATGGATGTGGTAAGATTGTTTAAAAATTAACAATGAATGACCGCTTATTAAAGCTGTAAACATAAATTGTAAACCTTCCAATGTTATTAGGCTAATTGTCAGGTTATCAATATCTGTGTATAGTTTAACCCCACAAGAAATAATCCCATAGTATGCTGTAAGACAGTGGTTCTCAAGCTTTTTTCACCAAGTATCACCTTAGAAAAAAATTGTCTCTCCAAGTACCACCATAATAACCGTGATGGAAGTACAGTAGCATAGTAGGCCTAATTAAGCAGCTACAGCTCTGCACAGTTCAAAAACAAGGTAGATTAATTCTTCTAATTAAGAATATTTATTATTGTCAGCCACTTAAATAAAAGGTTTAGCCTATTAAAATCAATTTACTGATCACATCGGTTTTATCATACGTGTCAAATGGTTAAAAGTGTGTTCATTTGTTTACTTTAATTATTCAGAGATTCCTCCATGTACCACTAGAAGGAAGCTTGTGTACCACTAGTGGTACGTGTACCACAGTTTGAGAACCACTGCTATTAAGATGTTTAGCATATTATACAGTGAATTGATAAACTGCAGTATATTTTACAAGTGCACTAGCAGACTGGTATACTGTCTTGTATTGGTATTTAGTTTGGTATAGCATTTATACATTGTTGATGTATATCAGGGGTGCCCAAACTTTTTCTTATGAAGGGCCAAAACCAAATTTGATTGAGGCTATTGGGTCGAAGGTAAAGAGCTGCCATGGGTAATTTGCTTATTTATTTAATACTATTTATAACTAGAAAACACTGCTTTTAATGAACTGATACAGCATATTTTTTTTTTTACATTTTATACAGAATTTATTACAGCCAAATTAGAAACAATCTCATTTATAACTAAATTGAGGTACGTTAGTATTTGCCTTGATTTGCTCACCGATGTCTTCTGCATAGTCCTCTATCTATCAAGTGACAGTATTTACAGTATTTTAAAAATATGATCCATTTACAACATTTAATTGAAACATTTAATTGAGTTTGCTTTTTTGTAGCTCAGCAATAAACAAACAACCAAAAAAAAATGGTCTCACAGGATGGTGGGCCAAATGAAAGGTTACAATGGGCCAACTTTGGCCCGCGGGCCCTGCTTTGGGCATCCCTGATGTATTTTAGATTAGATTAGATTCAACTTTATTGTCATTACACATGTACAGGTACAAGGCAACGAAATGCAGTATATGCTACACTATAGACAGAACTAGGGAACTGATATTTTCAAAGAGCTGCTAATGTGCAAAATGTGTTCAGTGTGCTTTATAATATGGTTAAATTATTTAAACCATTTGATCTTTTTAGTAAGCACTGATATGCTGAGTTTCTGAATGCCTTACAACTTGGTTTATAATGTACGAAGTCTAAGATTACATGAATACTCATATATTTCCTGATTGATGTAGTAATTACTAGGGCCAGACGGAATCTGCGGACTTTTTTTGCTATTTCTGCGCAGAATTTTGCTAAAAATCTGCAGATTTATGCGGAATGATTTTGGGAGTATCATAACTAAAGCCCTAATATATGAAATAAAAAGTAATACCTTTTTAACTTTTCTTTAATGTTTACAATGCAAATCAAATTAGATCAACTTTATTTGGTAAACAAAGCAAGTCTCTCATATAAAATCTATACTAAAAGACAAAAAATATTACTTTACCAACTGTATTGTAAGTAAACCATATGAATATTTTCATATTAGTCAATATTGTTACTGAAATTAATTTAAAAACTTTATATTTTATATTAAAAATATAAATTTACACATTTACACCAGTAAATAAACATAAATAATGATGGGCTAAAAATCTGCGGAATTCTGCGCACGCAGATTCTGTGTGGCCCTAGTAATTACTTACAAAAGTGACTATAACTAGTATAATATAGTATAAACACAGTTTACTCTGGTATATTTACTGTAGTAAGGTTCTATATGTACATCTCTCATTATGTTCAAGAGCGGTTTGATATTAAAATACTGTAGGTTTACTGTAAAAATGAACGTTCTGTCCTTTACTCAACATTGTTATAAAACTGTATGTCTTTGTATGAGTTTTGACTTTATAATATAATATACTTTGAAAAATGGTCACCAACATTGTTAAATGTTGCTTTAATTATGGTTAATAATCAAATGTGCTTTTGTTGGCTGAGATGGTCTTCAACTATGATACATAAATGTATGAAATGCATTACCAGATGGTTTAGTTTTATTAGCATTTATAACCTTGTTTATTAAATGTTAAATACCAATAAAGTATAATGGACTAGTTTTCCAGAAATCAATTTATTCCTTCAAAATGTAAATGCATCATAAAATTAACTCGCACACATTACTCTTTACAATTGTAATAATGCATGGGGAAGTTGTTTAATGGGACTGTTGAGTCTTATGACTGGTAGTGCAAATATACTTCTGGCATGAGATCAGTTTGATGTCTAGAGGCAATCCCAACAGGTTTATCAAGGATCTGTCAGTGTATGTGAACAGTAAAGAATGAGGATGGGTTAATTCACCGTATAAAAATTCTCAAAGTAATGAAAGAGACATTTTAACAGAAGAAAAAGCCTTTTATTGACATCTGTACAAACATGAGGAGGAATAGAACAAAAAAAACAGGACTTTGGAGGTTTTATTTTCCTTGTACGAGCAAAATGATACAGCCTGGAAAACGACACATATATTAAAGCGATTTAAGCCAGCTCTTCTTCTCCCTCCTCCTCAAACTCGCCCTCCTCCTCGGCGGTGGCGTCCTGGTACTGCTGGTACTCGGACACCAGGTCGTTCATGTTGCTCTCGGCCTCGGTGAACTCCATCTCATCCATACCTTCGCCTGTGTACCAATGGAGGAAAGCCTTGCGCCTGAACATAGCCGTGAACTGCTCAGAGATGCGCTTGAAGAGCTCCTGGATGGCAGTGCTGTTGCCGATGAAGGTGGCGGCCATTTTTAGACCACGTGGAGGGATGTCGCAAACGGCGGTCTTGACGTTATTGGGGATCCATTCCACAAAGTAGCTGCTGTTCTTGTTTTGAACGTTGAGCATCTGCTCGTCGACCTCCTTCATAGACATGCGGCCACGGAAGATGGCGGCGACTGTGAGGTAGCGGCCGTGACGCGGGTCACACGCAGCCATCATGTTTTTAGCATCAAACATCTGCTGAGTGAGCTCGGGTACGGTTAGAGAGCGGTACTGCTGGCTCCCCCTGCTGGTCAGAGGAGCGAAGCCAGGCATGAAGAAGTGGAGACGAGGGAAGGGCACCATGTTGACGGCCAGTTTACGGAGATCGGCGTTGAGCTGGCCGGGGAACCTGAGGCAGGTGGTCACGCCACTCATGGTGGCAGAAACGAGATGGTTGAGGTCACCATATGAAGGTGTGGTGAGTTTGAGCGTACGGAAGCAGATGTCATAAAGAGCCTCGTTGTCAATGCAGTAGGTCTCGTCTGTGTTTTCAACCAGCTGGTGGACAGACAGTGTGGCGTTGTAGGGCTCCACCACTGTGTCGGACACTTTGGGTGAGGGCACCACGCTAAAGGTGTTCATGATGCGGTCGGGATACTCCTCACGGATTTTGCTGATGAGGAGGGTGCCCATACCAGAGCCCGTTCCTCCACCCAGGGAGTGGGTGAGCTGGAAGCCCTGCAGGCAATCGCAGCTCTCTGCCTCTTTGCGAACCACATCCAGGACAGAGTCCACCAGCTCTGCTCCCTCTGTGTAATGGCCTTTAGCCCAGTTGTTTCCAGCACCACTCTGACCTGTTTCAATTAATAAATTCTTAATTTTCAAATTGTTACAATAAACATGACATTATTATTAAGTAATTAATATAAACACCCACCAAAAACAAAGTTATCTGGTCTGAAAACCTGACCAAAGGGTCCGGACCTCACAGAGTCCATAGTACCAGGCTCCAAATCCACCAACACAGCACGGGGCACATATTTGCCTCCTAAAAGATTACAAATGCAGGGTTAATATGGTTTACCACAATAAACTATAAAAGAAAATGATATCATCATTCGTGAAGCATTATGAAATGTCATCTGATATGCTGTCGCACCTGATGCCTCGTTGTAATAGACATTGATTCTGTCCAGCTGAAGGTCGCTGTCTCCATGATATGTGCCAGTGGGATCAATACCATGCTCATCGCTTATCACCTCCCAGAACTAATGAAAAATATATACGTTAGTGTAAAGACAGACAAACAAGGTGCGCACATCTAAAAATCTCGAAGGCAGGTGTTCGTTCAAAAATATACTCAATATCAATCAAAAAAGGAGGTCGAAACGTTGTCTAAATAAAACGTTTTGAGAGCTAAAGTGGCAGTGTGCCGTTTCTCCTTTTTTGATTGATGTAAAGACAGACAACCATTACATGTAAATAAATAAAATAATAATTTAAAAAACCATATGGACTGACATAGTCATTAAACTGCTTTTGAAATTATTACAAACTGGATTCATAAAAACAAATGTTCGCAAACATATTTCTTAAGAACACCGTCTATGTACAGACATGGTACATTTGATTTTATGATAAAATGTCCACCTTATGCTTTTATATATACGTTTTATATCGGTTACAACTTGTCTACGTCGTAAACAATGTTTTCTTTAAACTCCTCCCGCCTAAAATTCGCGCGCGCGCCATGAGCGCCGGTTGGCTGAAATCTATTTCCGGTGCGTTTCATCCAATCGATTTGCTTGTGACAAAAATATTTTTTAAAAACGAATAAACATCCGAATCGCGAGATTTGGCTTCGGGTTTCATAAGATTTAGCGTGTACCACTATTGTAGTCCAAAAGCCGGACTTTGGTGGCATTTACAATGCGATTTATCGTCTACTTCCTTTTTGCCGCACTGCAGTGGATCTGACAAAGGGAAGTTCCAGACAGACGCCGGTGAGCATGACCAGCTGGCACCAAAAATTATACATTCATTGGAAAAACCGATACATTTAGTCGTTTTTAAAAACATATCAAACGTTTTACAATTTAACAAAATCAACAGCTAACGGGGAAGCACATGGATGACCTATATTTCATTAACACCACGGCAGAATTTCATTTTTAGGCGGGTCGCATTGTACTACGAGCAACACAACAAATGAAAGACAATACATAAATTAATTCAGCATTCATTTTACAGCTAACTCAAAGAAAACGTAAATCGTCGATTGATATAAATCACTTATTGTGTAAATACGCATTAAACCAGCAATTGCAGATTAGGATTAAATGAACACACACCTTGGCTCCAATCTGGTTTCCGCATTGTCCAGCTTGAAGATGCACGATTTCCCTCATTTTTAGCTCGAGTGATTGGATTTGAGAAAGCAGCAAACCTTTTCCTTTCTTCAACTGGTTGGGAGTAGACACTTCCCCCATATAAATAGACTCCCCCGCCCCGCACGCAAGCCTAGTATCAGCACGCCATTAGCTGTCGTCGAAGAGCCCGCATCTTGAGTCATTCTAACCAATCACAATGGAGTCCGAGAATTCGGATTGGCCCTCCTTGCCTGTCAATCACATTTTATTTCAACGTATGATTTTATACCGCAGCAGGTTTTGTGAAGAAAATAGTCGACATACCACATAAGCAAAGCCCTGTAATGAAGCTGTAAATCGCATACACTGAAGACGTTTGTTTGTTCATGACGCTGAACTGTTTTGTATGCCAATGTTCAGTCTAAACGGCTGAAAATAAAAACAGGAAGTGAAATGTAATATACTTGCGCGTCAAAGACATCATCACATATATTGAAAGCTCTATGAGATATCGAAGAATAGATTATTTAATAAACAAACACAGAATATATCATTGTCCCCGTAGTGTTTAACCAATATATGGCGCATTGCTCATTCGTCTGTATTAATGATGGTTTCCTCCATTGACTCCTTCCTCTATTTTCTGTAATTATATGTAATTAAATGCTGGCTGCTTGACAAACAATACTGGGAGAGTAGAGAAAGAAATACACTTCAGCAAGTTCAGCAAGCTTAAAAAAAGGTACTTAAGGAAATAATGTACATTAAAATAATATACTATGAACTGAATGAAATATATTTTATTTGCATTATATATATATATATCAGGGTTCAACACTAAGGATTTTTTCTACAGGCCCGATTGGACCAGTGGTTCAGATTTTTACTTGCCCTGCCAAAATCTTTCACTGCCCCCACCAAAAAAAAAAAAAGTGAATTGCTATTTCTTAGCCACATATTTTAAATAATGTGTCAAAAATCATTTCTAAAAAGGTTAGGGAAAATGTGCAGGTGTTTTATTGCGAAACAAAACCTGGCTGACTTAAAAAGGACAGCAAAACATCACAAAACAGACATTTTCTTTTAGCCTCATAATCTGATGTTGCTGTCATGTCGTCGTCTCTTCGATGTGTTGGTTTTTACCAGGTTACGGAAAAAAATAACGTGCTCATGACATCCAATCAGATAAGAGGAACCCAAAAAAACAATAGGGTATTTACGACTTCACAGAGAAGGTAGCTTTCAAATACTTGAAAGCACAAACTATTTCTTGATTTTAATACTACATATGCATGCAATTGACAAATAGTCACAGACAAATTCAAGTTTAGTGAGAAGGCACTAATCGGGCCAGTAACGATTCTGTCTGCTGTCCCGAGCATCTCTCACACTGTCCCCGGGCCATCGGGCAGTCCTTATTGTTGAGCCCTATATATATATATATATATATATATATATATATATTTTTTTTTAGTGATAGGTTTGGAGTATGAAAAATAACATATATATTATTTTAAATTCAGACTTTCACCTCCAGAATCAGCTGTCTCGTACTGAGACTTTTACCATAAATTTTCAGAAAAGTGTTGTTTGCAAAGTCTAAATAGGGAAGTCATATGAAATACACTTCAACAAGCTTACTTACGAAAAGAGTACTTATGGAAATAATGTACTTTAAAATTATATACTTCTATTGAACTAAATGTAATGCTTTGGATATTTTAATCGCTATAGATATACATATTAGAGATAGGTTTGCAGTTGAAATATGGAGTCTGTATAGTGTACAAGCATCAATTGTGGTAAAGTTGGTTTTATATTCATATATAAAATTTTTATAAAATTACATATATATATAAACATATATAAATTTATAACATATAAATTCAGACTTCGACCTTCTTAATATAGTTTACAAAAATTATTGTTTGCAAATTCTAAATAGGGAAATCATATGAGCAGCCATTGACTATCATACTACAAGTTTGTTTATAGACAAATATTGATTTAAAGTAGGGCTGTCCAAAAATTAATCGTGATTAATCACATCCAAAATAAAAGTTTGTTTTGACATAATATGTGTGTGTGTTATATATATTTATTATGTATATGTGATAAACACATTCATAGACGCCAAAACTATATATAAAAAAGTTACATCAAAGTAGTTACATCATATTCAAATGTAAAATTTGTGTCATACACATATATTTTTTAGATATCTAAATATAAACCAACATTTTATCAAGTATATGCATTTGTGTATTTATATATTCATAATATAAATATAGACAAAGCACACACAAATATTATGTTAAACTTTTATTTTGGATGTGATTAATCACGATTAATTTTTGGACAGCCCTAAAAAGTCATACTTATATGCGATTTCAGACCCAATATTCAAAGTATAGCAATGTTACAGTGTCACAAGTTGTCACTAAAAGAATGTGTAAATATAAAACCAACTTTACCTCAATTAAGCATCATAACGTCTCTGAGAAGTCCCTATAAAGACCGCTGTACAAAGTGTGTGTGTGAAAGTTAAAAAGAAATACACTTATGGAAATAAAGTACTTTAAAACTATATACTTAAATTGAACTGAACGTAATGCTTTGGATATTTTCGTTATATATATTTAGAGATAGGTTTGGAGTTGAAATATAAAGTCTGTATAGTGTCTGCATAAAGGTAAAGTTGGTTTTATATTCATATATAAAAATTAAAATAACATATATTATTTTAAATTCAGACTTGCACCTTCATAGTATAGTTTCAGAAAAGTATTGTTTGCAAATTCTAGTAGCAGCCAATGACTATCAAAATACGACATTGTTCACAGTCAATTAAATACTCGATTAAAAGCGATTTCACACCCAATATTAGAAGTATAGTGTGGTAAACAATGTCACCTGAAAGAATGTGTGAATATAAAACCAATTTTACCTCAATTAAGCATCATAACCATTATAGGAAGTCCCCATAAAGATATCTGTACAAGAGTGTGTGTATGTGTGTGAAAGTTAAAACCGATAAATGAGTAATTGAGTATATTTTTATGTGAGTGTTACTCTTCACAGGCAGACACAGCTCTACTTTGGGCGCAGTTGTATTATTACAGCTAATCTGCCCGTAGGAGGGAATGCTTGGTAATATAATCTGCTTTGGCACAGTTGCTGTGACTTTAACTCCGAGAATGAGGGTTTGCCCCAGACCTGCTGCTGTATTACAGGGCAAAGTCCTCAGGGGTTTTTAAAGGCTGGCCTGATAAGATTGCAGATACTGTTACAGAAGCAGATGGCACACTGATGCCTCTGTGATTTCAATCATTTGGACTGAACGTACAATTCACTCATTGTTTCAGCATTATTCATTCATTTTCCTTAAGCATAGTCTCTGATTTATCAGGGGTCGCCACAGTGGAATGAACCGCCAACTATTTCAGCACATGTTTTACAAAGCGGATGTCCTTCTAGCCGCAACCCAGTACTGAGAAACACCCATACACTCTTATTCACACACACACACTCGTACACTACAGCCAATTTAGCTTGTTCAATTCTTTAAAACTTCCATGTGATCTATAAATATCAGTATACAAAAAAATGTACCCTCGTCTTAAGTTTTGTGGTCAGGGGAATAGTAATATTTACCTATATTTACCACAGTCCAGTGCCTTTATCATTGACAAAATTCCTTGGTAATTATCTTGTTTTACTTGCAGATGTGTGATATTACAGTAGTAAAATAGAATGCAAATTGGATTTAGGCTTATCTTAGGGTGTGTTCTCATACTCTTGGTTTATTTAGTCTAGGGCTGTTATGCTCTATGTTTTATTTTGTGGCATCATAAAATTGTGGCATCATAAAATACATTGTTTACATGAATACTTTTCCATCATTTAGATGAGCTCAGTTTTACACTCACAAACCAAAATAACAGTATGGAGAGAAAGCAGACTGCTGAAAACTAGCTAACTTTTTACTAGTACTCGGCAAACATGCATTGAGATTAATCGCATCCAAAATAAATGTTTGTTTTGACATAATTTAAGTGTGTGTACTGTGTATATTTATCATGTATATATGAAAACACACATGCATGCATATAATTGAATGTTTATTTATATATAGATATAAAATATATATGTGTATGATGCAAATTATATATAAATTAAAGTATCTATATACATAAATATATATAATATACACACATTTATCATGTCAAACCAAACTTTTATTTTGGATGTGATTATTTTCTTTCATTCATTTTCTTTTCAGCTTAGTCTCTTTATTAAACTGGGGTCGCCACAGCGGAATGAACCGCCAACTTATCCAGCATATGTTTTACGCAGTGGATGCCCTTCCAGCTGCAACCCATCACTGGGAAACATCCATACACACTCATTCACACACACACCCTACGAACGATTTAGCTTAACCAATTCACCTATACCACACGTCTTTGGACTTGTGGGGAAACCGGAGCACCCGGAGGAAACCCACACCAACATGGGAAGAACATGCAAACTCCACACAGAAATGCCAACTGACCCAGCCAAGGCTCGAACCAGCGACTTTCTTGCTTTGAGGCGATCGTGCTACCCACTGCGCCACTGTGACGCCACGTGATGATCTTATTTATAGAGATATTTGAGCTATTATTTACATTTTACCTAGCAATATTTTTATATTGGTCCTTTAATCACTTATTTTTGAGTGTTTTATTGAGTGTTTAATAAACCGATTCTTAATAAAACATTAGTCCACAAGTTCTACATAAAATGAGAAAATAATCGCATATGAATGAGCACATTTTTGAGTATATACTCTACTTTTAAATGTTAAAATGAAAGTATTTTCCATTAAATATTGATTAAAGCAAACTATTCATTGATAGAATTAACACATTATGTACTTTTATCGTGATCATTACTCGCATATGAGATGAATTATTATAATCTATTATGTTTGTCATTTTGATTAATATCAGGAACTTGTAGAGCTTATAAAATGAGTAATGATCGAGTCAAAACATTTTAATAGCAACAGCTAAATGACTGAATGTAAATGTTACTTCGAAAGATCAAATCTTTTGTTGCGTTCATATTTGTCAAACTGCAGTTGATTTGGAAGCAAACAGAAACCCGTCAATTCAGATCCCACACGGCAGCATTCACACTCATTCAAATGAACCACACTAATAAAGCAATGGCACGAGAGTTTGTTGTAATTGAAACCATCCTGCCTTGTGCATTGAAGAAAAATCCATCAGGCAAATTATGAAAACGAGCACGCCTTGTCTGTCTCTTTTAATACCTCTCTTAAGAGTACTCTAAATGAGTGTACGTCTTTGAAGATCAGGATATTTTCATAATGATGTAATTCCAACTTTGAAGTATAACAGTTATTGTTTCCAAATTATGTAATTACAACCGTCTCGTTTTTAAAGTGTGTGACACATCTTTAATTAAGCATAAGTGGCCTTTTATTTAATCAGTATTACACTATCTGGAGATGTCATGCCATTTGCACTTTTGTTTTAAAGGGTAGCTATTACGCCCCTTTTTACAAGATGTAAAATAAGTCTCTAATGCAGGGGTGACCAAACTTTTTGGTATGAAGTGCCAAAAACCAAATATCAATGAAAGCTGCGAGCTGAAGGTAAACATTCATTCATTCATTTTCTTTTCGGCTTAGTCCCTTTATTAATCCGGGGTCGCCACAGCGGAATGAACCGCCAACTTATCCAGCATTTGTTCTACGCAGCGGATGCCCTTCCAGCCACAACCCATCTCTGGGAAACACATTCATACATTCTCATTCACACTCATACACTACGGACAATTTAGCTTACCCAATTCACCTGTACTGCATGTCTTTGGACTGTGGGGGAAACCGGAGCACCCGGAGGAAACCCACGCAACCACGGGGAGAACATGCAAACTCCACACAGAAATGCCAACTGGCCCAGCCGGGGATCGAACCAGCGACCTTCTTGCTGTGAGGCGAACGTGCTAACCACTCGGCCACCGTGGCGCCCGTAAATAATAATTTAAAGTATAAATAACAATACATTATACTAATAATTGCTTCAATATACCTACAATATCACATTTGGGACCCTAGAAAAGCCATTTTAATTTGCACGGGTATATTTTTGACAGTCTATATGGGTCAAAATTGTTGAATATTTGTATTTCGTGCTAAAAATCATTCGATTATGAAGTAAAGATCATGTTCCATTGAGATATTTAATGAATTTCCAACCGGTAATTAATAAAATCTCAATTTTCGATTAGTAATATCGCTAAGAGCTTAATTTGCACAACTTTAAAGGTGATTTTCTCAAATTGTAGATTTTCAAATAGTTGTATCTCAGCTAAATTTGTCCAGTCTAAACAAACCAAACACCAATAGAAAGCTTATTTATTCCGATTTCAGACAATATATATTTCAATTTCCAAAAATTGTAACTAATGACTAATGAGTATGTTTTACAGCATAAAATCAACGACATTTACTTACCCAAAATGCCACTTTCTGTCCTGTCTGACCATGATTGAGTTGGTTCACACAAACCCATCATCTTCCATGTAAAACATGGAGAGAGAAAAAGCACATTGTTTTTAAACTGATCACTACAAGCAAATTTATTTTGTGAATATACATATAAAGAAACAAGTCAAGGCAACATTACCACAGCATGAGCCAAAATCACCCCAAAGAGCAACAAAGACATCTTCACATCTGAAGAAAACAGGACAAAAGCTGTTTGTAATAATGACATGAACAATGCGAAGTAAAACAGAGCACTATCTCAACTCAACAGATTTCAGTTCCTGCTTTTATAGGAAAGCAGGCTTTTGCTCAGTCACTCTCTGTCTTCTTCCTCAACAGCACAATTGTTTGTAAATGACTTTGAAAATAGAGTGTCTGAAAAGTAACTTACATTAAAATTACTTTACACTAAAATAAACACAAATATCTTTGCATATCATTTAAACTCATAATTCTTTAAATTTGAGTCTTCAATTTCAAGAAATTTTCATTAATTTTTTTAATCAAGACTTGAAATTTAAACAATATATGTATAAAAACACAAAATAAAAATTAATGATACCATATATATAATAAATATCATAAATTTACATTGTTTCTGGTGCAGTTTTCAGACAAATAAAACCTTTAAAATATATATAAATAAACCTTTCTCCAAAGAAACAGGAAAACTACATGAGCCTATTCTGTTTTCTTTACTGAAGTACACTAAAGTAAAAAAAAATCAAAGCACTCTCTAAAAACAATATATTTATTAAAACTTATTTTTTTGTTAAACTTACTTTTCAACATGAAAAGTTGCCACAGCAGAGATATCCTTAATGCAGTCAGACTATTTGGGTCAAATAAACATTGATGTAAAGTCCTATATATGGGATAGTCTGAGTGCATTTTACAAGAAAATGCTGTTTGTTAGTTTTTATTATGCAGTTATTTGTATTGATTGAGTTGTTATTTTCAGTCTGACCTAAAATGAATTAAATAAGTGAAGTTTATTTATAAACTAATTTGGAGAGGATCACGTGCTTATGATTGCTCAAGGCTGGTCCTGCATTATACAATTCATGATTCACCAATCAGACGATTCCTAAGCCACTATACCCTAAGTTCCATATACTGTACCAGTCATCTTCATTTTGAAGAATCCCCCCTTCCACCCCTACTGCTCCTCACTTCCTAGATGGGCGGCACGGCAGCCCAGTGGTTAGCACTGTTGCCTCACACCAAGAACGTCACTGGTTCTAGTCTTTACAAAGCCAGTCGACATTTCTGTGCATTTACACGTTCTCCTCATGCTCGCGTGGGTTTCCCCGGGTTACCCGGTTTCCTCCCACTGCCCAAAAACATGCAACTTAAGTTAACTGACTAATCCAAATCAGCACCATAGACATGCTCCTAGTAAGTAGTTATATCTTCACAACAGTCCCTAATTGCTCTCTGGCTTCAAACAGCAGGGGAGTTCTCCAGATCTACCTGAGCTCAAACTCCCCTCTCACCCTGCAAACCGGAGGGAGCCCCGGGCTCGAGGATATTCTGAGCTCAGGGCTCTCTCCCGGGACAGCATGCCAAACAAGTGTGAACTCTTGCTTTTGTATTGTAAAACTGGAGGCAAACTCTTGTAAAGCTTATTTAGCTTTAAATGTATATGCTCTTTCAGAGTGCAGATAGTGTATATTTTAAATAGGAAGACATGCGTTTATACTATAACAGTTTCTTTTTACTATTATATTTTGATTATTATTTTCTGTTTGATTTAAGATGGACCGAATAAAGCCAAAAGATGTTTCAGTTACAGTTTACTGTTGCCATTTATTTGTAATTATAAAATGTACATTTACTAAGAATTTCTAAAGGAAAATTGCTTCCAGGCCTCTTTTTCCAGAGTAAAATCATAGTCAGATTTTTAAATAGGTAAACAAACTGTATTTACCTTTTGAAATGTATATTTTCAGTTAAATTCTATATTTCTGAATGAAAAAAAAAACATACATTTTGACTACACAGTAAACGTACACATTAATTAACAGTTTTTATGGCTATTTATTTACGGTTGTGTATTGCATTATGGGATGTCGACCTCTGCTCTCTCTACAGTTTAACAAAGTGACTTTTACTGTCGCGTACAGTCGCTTGAAATAATATAATGTGTAAGAAATAATATATTGCATTTACCAGTTATTTATATTGTATTTATTGAGTTTTTTATATTGTATTCATGGTTTTAATTTTATATATATATACTAAATAAAGCCAAAAAAGTAAAACCTTTAAAATATCATAGTGTGATTTTTTGTTTTTTAGGTAAACTGGAGGTAAACGAAGCTTATTTAGCTTTAAATGTATATGGTCTTTCAAATTGCAGATAGTATACAGTTAAGTCAGAAGTATTAGCCCCCTGTTTATTTTTTCCACAATGTCTGTTTAACAGAGAGAAGATTTTTACAGCACATTTGTAATCTTAATAGTTTTAATAACGTTTCTCTAATCACTGATTTATTTGATCTTTGTCATGATGACAGTCAATAATATTAGACTAGATATTCTTCAAGACACTTCTACACAGCTTAAAGTGACATTTAAAGGCTTAACAACATTAATTAGGTTAACTAGGCAGGTTAGGGTAATTAGGCAAGTTATTGTATAACAATGGTTTATTCTGTCGACTATCTAAAAAAAATTAGCTTAAAGGGGCTAATAATACTGACCTTAAAATGGTCTTTAATAAATTAAAAACTGCTTTTATTCTAACCGAAATAAAACAAATAAGACTTTCTCCTGAAGAAAAAACATTATCAGACATACTGTGAACATTTCCTGAATCTGTTCAACATCATTTGGGAAATATTTAAAAAAGAAAAAAAAAAATCAAAGGGGGCGAATAATTCTGACTTCAACTGTACATTTTAAATAGAAAACATGCATTTCTACTATCGCCGTTTCTCTTTACTATCATGTGATTATTATTTTCTGTCTGACCTATAGATGAACCAAACTAAGCCAAAAAACAATGATTTGGTTACCGTTTACTGTTGCCATTTATATGTAGTTGTAAAATTTACAAAGAATGTCTAAATGCTTTCCAGGCCACTTTTCTCCCCGAGTGAGATTTTTTAAAATATAAACTGCAAGTAAATAAACTTTATTTACCTTTAAATGCATGTTTACTGTTAAAAATTGTATATATTTTTAAATGGAAAACTACACAGCAACTTCAACACGGTAAAACTACAGGTTAATTAACCCGTATTTTTGTAATTCCCATTTATAATATGAATATACTCAAAACATGATGTTTGCTGTTTGTTCAAACTACTTATGTAAAATGGGCTGAGACAACACAACTCTGGAGGTTTTGGGGCACAACTTAATTACATTCAATCACTTAAATTTGTGAAAACTAGTAAGTTAATTTAATTCCTTCGTGTTGGCCCAACACAAATCCATTATGTGAAATGCAGCATTTTATACAGTGCTGCCTTACTGAACTTTTATCTCTGCTCTGTTGACTCTATATATAGAGACTCTATACAGACAATATATCAGACAAAATATCATCTCAAACTATTTTAAAAAATTAATAAAAGTCACTTTTTTCAATCATTTCAACATTAAAATTCATTGGAGGAAATATCAAAGTCCCATAATGCAATTCAAAAGCATCAAATGAATCGAAAAATACAGAAAACTATTAATTTTCACATATAATGTGTTTCTCCTTCATTTTTACAGCATAGCAGTTCCTCCATATTTGATTTACTGCATCAGACAAATGTATTTGTTTATTAATTGAACAAATTAATTCATAACTTAAATAATAAATATTAATTAAAATCAAATTAAATTAAAATGAGTAACTTTGCAGTTTAAACAGCTCTTGTAAGGGATGCTGTGTGATATGAGTGGGTGATCGGATGACAATATGTAAAATTGCAAATCATTTTTGTCCTCAATAAAACATTTTACGGTATTAAATGTTAAATAAATATTAAAATAAAGGTAAATAAATTCACATGCAATATGTAAACACACTACTACAGTATGTGTATATTGGAAATAAGAAAGCTGTCGATCTCTGATGTTACCGTGCAATAAGAAAGTTCATGTCTTGTTCCTTTTTCATTTGCCTGACTTATTTAACCAACTGAACTGTGCTTTGACTCACAGGTATGTTTGCAGTGTGGTCTCCTGTTGTCGTCCATCTGATAATCAGTCTGAGTCCCGTCATCCATGCATCTGTTTGCAGTGTGACGTGTGTATAAATCTCATATTATCTGTCTTGCATCTTCCTCCTTCAGTGTGATCCAAACCCAAATCCATCTCAGGCGGACTGACCTCCTGTGAGTGTGTGTGTGTGTGTGTGTTTGTGTGTTAATGTCCAGCCCACTGGCTCCAGCGTCATTTTAGCTTTGTGATGCTAATGCGTGTCATTTATTACAGCGTTTGGTTGTTGCGCAAGCAGTGTGAATGTTGGCACACAGAGTTCATCAAGACCAGCGGGACGTCCAGCACTTTTTTGAGCGAAATGAGCATTCTGGCAACACGTATAAAGTCTACCGTAATGTTTGCTTTGGCTTTTCAGCGTGTTGCATTGAAAGGCGCAGTGTGTGGGTGGCTGGACTGCAAGAAAACGCTCTTCTTGTCTTCGTTTTAGTCCAAATATCTAAAAATTCTGAAATAATGTGTTAAAATTAAGTGCGTTTTTCCTTTAAACAAGCTTAAAAATCTGCCAATGGGGTCAAAATGGAAATCAAGATTATTTATTAGCAGATTATATTGCTCATTTAAACTAAACTCATTTAATTCTGGCATATTATTTCCTGAAAAATAGACAACATGTTATGCATGTCTATGGAAAATACTTCTGGATTAAGGAATATTTCGATGTTTTGGACTAAAAATAAGACAAAAATTCTAAGTAAGAGCGTATGCTGAGCTTTAGTGTTTCGTGTGAAGGCTGCACAAAAGCAGTGAGATCACTAATGCACAGTGTACACCGTCACACACAGAGAGAGACTGCTATTAGTATGCACTGTAGACACCAGCTCGCATGTACAGAGAGAAGCAGAAGAAAGACTTCAGAGAGCAGTCAACAAACAAGCACTCTGCATGGCTGAGACTCCAGGATGAGATATGAGTTATGGTCGAAATGATTTCAAAATCACGTCACGGTGGCTCAGTGGTTAGCACCATCGCCTCACAGCAAGAAGGTCGCTGGTTTGAGTCCCGTGTGGAGTGTCCATGTGGAGTTTGCATGTTCTCCCCGTGTTGGTGTGGGTTTCCTCCGGGTGCTCCGGTTTCCCCCACTGTCCAAACACATGCGCTATAGGGGAATTGAATAATCTAAATTGGCCGTAGTGAATGTGTATGGGTGTTTACCAGTACTGGGTTGCGGCTGGAAGGGCATCCAGTGCGTAAAACATATGCTGGAATAGTTGGCGGTTCATTCCACTGTGGCGACCTCTGAAATAGAGACGAAGGAAAATGAATGAATGAATGAATGAATACACTCAAAACAATGATCTTTGCTGCTTGTTCAAACTGCTTATCTAAAATGAGTTGAAACAACACAAGTTTTTTGGGACAACTTTGGCCCAATCCCAATTCTCCCTCTTAGCCCTTCCCCTTACCCCTACCCCTCGTTTTGCGCGTTCACGTCAAGGGGTAGTGGTGTCCCAATTCTCTTTAGCTTGAAGGCATAGGGCTAAGGGCGAGGGGTATACACCCCTACGAACTAAGTTTTTTCAGGACCACACTTTAAACGGAGGGGTACGAAATTTCCCAGAATGCACCTGCCACAGCGGCAGATAGCTGAACCTGAAAGTAAGGAGATCCACAAATTTGTGTTTTTTTTGTCATTATTAAGAATTTTTACGACAAACAAACACGTTTTAATATATTCATAACTGTGTTCATGTTTTACCCTCATTCTTTTAAAAAAACACACAAAAAACCCCGCTAAATTTGTCGATCTATAACCCATAATCATAACTC
>CAIGQQ010034406.1:304492-319615 GCA_903798035.1 Danio albolineatus
TGACTGATAGCACCGACCTAAAGGACTGATAGCTCTGCCCTAAATGACAGATATCCCCACCCTAAATGACTGATAGCCCCGCCCTAAATAACTGATAGCTCTGCCCTAAATGACTGATAGCTCCACCCTAAATGACTGATAGCCCCGCCCTAAATAACTGATAGCTCCACCCTAAATGACTGATAGCCCCGCCCTAAATGACTGATAGCTCCACCCTAAATGACTGATAGCCCCGCCCCAAATGACTGATAGCTCCACCCTAAATGACTGATAGCCCCGCCCTAAATAACTGATAGCTCCACCCTAAATGACTGATAGCTCCACCCTGAATGACTGATAGCTCCATCCTAAATGACTAATAGCCCCGCCCTAAATAACTGATAGCTCCACCCTAAATGACTGATAGCTCCATCCTAAATGACTGATAGCTCCACCATAAATAACTGATAGCCCCACCCTAAATGACTGATAGCCCCACCCTAAATGACTGATAGCTCCACCCTGAATGACTGAAACCCCGCCCCTAAATTACTGATAGCTCTGCCCTAAATGACTGATAGCCCCGCCCTAAATGACTGATAGCTCCACCCTGAATAACTGATAGCCCTGCCCTAAATGACTGATAGCTCCATCCTAAATGACTGATAGCCCCACCCTGAATAAATGAAAGCTCCACCCTAAATAACTGATAGCCCCACCCTAAATGACTGATAGCTCCACCCTAAATTACTGAGAGCTCCGCCCTAAATGACTGATAGCCCCGCCCTAAATAATGCTCGGTTGAAGTAAGTTGGAGCTAAACTCAGCAGGACACCGGCCCTCCAGGACTGAGTTTAGACACCCCTGGTCTACTGCGATTGATCACATTGCGATATCGATGCTGAAACTGTATATATTGTACAACTCTAATTCACAGCCTCGCCTCCAGCACATCTTTGGTTTGAGTCAGTTCAGAAGAGCACAGATCAGCTGTTTGGTGAGTGATCGAGCATCTGCCATGACAAAGCAAGTGTTTAAAAGTACTTTTATTCACACTGTGGTCGTCTGTTGCTCCGGGCTCCCTTTGGAAAAATGCTTGAACTTCTCCTCCTTCTTCTGAGGCAGGTTTTATGGCCCACATTCACTGCTCTGAGTTCAGTAACTCCGTCCCGTGCAGCTGCCAGCTACTAAAGTTTAAAGAGGAGCTATTATGCAGAAATCACCTTTATAAGGGGTTTGAACACAGTTGTGTGTCAGCAGTGTGTGAATATATCCAGCTGCTAATGGTAAATATTTATTAACTCTATTTTTTATAATCACACTTGATCAAAACAAACCATTTTAAAGCAACTCGATATGGCGGAAAGAAGTTGCTGCATGTATGAATTCAAATCTGAAAAATGATGAAGATCCTGCTTTTGCTTCGATCCTTTCCGCAAGTTATTTACAATTACTTTAAAATTGCGCCCTATAGAGTTGCTTTAAAACGGTAACAGTACGGTATATGTCGAACGTCACGTGACCAACTCCGCCTTAAATGACTGATAGCACCGTCCTAAAGGACTGATAGCCTTGCCCTAAATAACTGATAGCTCCACCCTAAATGACCGATATCCCCACCCTTAATGACTGATAGCTCTGCCCTAAATAACTGATAGCTCCGCCCTAAATGACTGATAACTCCACCCTAAATAACTGATAGCTCCACCCTAGATAACAGATAGCTCCACCATAAATAACTGATAGCTCCGCCCTAAATGACTGATAGCTCCACCCTAAATAACGGATTGCTCCACTCTAAATAACTGATAGCCCCGCCCTGAATAACAGATAGCTCCACCCTAAATAACTGATAGCTCCACCCTAAATAACTGATAGCCCCGCCCTGAGTAACAGATAGCTCCACCCTAAATAACTGATAGCTCCACCATAAATGACTGATAGCCTCGCCCTAAATAACTGATAGCTCCGCCCTAAATGACTGATAACTCCACCCTAAATAACTGATAGCTCCACCCTAAATAACTGATAGCTCCACCCTAAATAACTGATAGCTCCGCCCTAAAGAACTGATAGCTCCACCCTAAATAACTGATAGCTCCACCCTAAATAACTGATAGCTCCACCCTAAATAACTGATAGCTCCACCATAAATGACTGATAGCCTCGCCCTAAATGACTGATAGCTCCACCCAAAATAACTTATAGCTCCACTCTAAATAACTGATAGCCCCGCCCTAAATAACAGATAGTTCCACCATAAATAACTGATAGCCCCGCCCTAAATGACTGATAGCTCCACCCTAAATAACTGATAGCTCCACTCTAAATGACTGATAGCCCCGCCCTAAATGACTGATAGCTCCACCCTAAATAACTGATAGCTCCACTCTAAATGACTGATAGCCCCACTCTAAATGACTGATAGCCCCGCCCTAAAGAACTGAAAGCACCGCCTTAAATGACTAATAGCTCCACCCCTAAATGACTGATGTGAACAGAAGTGAACAATCAGAAAAGTCAAACAAGTTATTTAGTTACTTTAAAATTGCGCCATATAGAGTTGCTTTAAAATGGTAACAGTAGGGTATATGTCGAACGTCACGTGACCAAACCGAATCCCTGGGTAGAACACCTCCGCTCATCGCCATTTTTTTATGCGTCATCGGTTTGTTACTGAAAGTAGTAAGTAGTGTTTTATAGGTTATATAATAGGGTATATGCGCAACTTTCACATTCCAGTCAACAAGGGTAGAACACTTCCAGTTTTTCACTCTCCGCTAATATGGCGTTGTTTTATACAAGACGCCTCCAGGAACTACCAAAGTGAAGTATCACAGATGTCCACTACTTACTACTCTCAATAACAAACCGATGGGATGGCACATATGTAATGGTGATAAGCGGAGGTGTTCTACCCAGGGATCCGGTTTGGTCACGTGACGTTCGACATATACCCTGTTGAGGGAATAATTTTGTAAATAATGATGTATAATCATATACATAAATATAATCATGAATGTGCATTAATCATGAGCTCGAGTGCTTGGGCTCATATTATTATGGCTGTTCTGAATGGCTTCAACGTGTTGCACGAATGCGCATCTGCAGTTAGGCTATTCTCTCCCTGTTCTCAGGGCCGGTGCAGACATTGACATTGGCCAGTTATTATTAATAGTAGTAATAATAATAATAATAATAATTAATACATAAATAAATAAAAGCAAAAAAATAAGTCATAATCACAACTTGTATGTCGAGTTCATGAGAAAATTAAGTCGTTATCACAAGAAAAAAACTTTTTGTTATGTCGAGATCATGAGATAATTATGGCTATGATGATCACGACAAAACAAGAGAGAACATTTTTAATGCATGGCCACTTTCGGATTTATAAAAAATATATAAACTTAAAATGTTTAAAATTCCAAGCATCAGATGTAAAAAAAAAAAAAAAAGAAAAAGAAAAAAAGAAATGTATATATACTTGTAAAAAATCCTGGGCTCAACACAATTTCTTTGTGTTGTCCCAACACAAATTAATTACCTTAAGTGGACAGAACATAAAACAGTTAAGTTGTTCCAAAAAAACTTAAGAATCGTGTTGTTTCAACTCATTTTATATAAGCAGTTTGAACAAGCAGCAAAGATCATTGTTTTGAGTATATTCATTCATTCATTCATTTTCCTTCGTCTCTATTTCAGAGGTCGCCACAGCGGAATGAACCGCCAACTATTCCAGCATATGTTTTAAGCACTGGATGCCCTTCCAGCCACAACCCAGTACTGGGAAACACCCATACACTCCCACATTCACACACACACACACTCATTCACTACGGCCAATTTAGCTTATTCAATTCCCCTATAGCTCATATGTTTGGACTGTGGGGAAACCGGAGCACCCGGAGGAAACCTACGCCAACACGGGGAGAACATGCAAACTCCACACAGCCGGGATTCAAACCAGTGACCTTCTTGCTGTGAGGTGATGGTGCTAACCACTGAGCCACCGTGACGTGATTTTGAAATCATTTCGACCACAACTCATATCTCATCCTGGAGTTTCAGCCATGCAGAGTGCTTGTTCGTTGACTGCTCTCTGAAGTCTGCTTCTCTCTGTACATGCGAGCTGGTGTCTCCAGTGCATACTAATAGCAGTCTCTCTCTGTGTGACGGTGTACACTGTGCATTAGTGATCTCACTGCTTTTGTGCAGCCTTCACACGAACACTAAAGCTCAGCATACACTCTTACTTAGAGTTCTTGTCTTGTTTCTAGTCCAAAACATCGAAATATTCCTTAATCCAGAAGTGTTTTCCATAGACAAGCATAACATGTTGTCTATTTTCCAGAAATAATATGCCAGAATTAAGTGAGTTTAGTTTAAACAAGCAATATAATCTGCTAATAAATATTCTTGATTTCCATTTTGACCCCATTGGCAGATTTTTAAGCTTGTTTAAAGGAAAAACGCACTTAATTTTAACACGTTATTTCACAATTTTTAGATATTCGGACTAAAACGAAGACAAGAAGAGCATTTTTTTGCAGTCCAGCCACCCACACACTGCGCCTTTCAATGCAACACGCTGAAAAGCTTAAGCAAACATTACGGTAGACGTTATACGTGTTGCCAGAATGCTCATTTTGTTAAAGTTTGGGCATAAAAAAAAAGTGCTGGACGTCCCGCTGGTCTTGATGAACTCCGTGTGCCAACATTCACACTGCTTGCGCAACAACCGAACGCTGTAATAAATGACACGCATTAGCATCACAAAGCTAAAATGACGCTGGAGCCAGTGGGTTGGACATTAACACACACACACACACACACACACACACACAAACACACTCACAGGAGGTCAGTCCGCCTGAGATGGATTTGGGTTTGGATCACACTGAAGGAGGAAGATGCAAGACAGATAATATGAGATTTATACACTTGTCACACTGCAAACAGATGCATGGATGACGGGACTCGGACTGATTATCAGATGGATGACAGCAGGAGACCAAACTGCAAACATACCTGTGAGTCAAAGCACAGTTCAGTTGGTTAAATAAGTCAGGCAAGTGAAAAAGGAACAAGTCATGAAGTTTCTTATTGCACGGTAACATCAGAGATCGATAGCTTTCTTATTTCCAGTATACACATATACTGTAATAGTGTGTTTACATATTGCTTGTGAATTTATTTACCTTTATTTTGATATTTATTTAACATTTAATACCGTTAAATGTTTTATTGAGGACAAAAATGATTTGCAATTTAAGATATTTTTGTCTGATCACCCACTCATATCACACAGCATCCCTTACAAGAGCTGTTTAAACTGCAAAGTTACTCCTTTTAATTATATTTGATTTAAATTAATATTTATTAATTAAATTATAAATTAATTAGGTTATTTAATAAACAAATACATTTGTCTGATGCAGTAAATCAAACATGGAGGACCTGCTATGCTGTAAAAAAGAAGGAGAAACACATTTATATATGTAAATTAATAGTTTTCTGTATTTTTTGATTCATTTTATGCTTTTGAATTGCATTATGGGACTTTGATATTTCCTCCAATTAATTTTAATGTTGAAAAGATTGACAAAAGGTGACTTTTACTGATTTTTTAAATAGTTTGAAGTGATATTTTGTCTGATATATTGTCTAAAGTCAACAGAGCAGAGATAAAAGTCCAGTAAGTGTTGGAATTTTTAACCAATTCCATGCGTGTTCAATAAAAAAGGTCAGGAGAGGTTTTTCTTCAATGTCAAACATCGTAACAATTTATTGTATACAAATGAATAATTCGATTCACAGAATTCTGTTATCCTCAATGCAATGCAAAAGTTACATTCAGGAGGTGCGCAACCAAGTTCATTTTCTGACTCCAACTTTTATAGGCAGCTGGTATTAACAGGTGGAGTTTAGTGAAATTCGTCACTTGTCAATTATTCTCCAGTCCTCCATTGGCCACAAACAATCATACTTTCTCTATCTGCAAACTGTTATCAGATAAGGCATGCTCTGTAACATTCTGTTTTCACACCTTTAAGAACATCGCTTTGTAAAGGAAAGCTAAGTGAGATCTTTCCAGTCAGTGGCAAGAAACTTCTACTTCTGCAAAAATGCATCAGTATGCAAACTTATCAGACTCAACAGAAGATGTTCAGTTAATATTTTACCTTAAGCAATACCAATACAATTGTGTAATATACAAAAATATACAAAAAAATAATAAAGAATATATTCTTTTTTTTCCCAACATAAGGCAACACTGCACACTGTAAAAAGTGATTAGTTAGTTCCGCCGGGTGCTCCGGTTTCCCCCACAAGTCCAAAGACATGCGCTATATGTGAATTGGGTAGGCATTAGAAACGTCGACTGGCTTTGTATGGACTAGAAACAGTGACGTTCTTGCTGTGAGGCAACAGTGCTAACCACTGGGCTGCCATGCTGCCCATCTAGGTAGTGAGGAGGAATAGGGGTGGAAGGGGGGATTCTTCAAAACGAAGATGACTTTGGTACAGTATGGAACTTAGGGTATTTATAGTGGCTTAGGAATCGTCTGATTGGTGAATCAGAAATTGTATAATGCAGGACCGGCCTTGAGCAATCATAAGCACGTGATCCTCTCCAAATTACTTTATAAATAAACTTCACTTATTTAGTACATTGTAGGTCAGACAGAAAACAACTCAATCAATACAAATAACTGCATAATAAAAACTAACAAACAGCATTTTCTTGTAAAATGCACTCAGATTATCTCATATAGGACTTATTTTATCCAAATAGTCAGATTTCATTAAGGATATCTCTGCTGTGGCCACTTTTAATGTTGAAAATGTCATTTTTAAGTTTAACAAAAAAAATAAGTTGACATTTTTGGAGTTTAAACGAATATATAGTTTGGTCAATTAAATTAAAGTACAAAAACTTTGTAATAAGCACATAGCTCTAATAATTTATATATTTTGTTTTAGAAAGTGCTTTGATTTTTTACTTTAGTGTACTTTAGTAAAGAAAACAGAATAGGTTCATGTAGTTTTCCTGTTTCTTTGGAGAAAGGTGTTTTTCCAGGACTTCTCTGTTCCTCAGTGGTGGAATGATTTTTCCAAAGCCACTATAAACACTTACATTGGTTTGAGAATGTCTATTTGTTCATTTCTCATTCATCATTGTATTGTCTTCAATAATATTTAATGTTTTTAGTGAGTGCCTTTTGATATTACCGTAAACTTCAGTAAAAAGAAACTCAAGCTGAGCAGTGTTGAGTGTAATGAGTTACTAGTTACTGTAATTAAATTACTTTTCAGCCAAAAAGTAAAGCGATTACATTTCATTTATATATTTTTTAGAGGTTTTATTTGTCTAAAAACTGCACCAGAAACAATGTCAATTTATGATATTTATTGAATATGGTATCATTAATTTTAACGTTTTGTGTTTTTATACATATATTGTTTAAATTTCAAGTGTTAATCAAAAAATAAATGAAAATGCCCTGAAATTGAAGACTCAAATTTAAAGAATTACGAGTTTATATGCAAAGAGATTTGTGTTTATTTTTAGTGTAAAGTAATTTTGAGTAAGCTACTTTTCAGGCACTGTTTTTACAAAGTCATTTACAAACAATTGTGCTGTTGAGGAAGACGACGGAGTGAGTGAGCAAAAGCCTGCTTTCCTATAAAAGCAGGAACTGAAATCTGTTGAGTTGAGATAGTGCTCTGTTTTACTTCGCATTGTTCATGTCATTATTACAAGCAGCTTTTGTCCTGTTTTCATCAGATGTGAAGATGTCTTTGTTGCTCTTTGGGGTGATTTTGGCTCAAGCTGTGGTAATGTTTGCTTTGACTTGTTTCTTTATATGTATTTTCACAAAATAAATTTGCTTGTAGTGATCATTTTAAACACACTGTGCTTTTTCTCTCTCCATGTTTTACACTGAAGATGATGGGTTTGTGTGAACCAACTCAATCATGGTCAGACAGGACAGAAAGTGGGATTTTGGGTAAGTAAATGTTGTTAATTTTATGCTGTAAAACATACTCATTAGTCATTAGTTACAATTTTTGGAAATTGAAATATATATATATATATATATATATATATATATATATATATATATTGTCTGAAAGCGGAATAAATAAGCTTTCTATTGGTGTTTGGTTTGTTTAGACAGGACAACATTTAGCTGAGATACAACTATTTGAAAATCTACAATTTGAGAAAATCACCTTTAAAGTTGTGCAAATTATGCTCTTAGCAATATTACTAATCGAAAATTGAGATTTTATTAATTTCCAGTTGGAAATTTACTAAATATCTCAATGGAACATGATCTTTACTTATTAATCGAATGATTTTTAGCATGAAATACAAATATTCAACAATTTTGACCCATATAGACTGTCAAAAACATACCCGTGCAAATTAAAATGGCTTTTCTAGGGTCTCGAATGTGATATTGTAGGTATAATGAAGCAATTATTAGTATAACATACTGTTATTTATATTTTATTTTACTATTTACAAGGAACATTAATTACTTTATATTCCAAAAACTTGGATATTTTACATTTTTTTTTAAAGTTGAGTAGGGCTGGGCGATGAATCGAAAAATAATCAGAACATATTCATTCTTTCATTCATTTTATTTTCAGCTTAGTCCCTTTATTAATCTGGGGTCACCACAGCGGAATGAACAGCCAACTTATCCAGCATATGTTTTACGCAGCGGATGCCCTTCCAGCTGCAACCCATCACTAGAAAAACATCCATACACACTCATTCACACTCAAACACTATATGGACAATTTATTATACCTAATTCACCTACATGTCTTTGGGGGAAACCAGAGCACCCGGAGGAAACCCACGCGACCACGGGGAGAACATGCAAACTCCACACAGAAATGCCAACTTGCCCAGCCGAGGCTCAAACCAGCAACCTTCTTGCTGTGAGGTGAACGTGCTACCCACTACGCCACCGTGGCGCCCATTCAGAACATATAATCAATCTAATTTTTTCTGGTATATTTTTCTTACTTTCCCTATCGTGTGTGGAGTCATGTGACCCCGCTCTGTTAACGCTGATTTATACTCATTTATATCGAGAGCACGCGTATGGTCCTGCACAGCTTTCGCGCGGTCACACCAGCCTGATCTCACGAGAAAACGTAGGTATTTTAGTTTAAGTATTTTAGTTTAAGAAAATGTACGATTTAAAAAAGGAGGCGTGGCACCCAACTCCACCCGTAAACACAACCGTCATTGGTTGATGAGCGAATCATACTGAATTGTACGAATTACATCGTACGAATTCATACGAATTAGCCACTAAATTAAAAGTTACGAATTGCCGTGAGATAACGTTGGTCACACACCCACTCACCTCGCAAAAATGTAACTACACGTTGCGATGATCTGTAGCGAAAGCTCTGTGATTGGTTGGTTTGATAGTGTTGACACACATGGGCGGCGCGGAGAACAGCTGGAGACCAGCGAGCCCGATGGAGTGGTTGTTTACAAGTGTCGAGTCCCCTGAAGGATTATGATTAAAGTTGTTGCACGTCCACCGGTTCCCGCCTCTGAATGAGCGAGTTTGAGCTACGTGTACATTAAGGTAGCATTCAGAAAAAACATGCATATTTATAACACATTTATTTATTTATTTTTATTTTTTATTTTTTTGCTTTCATAGTTCACTGACAAATTTTGTACAGTAAATTTGCTCACATATTACAAGTCAGAGATCTTTGAATGAAGGGCACATTGCTTGATTTTAAAATAGTTGAAGGAAACACACACTATCTACTATCTGTGATTATTTACTGAACATATAGTATATATATATATAAATATATACAAAAATAAAATGTTCAATATATAATATATAGATGTATATGTAACCCAGAGTAAATCTTGGTAAATTAATGTTACAGTTGTATTGCAGCAAGCTTTTGTATATATTTTTTGATATGCCAGTTTAGAGGGTGACCCATTGTTTTTATAAACTCCCTATGCAAATATGGTTGGGAAAAGTCTCTTCATCCATTGGCTTTCAATGTTACTGCCATGCCTCCAATACTAAAAGGACGTTTCTGATTGGACAGCAGAAGAGTGAATGAGAGATAGAGACATAACTTAACATTCTGTCATAATTTTTATTTCTCACAGACTTCAAGTTTGTATTCTGAGTTGTTTTATGACAGAAAATCACTCCCGGAGAACTTAGGGAGTGTAACTCTTCAGAGGGTAGGGGGCGCTACATATATCCAAAAATTAAATGTTCAATTAATCGAGATTTTGATTTTAGCACAAATCGCCCAGCCCTAGAGTGGCTTTTCAAAGCTCCTAAGAGGTCTAAAAATCTTGAGGTTTATTTCCAGGACCTTTACTTTCTCTGCTCCTCAGAGGTGGGATGATTTCACTAAAACACCTATAATCATTTTTTCAATATGACCTGTTTAATTCTTCATGAAATCTCCTTTGAATCACAAAATATAGAAGCTGTTAATTAACCAATATTATTTCCATTTCTTTTCTACCGTATTTAGAACGGCAAAACTCTGGCAAATATTTTTTTACCGTAATTTTTTGTATGTGTATTTATGTTTGACATAAATCTGAACTGTTTGATATCTAGTGACTGACCTCATAGCAATACGGGTTTAAACGGCTGATCTTAACCTGTTGTAGATGTGCCAGACTCCCACGTTCTGCTGCAGAAAGACGCGGTGTACCAGCTGGTGAACACTTCGCTGAGTTTCAGACAAGCTCTGCATTACTGCCGCGGTCAGTCGAGTGTCCTCACAACCGCTGGAGTGAAAGAGGATGAGGACGGAGCCCATCAGTTACTCGCTAAATCCAACCTGAAGGGCCCTGTTTGGTTCCAGTCGAACAAAAGACAACATCCGACAACCCTTCCGGAGCGTTTCGAAAGTATGATTTCTGTCGCTCTGGTCAAATCAAAAACATTTTGTGTCAAATGAACCATAGTTTAAAAAGTTATATATAGTGATGGTTTGAAGAACTGTACTTCATGAATCTTCGAAACCTTTCAGTGGTATCAGTGGTAAGGACTAAGGCAGGGATGTCAAACTCAATTCCTAGAGGGCCGTAGCCCTGCACAGTTTAGTTCCAACCCTGCTTCAACACACTTACTGGTAGGTTTCAAACAAGCCTGAAGGACAAAGTTAGTTTGATTTGGTGTGTTTAGTTAGAGTTGGAACTAAACTGTGCAGGGCTGTGGCTCTCCAGGAATTGAGTTTGACATCCCTGGACTAAGGAGTGCGTATCAAATTTGGAAAGTCGTGTGATTTCAGTAAACGAAGGTTTTTTACTTCATTACTGTTTCAAAACGTTTGGAAAATTTGCAATATTTTTGAATAAGTCACTTCTAATGGATGTTTCTGTTGCATTTACATGGTTTTGACCACCAGAGTGGTGTTTTGAATGATTTCAAAACAGCGAATCACTTCATCAAGCTTTGTTTCTGACATAATTATTATATAGAGTACATATTGTAAATAGTGTAGGCACAAGCTATAGAAAAAGTGATCATTCAGCCAAAAATGACTAATTTTCATCACTATTTACTCTGAAATCTTGTTTTCTAATTAAACTCTTACTATTAATAATAACTCCATTAGGTTCAGGGTCTTAAGCTTTCCTTATGATAGGCCATCATTTTCAAACTTGTTTTGTCCCCAGTAATTAGGCTAATTTAAACCCCTCTGCGAACTAGTAGATTACTTAGCAAATATTAATATTTGTTTACCTTTTGTGAGTGGAAAAAAAAGTATCCTTGGTACTTTTTTCCATTTTGTGGTTTATTTGACATGAAAAGATCATTTGGCCAGCATTTGTCCATTGAGAATATCTGTCTGTCTTGCTTTATGTCTCTTTTTAAGTTGTAAAAAGCAAAATATGAGTCAACTTGTCTGAATCTTTGCAGAAACGGTGTTGCCAGGATTATCCTTCAAGTCCAAGGAAGGCTTTGCGCGCGTAAACGCCACTTTCCCGCCACTGTCGGCGGCGAGCGTTTGCGTGCGCGTGCAGTGGGACGCACGTCACGAGAACGTATCAACGGTTTTCTCATACGCAGCGCCGGTTTTCATTAACGAATTTCAGCTGAGAGGACAAATCGACGAGTCTAGTCGCGGTCAAATCGATAGAAAGGTCCGCCTGGCGCTCCTCATTCAAGGGCAACACCATCCGTACAAAGCCGAGCTGCCGATCGACGGAAACTGGCACCATGTTTGCGTCACGTGGCGCTCGAGCGACGGATTCTGGGCCATTTATGTGGACGGAAAAACGGGGGATTCCGGGAAACGGGACTCCCTACAAAAGGCCAAGGACATACACGGGGAAGGCATATTTATATTAGGACAGGACCAGGACACGTTTGGTGGGACTTTAACGGAGCCTTTTGTCGGAAACCTGACTGATCTGAGCGTTTGGAGTGAAGCGCTGGAGCTGGAACAGGTGCACGCGCTGAACACGTGCTCGCCGCTGACCAATCACAGAGCCGTATTCAGATGGCGTGACTGGAACCTCAGCGTCCATCATTCAGTCCAGAATTTGTCTGCAACACTCAGCTGTCCAGGTTAGTTTCATGCACATCTGTTTGAAGGAATATAAGAAGTTTTATTACAGATTTAATATAGACTAGCCTTGTCGCCTGTGGAGTCCCGGCTGGGGCAGGTGTTTGGCCCGCCGTAAAGACGTTCCATGTGACCAGAAGTGAAGGAAAGCCATTTTGAGGGGGAGGTTATGGGATTGTAATGAAATATTCTGAGGACAAATTCATTTTTACCAAATAATGAATAGGCCAGTCACAAAAATCAATATATGGACTTATCACACAACACGTGGACATGACCTCAGTCATTTTTGGTGAGGTAATATCTATCGCCCATATATAAAAACCAACTCTAGTATCAATTTAGCTGATTGTGCGACATTTTTATCTCAATTGGAGGTGTCACTGTCAGTTTACTCTTTACCTTGCACTTTTCTTGTTAATATTCATTATTATTTATTTAGGATATGCGTTTTCACATTCTGATTCCAGTGCCTCATTATTAAATTATTAAAATGACTATAATTAAATATACTTAAGATTTAAATATGATGTGTTCTTTGGAGGAGTGTACTTGCATTGTGATAATATTATATTGTCATTCAGGCATTATGAGTGGTATAAAATGGTCTCAAAAAGGCAATAATATCGTTTATCACAGTATATTTTGGTGTGATATATATATATATATAAGTACGACAAAAAATCAATATCGTGACAGTGCACACACACACACACACACACACATATATATATATATATATACATACATACATACATACATACATACATACATACATACATAAGAAGAGTACATTTTGATTTTAAGTCAGAGTTTTTGTTAATGTGTTGTGTTTTGTCAGTGTCCCCGAAGGCAGCGCAGAGACAGCAGGAGGAGTGTGAGGTTCTGAAGGGCTGGTCTGCTGCTCGGCCTCAGTACAGCAGTGCTGTCTGCACACACACTTTCCCCTTCATCTGCAGGATCAGCACAGGTGTGTGTGTGTTAGTGTGTGTCTGCAGTTTTTGTGTGAGAGAGAGTCACTATGGGATTGTTTACCTAAAAATGACAAATTGCAGTTAGTTAACTGTCCCTCAGGTCATGAAAGATGTACAGTAGGTCACTTTATTGTTCAGTAGGACAAAAGATTTTTAGCTAATTTTGTTGTTCTTCGTGACGCATATAATGCTAGTCAGTGGTCACCAATTATTAAGATTAAAAATAAACACAAACAGTTCAATTTCTTGCACAGATCGATTGTTTTGCTTCATAAGAGTGAATTTAGTGTAACATCAGGAGCCACAAGAATTGATTCTGACGTATTTATGTGTTAATTTTTCATATTAATAACAGGCGACTGCTTTATACAAATCACTAAGACCATCAATTCAGCTAAAAATCTAAATGTTCAATCTAAAAATGTTCTACTGAAGAAAAACGTGTCACACTTTACAATACAGTACACATTATTAATGTTGGTAATGTATTTATTGACATGTTTAAACTACTTGTACATCGTTTATTAATTCTAAAAAGTTAGAATTAAGTAATAAATTTAATAGAATTATTGAAACGTTTACTAATGCATTAATAAAATCCAGCAACATTAGTTCATGCATTGTAAGTTAACATGAACTAACAATGAACAGTAACTAAGGTTAACAAATATGAATAAATACAGTGATAAATGTATTGTTCGTTGCTTGTTCATGTTAGTAAATGTGCTAACTAACATTAACTACGTGTCCCTTATCGTAATGTGATACCAAAACAATCACCTACAATATCAACGAGTGTGAATAAATTAGGTGTAAACTTTCATTTTTGAGTGAACTATTCTGACTGAAGTTTGTGCAGTTGTGAATGTGTTTATGTCTGGTTCACAGAGCACTATCTGAAGATGAAGGAGCTGAGAGAGTCTCTGAGATCCAACCCGAGTCCTTTCATGCAGAGTCTCATGCAGTATGGCATGGTAGGAGCTTTTTACCATTGATTTTGCACACCCAATTTTATCATACTATCATGACATATAACCAGAAACAGTTACAGTAAGGTCATTAATGAAAATCATTAGTAATGCTAATGTAAATGGTAACATTTTATAATGTCATTCCATTAGTAAACATTTATCATGATAGTTCCTTTTCTGTACATTTTGTCTATTAGTAGTTTACACCACAAAATAAACAACACTGCAAAATACAAAACCATAGATGTTTTTTGTTCATCATATTAGGCAAGGCAAATTTTGTTATATAGCACATTTCATGAACAGTGGCAATTCAAAGTGCTTTACATAAACAGAAATAAAATGTAAAGTATAAGGAAAAAAATAAAATTAGAGATGCGCAGATCAGCTGAAATACTACAACTTCATACTAATCATCCACCCGCCTCCCGCCCGCACATATAATCTAATCTGATATATATATATTTATATATATATCCGCACCCGATCGTCACTTTAATCATTTGAATTCTTTGTTTTAAGCATGACGATAGGTCAGCGTGTATCATTTGGTATTAAAAGCAGATTCAGTAAGCTAATCTGCGCAT
>CAIGQQ010034406.1:389615-410465 GCA_903798035.1 Danio albolineatus
GATTTTAGGTTGTGTTGGAAAGTAACCATAATGCAACATCTGATAGATGTCATAGTGGTTACATACAACGTCAAGCTGTCACATTATCAGACGTTGATATTTGGTTGATTTTATGTTGCGTTGGAAAGTAACCATAATGCAACATCTGATAGACGTCATAGTGCCAACTTACACAACGTCAAGCTAACATTATCAGACGTTGATATTTGGTTGATTTTAGGTTGCGTTGGAAAGTAACCATAATGCAACATCTGATAGACATCATAGTGGTAACTTACAACGTCAAGCTGTAACGACATTAGACGTTGATATTTGGTTGATTTTAGGTTGTGTAGGAAAGTGACCAAAATGCAACATCTGATAGACGTCATAGTGCCAACTTACACACAACGTCAAGCTCTAACATTATCAGACGTTGATATTTGGTTGATATTTAGTTAAATTTACGTTGTGTAGGAAAGTGACCAAAATGACCTGAAGTTGAATTCTGATGTCAACATGATTTTTATTACCAAACAAAACGCAACATCCCATGACGTTGGAGTTCAACGTCAATCTATAGTTGGCAGTTCATTCCACTGTGGTGGCCTCAGAAATAGAGACTAAGCTGAAGGTAAATGCATGAATTTCTGGAAACACAATACTTCGTTCTCCTCCAGAAACTGCTTCTTGATTTCAGAATCTCAGGCTTACTAGAAACCAGACTCAAACGTGTGTAAAGCATGTGTGTGTGTTCACTGTGCACTGGACCTCTTGGCGTGCAGCATCTCGATCAGCAGGTTGTTGCAGGGCACTTCTCCACACAGGTGTTTGTAGCAGAGGAAATCTTCGGCCTCTGCGCTCAGCGCACGCAGCTCGGGCAGCCGCAGGATCAGCTGACTGAAGCGCTCCACACACTGCGGGTACGAGAAGAGCGTGTACTCCAGCAGAGCCCCGTTCACCTGCTCCTGAACGCTCTCCACAAACTGCGGGTTCTCCAGGAGCTTCACGTCTGCGGAGACAACACACACAGGTATTCATCATCATCATCACACCCCTACAAGAGCAAGCTACTGATTGGTGTACACGGCCTGAATGCCACACTCAACCCGTGCCGCCTTATTCATGCGAACCATGCCTCAGGATGTCTATTCGTGTCTTTGCATTGACTTAATGTGTAAATGACTTGCGCTTGACGCTTCATCCGCGTCTGGTGTGAACGCAGCATTATACTGATGTATTGTATTACTGAATATGTGTCTATCTGATATAGGAACAGCTTTATTTTCAGGTATGTAGATATCTATGCTTCGTTGATTTCAGATATGTAGATGTTTTACGCTTCAAAAAACCGAGACAAAATTAACAAAAAGGGCATCTGCTGCGTAAAACATATGCTGGAATAGTTGGCGGTTCATTCCACTGTGGCGATCTCTGAAACAGACTAAGCTGAAGGAAAATGAATGTATATCCAATCAGAAACACTTGCTAATAGCGACACCGGTGGCCATTCAGTGAACTGCAGCAATCAATATTCCTCAACATACGAGATAACAATATTGATTTATTATAAATGATAGTGTATATATAGATCTGTCAGTGTTCGACTTTTGTTTCATGCGTCACTGAAGAGAAATCAAGCTAGAAAGTTAAGGAAGGCGTTATCACTTTGTTTTTATTGTCGATTTGTGAACAGCTTGAAACAAAATGAATACATACAACCCTTTAAACACAGACACCTTGCTCTATTATACATCTTTTAGAGGTAAACGAGGTTGTCATTTTAAGATTCTGCTCCATTGACAAGCTGTTGGAACTCATTTTTTTTTTCCTCTGTGTGTGTGTGACAATGAAGCCATTAACGGAGCACTTTAAAGCATTAGCGGAGCTCATCAGGAGAGCCATTCACACAGTAATTAAAATGTTGAATAATCTTTTCAACGCGTCTGAAGGACATAAATGACTCAAAGCTGCTTACATTTGGCCAAAGAATGACGAAAATCAATGCGAGTGTGTGTGTGTGTGTGTGTGTGCGAGAGCAGATGACAAATTCTTCAGCTTTCAAATGCGTCTTCCTGCTTTCAGATGTTTGTTGTGCACCGCCAGACCGTAACAGGACATTTCCAGGAACGCTTTCAGACAGTGCTGAATTTATTTGTGTTAATGTTTATGAATTATTGCATTTAGGATATAATCATCATTGTAAATGGTTTCGTAAACTCAGGCCCCGTTCACATTAATGTGTTTTCGTTTTAAAACGCATAAGCGTTTGCTACGGTTACGCCATCCGTCCACACTACGCCGGAGTTTTCGAGCCCTGAAAACGGAGCGTTTTGTAAGCGCTGGAGAGGCCGTGTTCATTCTAAAGCGCTGCTGCTCCGTCTCAGTGTGGATGGAGGAAACGGAGACGTTTGAAAACGGAGGCGTGGCTGCTGAGATTCACTACTCGATTGGGGCTTTTGGGTCTTTGCGCATCCTTCCCTTATATCACATGACTATAACGCCACCAGAAGACGGCAGACCAGCCTTCACTGTAAACAACAACATGGACACAGAAATGGGAGCGTTGTTTGCACTATTGTCCGTTTTAGGTGCTATTGTGCAGGTAAACTCTGCCTTTACTACAACAGCTGCATATATTCACAAGAGGCAAGCTACTGTTCCAGCACTCGCTAATCGCTCGCGTTTCTAGCGGCGGAAGCCCTATTTAGAACACGGAGCGTGACACGTGCTTCCTGTTCATACTTGAATGAGCATGCCCAGAGTGTGCCAATGGTCACGTGATATACGTTTGTGGTGGAGTAGTGTGGACGGAGATATGTTCAGAAACGCTGGTGTGGACACGAATCGTTTTCATGCTAAAACGCTGTTTTAAAACTCAAACGCACTAGTGTAAACGGGGCCTCAGTTAGGGATGGCTGACGTGAAACTGAGTTGACAGTGTCAAAATCCCAGAAACGCAAGAGTTTCGAAACACTACACCGAAGCATGATCTGAAACCGACAGTGTTTCGAAACACCAGGTCATGTGACTACAGTGATTCAAAGCATCAGGCATTTCAGACGCGTTTCAAAACTTGGCGAATCTGCGTTTGACTGACAGGGTCTGAAAAACACCAATATCTCCTAGTGGACCGTGTGTGTGACCTGTTCTGCAAATGGCTCGCGTTTCAATCCTGACCTGCACAAATACTCTGAGATTATGATTTGATGTATTTTAATAATGTCTTTTTTTTATGACCAAAACAACTGATATTTATTCACAGTGTTCATTCGGATGTCAGATCAATGACATAAAATAAAAATGTGTAACAAAAGATAAAAGCACTGATGTTTATGGTGAAGAATAAAATCACCATCATAAGCATTTAACGACGCTCACAATTGAAAGTTGTCAGCAGCAATTACATTATTTAACTAACAGGTGGCGACAACCAGCCATCAAAAATATGCCACTGAATATTTCCTCAGAAATGATCATCTAGCAATCAAAGAAGAAGCTTTATGAGTGAAGAACTTAATTATTTCTTGAAGATGAGACTACAAATAAATATGGTTTGTACAAATTCTAATGTTAGATTTCTACATTCAGGCCCAATCTCAATTCTACACCTTAGCCCTACCCCTCGTTTTGTGTGTTCACGTGGAGGAGTAGGGGAGGAGTAACTGCATATATAGCATTTTTGCTCCTTATACACCCACGATGGCTTTTTCTACATCAAAATGTTAATATGTTGTATTTGAAACTACATAATATCAGTGTATTATAAACTGGCTTTTTTTTAACAAACCTTCAAATGTCACAAAAAAAAAAGCAGTGCATCGTTTAAGCAGGCTTCTTCTACATTCAGACACATTCATGTGTTTTGAACTGCATAACAATTATGGATGCAACAATTATAGATGTTGTCTGTATGATTATAGTCTGAAGAATAATCATGGTTTCACGGTTATCTTGTCTAATGCAAGTTTAAGCTTTATATAGGCCTAATTATTTAGATTAACTGCTGTTATCATCTGTGTTCATACACTCTCAGAAATAAAGCTACAGGAGCTGTCACTGGGGCAGTACCGCTTCAAAAGGTGCATATTTGTACCTGAAGGGTCTATAATGGTACATCAGAGGTGCTTTTTAGGTACATTTGTGTACTAATATGCACCTTTGAGGTACCACTGTGGACTCTTTTGGAACATGAACCTTTTGAAAAGGTACTGCCCCAGTGACAGCTCCTGTACCTTTATTTCTGAGAGTGTACATATATAATCATTTTAATAATAATTCGTCTAACATATCTTTTGTTTACATTGCACTGAAAGACACGCACAACCTCACTGTGATGTTTTCTACTGCGTGCGCCTGGAAAGCCGTGAGCGAGTTGTTCCGCTTGCGCGCACACATTGGCGTATTCTACATTAGAAATAACAAACATTGTATTGGCATCGGCGTACAAGCTCAGAACTTTAAACTAGCGCACAGGTGGCAGAACTGTTTAATTGCAGCAGTTTTGTTCTGTACAACAGAAACGCGCAGTTGAGAAGCCTTTACGATTAATTAACTGTGATGAATTAAAGCGCAGTGAAATCGCCAACAATGATATCAGTACACAAGGCCTTTTCTACAAAAAATATCCAAATGTTTTCGGCTGCTCGCTTAATGTCAGGTGAGTCACGCTCTGCACAGCCTTCAGCTGCAGCTCGTGCTGTTTGAACAGGTGCACGTCACCTCATAACTACAGCGGCTGTTTTTCGACTGAACTATATTAATTTCTGATGTCTTGGTCACACTAATTGGAGGCCCAGAACAAATTGTCCACGGGACGCTAATTGAATAGACCTGGTTTAGGGCTAAGGGCTGGATACCCCTTGAAACTAAGATTTTGCAGGACCACACTCGAAACCAAGGGGTACGAAAATTACCCAGAATACACCAGCCACAGCAGCAGTATGGCTGCACACGATCAGGAGATGCACAAATTTGTATTTCTGTTGGTTTTACGAATTTGTACAATAAATAAGCATGTTTAATACATTCATAACCGCGCTCGTGTTTTACTGTCATACTTAAAAAAAAAAAAAAAACTATAAAAAACCTTAATATGAAAAAAGTTTGGGCTTAGCGTTTCTAGCTTGAAGTGTGAGTGTGTGTAGCTGTGAGACTCACTGGGGTTGAAGAGGATGAGGAACTTCAGACAGGCCATCTCTCTGCTGTCCACCTGCAGCAGCTGGAGCCGACGGGACAGATCCTGCCCTCGCTCAACCATGCTGGACAGAGGAGGACCGGCGTCCAACACTGCGGACAGCTCCACCTGCAGCACACACACACACACACACCTGATTCACACATGCTCCATCTGCTGTGCATGTTAAGTGTGCATTTACAGTTGAAGTCTAGATTATTATTCACCCTCCTGTGAATTCTGTCAAATACCTCCCAAATGATGTTGAACAGAATTTCTCACAGTATCTCCTCTAATATTTGTTCTTCTGGAGAAATTATTATTTGTTTTATTTCGACTAGAATAAAAGCAGTTTTTAATAGTGTTAAACCCATGTTAAGCTCAATATTATTAGCCCCTTCAGCAATATTAGTGTTGGATTGTCTCCAGAACAAACCACTGTTATACAATGACTCGCCTAATTACCCTAACTTTACCCTGATTACCCTAGTGAAGCCTTTAAATGTCACTTTAAGCTGAATACTAGTGTCTTAAAGAATATCTAGTCTAATATTATGTGCTGTCATCATGGTGAAGATAACAGAAATCAGTTATTAGAGATGAGTTATTAAAACTATTATGATTAGAAATGTGTTAAAGAAAATCTTCACTTCATTAAATAAAAATTGGTCGAAAATATATAGAGGCAGCAAATACTTCTGTCTTCATCTGTATCTTCAAGTGCTTATGCAACAGAGGTCAGCTAGTGAAGTGCTGTGCCAGGTAAACCTCACTCCTCTGACCTCTAAAAGGTGCTGTAGTGACAGGTGCTAGAGGCCATGGTCTTCAGTAGGGATGCTCTGATCGATCGGCAGATAATCACGACTCGACCGGTACTCACCAATCTGGCTGATTTCATGAACCAATCACAGGGGTTTGCTTATGAGTTTAGAAGCAGAGGAAGACGCACATGCTCTCCTGTATATTACGCATAGCCTACAGCAGCCACAACACATGAGGAGGTAAATGATGAGTGGGCGCATGAGCGATCAATGAGCTCTCATAACAATAGCTATTATATACTGTATACAGATGCGGTGCGACTTGTTTATACAGTCTATTGGCGCAATTATTTTATTGGTATATATTTTTTCATTAATATTTAATGAAGTTTAATATTAAACTAATTTCGAGAAGAGCATGTGCTCATGATTGACCCAGCTGGCCCACATTAACTAATCATGATCCTCCAATCAAAGGACCCCAGGTCACTATATATATCCTCATTTCCTGTCTACAACTATCTTCGTCTGGAAGAAGTTGAAGTCTGGAAGAGTGTTTAACACATATTCTGTTCATTTAGCAAACAGATTGAAGAATCTATAAAAGTGGTTGAGTTTTTTATTTTTATTTACTTATTTTTAATAAATTCCAAAAGCAAAAACCCTGCAGTGAAACGACACTGATATATAATTAATTAAATTACTTAATAATAATAATAATAATAGTTTTTAATGAGTTCAGATTGTATATTTTATTACTATTAAACTATTAACTAAATAATAATGATAATAAATTAACGTTAATGCACAGATTGATCCATAAATAATGAAAAATCAAATATTAATATTAAAAAAACATTTAAGAAAAAGGGGACAAATACTGTGTTAATGTTAATAGCCAAACACAAATTCTGTTATTCCCTTATTCAGTCTCCTTCCCTGTTCCTTACATTTGAGATGTGGGGTCCAGAGCTTATATTAAACTATGATTAATTCAATGAGGACATCCCTTTAATAAACATGTACCAGGACAAAATATTATTAGTGTGTAGAATATGTCAGAGAAAGACACTTCAGTACTGCATTACAGTAAAAAAAAGTATGGGTCTGTTAAACCAGGAAAAAATTAATTTCCTAAAAGTAGACGACGTTTATTAATCAGTAATCACCTATTTTAGATAAATGTGCTTCACGATTGTCTTTATCATTATCATAAGCACTTAAAAGCGATGCTGAAAATAATTTAGTGCTCGTCTCTTCTCGTCGTCATTTTCCCCTTCAGTGTTTCTCTACGCCTGAAGAATAGAGTTAGTTTTGTTTCATTTCCGCGGTCCAATTTGCTAAATAAATCAGAAATATAAATGGGGAAGGCAATGAAGCAAAGGCCATGGTGGGTCGTGGGGGCCCCCTAGTGGCCGCGGGGCCCTAAGCAGCCGCTTAGTTCGCTCATAGGGAGGGCCGGCTATGCCTGGCCAGCAGGTCAAGCAGAGAATCTAGAGAGAGTCAGCCGTTGCCGAACTGAATTCTGGTTGCTCGCTGCAGAAGTTGGAAATTTATCAACTTTCTAGCTCCAACGGAAGCGTCAGCCAATCAGATCTCTACGCTATCGCTATCTGATTACAGTCTAATTTCATAGGCTGACGCTGCTATGATGATCGTGTTAGCCATATCTTCAGACACGCCCCCTGTCAAGCTTTGACGCTGATGCCTCGTGTGAATCGGTCATAATACAGCACACACTGAAGAAGGAGCATGTGTGAAACATGATGATGCATGTAGATGCTCACCTCCTGTCCTGTGATGAGCAGAAGGCTGCCGTTTCCCCCATGATGCACCTGTCTGCAGATGTGATCCAGAAGCAGCAGCTCGCTCCAGCAGTTGTGCAGCAGACGCATCTGATCACCAACCTGAATCACAAATCAACAGTTATGATCAACACACAGTCTTCAGATTCTCATATTGAGCAGAATATTATAGTGGACGGCTGATACAGTTCAAGTCAAAAATACTATTAACAATGTTTATTACTGTATTGCTTAATTCATTTCTTTTGTCTTGACCATGATGACAGTATATCATATTTCACTAGTTGTTCTTCAAGACACTAGTATTCAGCTTAAAGTGACATTTAAAGGCTTAACTAGAGTAATTAGGGTAAAGTTAGGGTAATTAGGCAAGTCATTGTATAACAGTGGTTTGTTCTGGAGACAATCCAACACTAATAATAAACCACATGAACAAAAAAATACCAAATAGTAATTTATAGTACAGGGAGTGCAGAATTATGAGGCAATGAGTATTTTAAGCACATCATCCTCTTTATCCATGTTGTCTTACTCCAAGCTGTATAGGCTGAAAAAGCCTACTACCAATGAAGCATATTAGGTGATGTGCATCTCTGTAATGAGAAGGGCTGTGGTGTAATGACATCAACACCCTATATCAGGTGTGCAGAATTATTAGGCAACTTCCTTTCCTTTGGCAAAATGGGTCAAAAGAAGGACTTGACAGGCTCCCAAAAGTCAACAATAGTGAGATATCCTGCAGAGGGATGCAGCACTCTTAAAACTGCCAAGCTTCTGCAGCGTGATCATCCAACAATCAAGCGTTTCATTCTAAATAGTCAACAGGGTCACAAGAAGCGTGTGGAGAAACCACAAAATAACTGCCCATGAACTGAGAAAAGTCAAGCGTACAGCTGCCAAGATGCCACTCGCCACCAGTTCTGCCATATTTCAGAGCTGCAACATCACTGGAGTGGCCAAAAGCACAAGGTGTGCAATACTCAGAGACACGGCCAAGGTAAGAAAGGCTGAAAAACCACCACCACTGAACAACACACACAAGCTGAAACGTCAAGACGGGGCCAAGAAATATCTCCAGACTGATTTTTCTAAGGTTTTATGGACTGATGAGATGAGAGTGAGTCTTGATGGGCCAGATGGATGGGCCCGTGGCTGGATCGGTAAAGGGCAGAGAGCTCCATCCCACTCAGACGCCAGCAAGGTGGAGGTGGAGTACTGGTTTGGGCTGGAACCATCAAAGATGAGCTTGTGGGGCCTTTTCGGGTTGAGGATGGAGTCAAGCTCAACTCCCAGTCCTACTGCCAGTTTCTGGAGGACACCTTCTTCAAGCAGTGGTACAGGAAGAAGTCTGCATCCTACAAGAAAAACATGATCTTGATGCAGGACAATGCTCCATCATAGCGTCCAAGTACTCCACAGCGTGGCTGGCAAGAAAGGCTCTAAAAGAAGAAAGACTAATGACATGGCCTCCTTGTTCACCTGATCTGAACCCCATAGAGAACCTGTGGTCCATCATCAAATGTGAGATTTACCTGCGGAGGGAGAACAGTACACCTCTCTGAACAGTGTCTGGGAGGCTGTGGTTGCTGCTGCACGCAATGTTGATGGTGAACAGATCAAAACACTGACAGAATCCATGGATGGCAGGCTTTTGAGTGTCCTTGCAGAGAAAGGTGGCTATATTGGTCACTGATGTGTTTTTGTTGTGTTTTTGAATGTCAGAAATGTATATTTGTGAATGTTGAGATGTTATATTGGTTTCACTGGTGAAAATAAATCATTGAAATGGGGATATATTTGTTTTTTGTTCAGTTGCCTAATAATTCTGCACAGTAATAGTCACCTGCAGACACAGATATCCTCCTAAAATAGCTCAAACTAAAAATAAACTAAAAACTACTTCCTCAAATATTCAGCTTTGATATTAATGAGTTTTTTGGGTTCATTGAGAACATGACTGTTGTTCAATAAAAAAATTAATCCTCAAAAATACAACTCGCCTAATAATTCTGCACTCCCTGTATAATACTGAGGAAATACTGTGAACATGTTTCTTGCTCTGTTAAACATCACTTGGGAATTATTCAAAACAATAATCAACATTTCACAAGAGGACTCCTCATTTGGTCTTCAACCCTTTTCCAAAGCCTTGTCCCACAATTCAGCTCATGAAGAGAAAAAGAAATGCAAACTGCAGTGGGTTTTCCTCTAATTGCGTGACCTCTGACCCTAAAACCCTGAGACCCAGATGAAGAGCTCAGCAGACAGACATCATAAAGTCAGCCAATCAGAGGCCTTGTGTCCGGTCTGTATTTATGGGCTGCTCACCTCCTGTCCTTCATCAAACCCTCATCTTCATCCACATACTGTAAATCACACACACGCTTCAGACGATCCTTCGCACAGCTCCATAAAACCCAGTGCAGACCAGTTTTGAGACGCACATATTGTGTTACTTCAAGAGTAAATAAATACGGAAACACTTTACGATAAGATTCCATTACTTAATGCTAGCTATTGGTAATAGCTAATGCTAGTTACTCTATTGTTTATACTACATATATATTATCGTATTACTACACAGTTAATGAATGTTACAGCAAGATTTTCTTCAACAAATTTCTAAACATAATTAAGAACTCATTTCTAATAACTGATGTCTTGATGACAGCACATAATATTACACTAGATATTCGTCAAGACACTAGTGTTCAGCTTAAAGTGACATTTAAAGGCTTCACTAGGGTAATTAGGGTAAAGTTAGGGTAATTAGGCGAGTCATTGTATAACAGTGTTTTGTTCTGGAGACAATCAAACACTAATATTGCTGAAGCGAACTAAGCGGCTGCTTAGAACACCGCAGCCACTAGGGGGCTCCACAACTCGCTAGTGGTGCGAGCCATTTCCTTGCTGAATTTGTTTTTATTTGCATTTTACAATTATCTTCATCGACAGTGCTTTCATACTAAAATATTTATACATTTTCACTTAAAAGATTTTAAATAAATAAAAATAAATCACTATTTTACTTAAGTTGAAATTTTCGTGTGATGGTCATGTGATCAACAGGAAGCTCGCAGCATCTCATTTCTCATATGCGTTCTGTGTTCTCGCGGTTCGAGTTTGTTCTTACAAGGTAACCTACGAGACCGACCGGTCAACCCAAGAACGCGAATCCCTGCACAGACACGGCCACCATGGCCTTTACTTCATTGCCTGCCCCATTATATACCTGATTTATTATATTTGTTGAGTTACTTCAAGAGTAAAAAAATACGGAAACACTTTACGATTAGGTTCCATTAGTTAATGCTAGCAATTGCTAATGCTAATTAGCTAATGCTACTCTATTGTTTATACCAGTGTTTCTTAACTGGTGGGTCGCGATCCAAAAGTGGGTTGCAGGAACATTTTCAGTGGGTCGTGGCGTGTGTGGTAAAAAAAACAACAAATGTTGAATTTTTAACTTGTTTTGCATATACGGGACTTTTATTTTGAAATGCGCGCGCGACAACCGATCCCTTGCAATACAGAGAGTCAGCTTGTGGAGCTGTCATGTGATAAGACGCTGAAAAAGAAATTCAGTGAAGTAAGCCTCTCCCAGTTTTCGCGGTCTGAGAATGCCATCAAACCCATCCCATTCAGAACTACGTATCTGTGAAAGTGGCTTCTCTTCCTTGGTGCAGCTTGAGTCAAAGCAAAGGAACAGGTGGGACATAGAGCACGATCTTCGGGTAGCACTGTCTACCATCACTCCTTACTGTGAAACTCTTATCACATCAGTAAAGCACATCCTCAGTTCTCTCATTATCTTCCCACATTACTGTTAAGTGAAGCAGATGTTTATAATTGCTGTCATATTAGATGTAAAAATGGTTAAGAATATTTTAATCATTTTACAATTTGCTGGTTTGTTCTGTTCAACAGGATCAGTGTTCATGTTTTATTAACAGTTCAGTTTTGTTTATGGTAACAACCTTTCCTTACCCTAACCACCGTTTACAGTGTTTGTCGTTTTTACTTTGTAATATTTCTATAATTTGATACATCTTGTTAAATGTAAGCAATAAAATATTGTTTATTTGTAAGTCTTGCTGATTTTCTCATGATTTTTCTGTCACTAATTGTGCATGTTAACAAATAAATACAAATTGATTATAATTCCTAAAATTATATTACAGTTCCTAAAAATTTGGGTCGCGGCTTGATGACCATGTAGAAATGTGGGTCCCGTGGCCAAACCAGTTGAGAACCACTGGTTTATACTATACATATTATAGTATTTACTAACTACACAGTTTACGAATGCTACAGCAAGATTTTTTCAACACATTTCTAAACATGATAGTTTAATAACTCATCTCTAATAACTGATGTCTTTTCTCTTCACCATGATGACAGCACATAATATTAGACTAGCTATTCTTCAGGATACTAGTATTCAGCTTACAGTGACATTTAAAGGCTTCTTAAAGGGTAATTAGGGTAAAGTTAGGGTAATTAGGCGAGTCATTGTATAACAGTGGTTTGTTCTGGAGACAATCCAACACTAATATTGCTGAAGGGGGCTAATAATATTGACCTTAACATGGGTTTAAAACTATTAAGATCTGCTTTTATTCTAGCCGAAATAAAACAAATAAGACTTTCTCCAGAAGAACAAATATTAGAGGAGATACTGTGAGAAATTTAACATCATTTGAGAAATACTTGACGACATTCACAGGAGGGCGAATAAATGACTACAGCTGTACACAGAGCTGCTGGATTTATTAGCAGTATTTAAAGCAATCCAATTATAAGTAACTATAAAGAAACATTCGAAAATTGATCATTTAATTAATGCTGTGAACTCACACCGAACGCTTGCCGTGGTGAAAAATGCGACAGGATTCCTGCACAGAATGTCATTAAGCGGCTCTGAAAGCAGTGACGTGCGTGTTCATTTTCCCGCTCGTTTCCATGGCGACACAGGAATGCGTTGTGCGGGAAAATATGCGACGGTCACGCAGGTGTGAATGTGCGAGTACAAAGTTTGAAATTCTGCATGATTTGATCCGAGCAGGCAGTCATTTATGAAGTCAATGTTGTGTGTGCTGTGCGTGGAGACGGATGATTGAGTGCACTATGACTGCACTGGTGTCCGCACTGTAGCGGTTTGGCAATGGCAGCAACAATGAAGCTCTTGTGATTTACTGCTCTGAACAGCAACTAAGTGTCTAGATTCGCTCAAATTCCTCACAGGATATCAATCAGAACGGTGCTGGAAATATTCTGGGTTGTATATTTGACCCAATGTTGGACAAACCTAAATACTGGGTTAAAAAATTTTGTTCATGCTTTACAATATGGTTTATTTATTTAACCATTTCATGCATGAATTATAGATAATATTATCTAGGTTTTATTATTATTATTATTATCATCATTATTGGGGCGCCACGGTGGCGTAGTGAGTAGCACGTTCGTCTCACAGCAAGAAGGTCGCTGGTTCGATCCCCGGTTGGGTCAGTTGGCATTTCTGTGTGGAGTTTGCATGTTCTCCCCGTGGTTGCGTGGGTTTCCTCCGGGTGCTCCGGTTTCCCCCACAGTCCAAAGACATGCGGTACAGGTGAATTGGGTAAGCTAAATTGTCCATAGTGTATGTGTGTGAATGAGAATGTATGGATGTGTTTCCCAGAGATGGGTTGCGGCTGGAAGGGCATCCGCTGCGTAAAACAAATGCTGGATAAGTTGGCGGTTCATTCCGCTGTGGCGACCCCGGATTAATAAAGGGACTAAGCCGAAAAGAAAATGAATGAATGAATGAATGAATCATCATTATTATTACTATTATTTTAGAACTTTAATGTGATGGTAAAATTAACATTTTTTTCAAAATTCTTTTTTATTTGACCCAATTTTTAAAACCCAAACACTGGTATAAAATTTGTGGTCAATATGGTTCCATTAGTTAACCCTTTAATGCATTAATTATGGAAAATATTATTATCGAGATTTTTTTATTTTTAGAATTTTAGTACTTTATTATGATGGTAAAATTAAAATCAATTTTTATTTTTTACAAAATTCTGTTTTATTTGACCCAGTGGGTTTTTAAACACATACACTGGGTTAAAAAGTGTGATCACACTTTAAAATAAGCTTCCTTTAATTAACCCTTTAAATGCATGCATTATGGAAAATATTATCTAGATTTTATTTATATAGCTCAAAATTTGATAACTTTAATATAATGGTAAAATTGAAATGCACTTTAATTTTTACAAAATTCTCTTTTATTTGGCCCATTTTAACCCCACCACAGTTAAAAGTATAATCACATTCAGTACTTTAATATGATGGTAAAAATTACACCAATTTTTCATTTTTTTAAACCCAAACACTGGTGTAAAATTTGTGGCCAATACAGTCCTATTAGTTAACCCTTTTAATGCATGAATTATGGAAAATATTAACTAGATTTTATTTCTTTTAGTACTTTAATATCATGGTAAAACTGAAATCCTTTTTTATTTTAACAAAATTCAGTTTTATTTGACCCAGTTGTTTTTTAAACCCAAACACTGGGCTAAAAAGTGTGGTCACGCTTTAAAATAAGCTTCCTTTAATTAACCTGTTTAATGTATGAATTATGGAAAATATTATCTAGATTTTATTAAATTTATTTTGTTCAGAATTTTATTACTTTAATATGGTGGTCAAATTGAAATGCATCTTCATTTTTACAAAATTCTCTTTTATCTAGATTTTGCTAACAATATCGCTGGTATCTGTTAAAGTCATAGTTATTTTAAAAATGTTAGTTTGTTTTAACCTAACGTGTGGTTAAATATCGATTAACTCCTGGAAAGTGCTTTGAAATATGTATTTTTATTGGATGTGTGTTGTATTTATAACTGGTGCATAAAGAGAGGGTGGGGCATTAGTAGCTCAGCCCCCTTTTTGAAAAATAACCAATAGTGCTTTGTTATTATCACAGTTCTGCTGGAGTGGTTGAGCTCAAGTGTAGCAGTAGTGTGTTGAAGGGGGCGGGGCATGTCAGATACTAGAGAGCGTTTGATTGGTCGGAAGATTTGATGAGAAACTGAAGAATGAGGTGATTCTTATTGCAATTTTTGTCTCTTTTCATAGGGACTTATTTAAATGACTCGTTCACAGTAAGGTCTCGTTAGTTCATATATTTAATAGCATGAATATAAAATAACAATACATTTATTATATTGTAATTGTTATATCTGTTAGCGTTAGTTTATTAGTTCATGAAAATACAGTCAGTTATTGGTAGTTGTTAATGAAAATGTATTGTTATTATATTGTAAGTTTATTGTGTTCATATTATTATAATATTATTATTATTGAGCTAATATAAATAGCATAACATGCCATAAAAAAGGGTTTGTTTAGCTGTGACTTTATGACCCATTTTACACTTTTGCTGGGTGGTGTCCACATTTGTGAACAGTTTAGTCATTGTTAATAACACTGAATTTTGTAAAAATGAAAGTAGATTTAAAATTGTACCATCATAATAAAGTACTAAAATAAATGAGTCTAGAGAATATTTTCCATAAGTTATCAATTAAAGGGTTATGGAAGCTTATTGTAAAGTGAGACCACATTTTATAACCCAGTGTTTGGGTTTAAAAAAAAATTGGTTAAATAAGACTGAATTTTGTAAAAATGAAAATGGATTTTAATTTTACCATCATAATAATGTACAAAAAAATCTAGATCCATAATTCATGCATTAAAGGTTAACTAAAGGAAGCTTATTGTAAAGTGTGATCACATGTTTTAACCCAGTGTTTGGGTTTAAAAAGATTGGGTTGAATAAAACTGAATGCTAAAAAAAAATGAAAATGGATATTACATTAACATCACAATAACATATAAATAAATAAATAAATAAATAAAATAACAATCAAATAAAATAAAAACAAAAAATTGAATTAATTAAAATTAAATAAATTTTTTTTACAAAAATTAAACAAAACAAAATTTAATTTAATTAAATTAAAATATAACAACAAAACATTTTTTATAGAAATTAATATTGAATTAAATTAAAATGTAAAATAAAATAAAAACAACAAAACAAAAAATAAAATGAAATAAAATAAAATAAAAAAACATATGTTTTTTATGATATTTATGATATGTTTTATTATTATTGTTGCTTTATATCTGTGTCTTTTGTTGTGTAAAGTGCATCGAGAGTTAAGTTTTTAAAAGCGTTATATAAAATAAATGATTATTATTATTCGCCCCGATTATTATATAACGCCCTACGTCTTATCTCTACCCAATACATGATGTGGCGACAAAATAGCAGGCGTTCTCCAAAATAGCGTCTTTTATTAGACACAACACTGGTTTGTCTGATGGGAGCTGTGTAAACACGCAGGGTTTGTCTTATCTGGGAGCCGTACCTTTAGTTCCTTGAAGAAGACACAGCTTCTTGCCCACTCCACGATAGAGAAGAGCGTCTGGTCGGCCATGACACACAGCAGGCTGAAGGGTCGAGATTTCTCCAGCTTTCCTCTGCCGCTCTGCTCCTGGTGGAGGTACGCGCAGATCTTTCCTCTCACCTGCACACATATTTAATTATTTTAATCAGAGTGACTGATACTGCACGTTGGCTTAGTGGTTAGCACTGTCGCCTCACAGCAAGAAGGTCGCTGGTTTGAGTCTCGGCTGGGTTCTCCCTGTGTTGGCGTGGGTTTCCCCCACAGTCCAAACACATGCGCTATAGGGGAATTGATGAACTACATTGGCTGTAGTGTATGAGTGTGTGTGTGTGAATGAGTGTGTATGGATGTTTCCCAGTACTGGGTTGCAGCTGGAAGGTAAACCTACATATGCTGGAATAGTTGCCGGTTCATTCCACTGTGGCGACCTCTTATAAATCAGGGACTAAGCCGAAGGAAAATGAATATCCAGCATATGTTTAAAGCAGCGGATGCCCTCCCAGCTGCAGCCCATCACTGGGAAACACCCATACACACTCATTCACACACACAAACACTACAGACAATTTAGATTACCCAATTCCCCTATAGCGCATGTGCTTGGACTGTGGGGAAAACCGGAGTACCCAGAGGAACCAAAAATAAATAAATAAATAAATAAAATAACACTAAAATAAAATAAAATAAAAAAAAAAAAAAAAAAAATGTAATTAAATTAATAAAAATTAAAATTAGATAAAAAAAATTAAACAAAAAATTAAACAAAACAATATGAAATTTAATTAATTAAATTAAAATATAACAACAAAACAAAAAAAATTATAAAAATTAAAATTTAATTAAATTAAAATATAAAATAAAATAAAAACAACAAAACAAAAAAATAAAATAAAAAATAAAAACAACAAAATGAAATTTAATTAATTAAAATAAAATATAACAACAAAACAAAAAAATAATAAAAATAAAACTTAAATTAAAATATAAAATAAAATAAAAACAAAACAAGAAATAAAATGAAATAAAATAAAAAATAAAAACAAAACAAAATTAAAAATTAAATAAAATCAAAATTGAATAAAAAAATTTAAAAAACACAAAACAAAATTTAATTAATTTAATTAAAATAACATATAAAATAACAAAACAAAGTAAAATTAAATAAATTTAAATTTAAATTTAAATATAAAATAGAAAAACAAAACAAAACAAAACAAAACAAAACAAAACAAAAATAAAAATCATACCTGCTCCTGGTCCGGGTCACAGCTCTCCAGCTCCAGCACAAGCGGAGGCAGTGCAGGGTTTATGGGGACGCTGTGTGGCGAAGTGCTCAGGCATCCGTCAGCGTACGAGTATCCCAGCGTGGAGTCTGGAGAGCTGGAGTACGCGTCCGGATACTCTGCTTTGATGGATTTGGGTAGAGACGGAGCCGTGTACTGATACTGCGCCGGGAATGATCCGTAATTCTGCAGAGCGACTCCGAGAGCGGGTGGAGGACAGTCATACGGAGACTGCAGACCCACAGAACCGAACTCCGTCTGTCCCGACAGCAGCGTCCCGTTAGCCTCCAGTTTGAAGCCGCTAGCTCGGATTAAAGCTCGCTTCTGCTGCTTCAGGGCTCGGTCGCGCTTGTACATCGGGCCGAACTTATTTCTTCCACCTCTCATTCGGTCTGCGCGCACAGCTGAGAAAGAGAGAGAGAGATAATGCATTTGTGTGGGCATACTTCATATTTAAGGCACAGACAATTACTACAGTGGCGCAATGGGTAGCACGATCGCCTCACAGCAAGAAGGTCACTGGTTCGAGTCCCGGCTGGGTCAGTTGGCGTTTCTGTTTGCATGTTCTCCCCGTGATGGTGTGGGTTTCCTCTGGGTGCTCCAGTTTCCCCTTCAGTACAAACACCAGCGCTATAGGGGAACTGATGAACTAAATTGGCCGTAGTGTGTGTGTTAATGAGTGTTTATGGGTGTTTCCCAGTGATGGCTTGCAGCTGGAATGGCATCTGCTGCATAGAACATTTGCTGGATAAGTTGGTGATTCATTTTGCTGTGGCGATCTCGGATTAATAAAGGGATTAAGCTGAAAAGAAAATGAATGAATGAAATAAGAGAGAAATAATGCATTGTCGTGGTCAAACTTTATGTTAAAGGCACATAAAATTGACAGAAAACATTTAATTTAATTTAAATTCAAAATAAAATAAAATAAAAATTAAATAAGTAAAATAAAAGAGAGAGAAATAATGTATTTGTGTGGTCATAGTTTATGTTAAAGGCACAGATAATTGCAGAACTTATTCATTTGCTGAAACTAAAATAAAATAAAATAGAGAGAAATAATGCATTTTTGTGGTCGAACTTTACACCGCGTTCCAAATTATTATGCAAATTGAATTTAAGTGTTATAAACACTAATTTTTTTTGTTTTTCAATTAAACTCATGGATGGTATTGTGTCTTAGGGCTCTTTGGATCACTCAAATGAATCTCAGACACCTGTGATAACGAGTTTACTAGATGAGCCCAATTAAAGGAAAAGTACTTAAAAAGGGCGTTCCACATTATTAAGCGGGCCACATGTTTCAAGCAATATGGGAAAGAAAAAGGATCTTTCTGCTGCCGAAAAGCGTCAAATAGTGCTATGCCTTGGACAAGGTATGAAAACATTGTATATTTCACGAAAACTTAAGCATGATCATCATACTGTGAAAAAATTTGTGGCTGATTCTGAGTACAGATGGGTTTGTGCAGACAAAGGCAGAATAAGGAAGGTTTCTGCCAGACAAATTTATCGGATTAAGTCATTAAATCATCTTCATGCATGACAATGCACCATCTCATGCTGCAAATAATACCTCTGTGTCATTGGCTGCTATGGGCATAAGAGATGAGAAACTCATGGTGTGGCCACCATCCTCCCCTTAGCTAAACCCTATTGAGAACCTTTGGAGCATCCTCAAGCAAAAGATCTATGAGGGTGGGAGGCAGTTTACATCAAAACAGCAGCTCTGGGAGGCTATTCTGACATCCTGCAAACAGATTCAAGCGGAAACTCTCCAAAAACTCACAAGTTCAATGGATGCAAGAATTGTGAAGGTGATATCAAAGAAGGGGTCCTATGTTAAGATGTAACTTGCCTTGTTAGGATGTTTTCCATGAAAATAGCTTTTGACTTTGGTAAATATGACCACCTAATGCTGCAAATTCAGCAAATGCCTGTTTTCAGTTCTTTACAACCTATAAAATGTTTTAACTCTGTTCTGCATAATAATTTGGAACAGTGCATTTTCAGTTTTTTATTTTTAAAACAAATGCTGTTATCAATAAGAGGTTTGTTCAATAAAGTATGAATTATACCCTAATAGTTGATTACTTGAAAATTATACTGACTGTCATTTGCATTGACTAATTATGAAAACCAGAGAAAGATATCATTTGCATAATAATTTGGAACACAGTGTATGTTAAAGAGAAAATTGGCACAATTTTTTTTATTTAAAAAGTAAAGTAAAATAAAAAAGGGAAAAAATAATGCATTTGTTGGGTCATAGTTAATAGACCATTTCAATGTGGTCATGTCATTGGCCCTTGAACATTTCCTGCTTGTCATCATACCACATCATAACTGTAACAAGAGGCATTTTAATGATATTTTACATTAAAACAGCTATCATTTCATTATTTATCAATATATGGACCTTTTTGGATTCTCGGAAGCTATGGAAATTAAAAATGTAAAACAAATACATTAGGACCATTGTTATTGTGTACATTCCTCAAAATGGTCTATATGTTAAAGAGAAAATTGGTTGAAATACAATGAACGTATTTACTAGTTTCTTATTTACTAAAAATAGAAATAAATGAAAATATGATTTGTTATTAAATTTATAAAAATAACAAATATTTGTTTTGTTCTACAAAGCTCTGATAAAACTTTTCAAAATGAAAAAAAAAGTAAATAAAAGCTTTTAAAAGTAAAATAAAAGAGAGAAAATAATGCATTTGTGTGGTCATACTTTATATTAAAGACACAGAAAATTGCAGAACCTATTCATTTACTTACTACTATCTTATTTACTATAAATAGAAATAAATAACTAAAATTAATTATTATAAAAACAACAAGCATTTGTTTAATTGTTTTTATATTAATAAAATTTTATTATATTATTATATATTTTATTATAATTAATATTTGTTTATGTTAATAAAATAACATAAGATTTAAATTAAATTTAAAAATATATATTTATTAGACAGTGTATGAGTTTGAGTTAAAAGCAAATGTTTGTTTTATTCTGCCAAGGTCTGATAAAATAAAATGATCCGGCAACATATCCAGCATATGTTTTAAGCAGCAGATGCCCTTCCAGCTGCAACCCAGCAGCCATACACACTCATTCACACACACACACACACACAAACTTCACACAGAAACGCCAACTGACCCAGCTGGAGCTCGAACCAGCAACCTTCTTGCTGTGAGGCGACAGCGCTACCCTCTGCGCTACGGCGTCACCCATAAAATAAAAAAAACGAATCAAAAACAAATAAACAATAAACTAATCATTCAAACATTTATGCACAATAATATCATGGGGTGTAATAAAATAAAATAAAATAAAATAAAATAAAATAAAATAAAATAAAA
>CAIGQQ010034406.1:411725-432848 GCA_903798035.1 Danio albolineatus
TGGTGATTCTACAGTTGCTATGGTAACAACTACAGTATATAATCTGTCATGGTGATTCTATAGTTGCTATGGTAACACAACAACAACAGTAATAAATCTGTTATGGTGATTTTACCGTTGTTATGGTAACACAATAGTATTTAATCTCTAATGGTGATTCTACAGTTGCTATGGTAACAACAACTACAGTATATAATCTGTTGTGGTGATTCTACAGTTGCTATGGTAACAACTACTGTTTATAATGTGTCGTGGTGATTCTACAGTTGCTATGGTAACAACAACTACAGTAATTAATCTGTTGTGGTGATTCTGCAGTTGCTATGGTAACAACTACAGTATTTAATCTGTTGTGGTGACTCTACAGTTGAAACACTAAACAATTGACCCAATACTGTTGTTTTCTACAGCTATGGGGTATATTATACTGCGATACACAACAGTTTACTGTAGTAAACCTCAAGTATACTACAGTATTTATTGCAATTCATCACTTATTTTAATACTACAGTATGCCCGAGCATTCATTAACATTGTGTAGTAAATACTATAATATACAGTACAGTATAATACACTTTACTTTAGTATGGTTTACAGTATTTATTGACTATAGTAATAGACATTTGTTGTGTTTTCCTCCACACATGTTGTAGTTTTGCTTACCCTCGAGTCTCATGCCGACACTTAGACACTTTTGGAAGCGGCAGAACGGACATCTTTTCCTCTGGGTTTTGTCGATGCCGCAGTCCTGGTTCTGTGTGCATGTGTATCTCTTGTTATTCTGAACCGTCCTCTTGAAAAAACCCTGCCACGGTAAACAGTGTGTTCTGTCAGACTGTTTAAAAACGCTTAAAATTGTGTTAAATTAACATGCATTTCTTACAATATCTTGCCAACACAACAACTAATTATGGAAACATTATTTCTGAATGTTCTTTGAAAGCTCAATACATTTAAAAACATATTTATATTTCTTAATTACACAAACATTATTTAAACAATTATTATCATTCTGTTAACACTATTGGAGTATTCAGTAACACTTTAGTTTAAGTCACAATTTATGCTATTAACTACTGACCTGTTATTAAGATATTAACTGTGCATTATTAAGTATGATCTTAATCTGCACCCATAATCCTACCCAAAACCTAAACCCAACTTCTTAGTAACTATTAATACACAGCTAATCAGTAGTTTATTAGGCTAGCAGTGCTAATGGTTTGTTAATACTGTAAATTGTGACCTACAGTGTCCTAAAAAGTCACATTGCAAAAGAAACATATTTATAATTTCTCAAACGTTACTTTAAAATGTTCTCTGGACATTTTGAAACAAGTAGTAACTTTTAAAATAAAGTTATACGAGCATTCAACTAAAACATTCCTGAAAAAATATCATGAACTATATATAAATTAGGTTTTTGTTTACCTTTCTGAGACCATAAAGACAAGAGAGCGTTGAATTAACGTTATATTAACATTACATAACATTTAGGACATTTATAGGAGTGACATGTCGAGCTCGTAATGTTAATTATACAAAAATATACACAAACAAAACATGACACTCCTTAGCTCATATAGGAACGTTTGTTCATTAGCAAATATTACATCTTAGATTAATTCTGAAGTTCTATCAGCATCATTAATCTTCATATAAAGAGATTAAGAGCCATTTTGGAAATAAAAAAACATTATTATTAACAAACCACTGAATAAACGTCGTTTAAAAATTAGCAAAGACAGCAGCGCAGCTAATGATGTCAATAGAAAGGATACAGCTGCGGACGGAAATTAAAGATGATCCTTTATTAAATTATCCATTAACTGTATTTTATTAACGTATCCCAATACCCCAGCCTTAAAAATAATCATCACACTAATGTAAAAGGAGTATTTATACCGAGTATTTTTCATATTACTCTTTAAATAGTCCGTAAATTGTACTTTATTAACGTCTACCCTTACCCAAACCAGTACAGCAATGTAAAAAGCAGTATTACTCATTAACTATCTAACTAACGTCTACCCATACCCCAACATGCGCAGTAATCGAAAAATATTAATTATCGTTGTAGCTAAAGTGTCACAAAAATTATATGCTATTATATGCGAGTATACGCAGCTGTATCCCATCTAGAATTTACCGTCATGTTGCTTATGGAAATCCGCATGCATTATTACTAACAAATTACTGAATAAACGTCGTTAATAAAAACAAGCTTTGCTTATATTACACTAACTAACATTACTTATATTAAAACAACTTATTAAATGTGTCATAAATGATTAGGAAAGCGTTTCCGATAGCGTATTTCTAATAAACGTAATAAAAGAAACAGTGTCGTACCTTACAACTTTCGCAGGTCAGAAGGCCGTAATGATAACCGGACACTTTATCTCCACACACCGGACAAAGCTCCTCCAAATCCTCATCTGCTCTGAAGTCCATCACCGTCTGACACACACACAAAACATTAATAATACCAACACATTCTCGCTCTTTTAATAATCACTGACACACTGAGTACGAAATAAAGCATGCATTATCTTTTTAAAAGCAGTTACTCAATAATAATATTCAATTTAGCATCACTTTAATTCTACTGATCTACTGTAAAATACCTCAATGGTAATGTGTCACACTAAAAATGCCACTTATTTATAAAATAAAGGTAGAAATGTTGAGTTCTCGATGCACCCGTGTATGTCTGGACTAAAAAGAAGATGATCGTATTGACTCGTCAAGCCTCCTATATGGACGTGACCACCCACTTGCCCACTCCCACACACACCTATACACGTGCTCATTATGATCTTCAGTTCATTAATAGTGTACATATCTAATTTTCTTTTATATTAAAACGACAGAAAGCGCAATTGTCGCAATTAAAATTCGAATACTAACATGTTTATTCAATCATCCCATATTAATTATAATTTACTGATGAATAATAGTCAATTCTTGTCATTATTAGTCTATATGTGTAGGCTTTATAATTAATTCGTGGTTATTCTTTCTTTTTTAATTATCGTTATTCTCCGAATAGCCTATTTTGGGATAAATAAAAGACCTTGAAGCACTGCAAAGGTGTTCAACAATACAAGCGCTTGCTGGAAAATAGACAGACCTTAAGGTAACGTTAGTTCACATATTTTAAATGCAAGAGATTATATTTGGTTGTTTTTAGTGACTGAAAAATAATTTAATTGGCATCTATGATGAATAACACACAAATTAAAGCTTTTCTGAAAATGTTTGATAGGCTAGTATGCTATTTAAAAGTGTATATTAAATAAGAAATCACAGTGTGTGTGTGTGTGTGTGTGTGTGTGTGTGTGTGTGTTAGGCTACTTAAATGTTATTAACTAAACGTATTTTAATGATGAATTCTTATTGTGATCAGTACATCTAACACAAACTATACCAATTGAAAACAAGACGCAGATGCTGATTATTACAAATATAATCTAGTTTACTTGCATTTTTATGTCTTTTAACTAAGAAATCAAAGTCGATAATATAAAAAAATCACAATGTATTGTGGCAACTTGTAGCTATATTAGGCTATTTAAATGTTATTAGCTCAATATCTTTTAAGAAGTTCATATTTTGTTTTGATCTGTACATCTAGGCTAACATAGTATTAAATCAAGACGCTCAAATGCTAATAATCAACAATAACCTAAAGTTAATCTGCTTGCATCTTGGTGTCTTTTATCTCTCAGAAATCATAATCGATAATAAGAAATAAATAAGGAATCACAATGTAGTGTCGCTATTTGCATATTAGGCTATTTAAATGATATTAACTCAATGTATTTTAATATATAAATTCACATTTTGTTGTGATCCTAACTGATCAAAATCGATACTAAAAAATACATAAGAAATCACAACGTTGCTATTTGTATATTAGGCTATTTAAATGTTATTAACTTAATGTATTTTAATGATAAATTCATATTATGTTGTGATCTATACATCTAGACTAGCATGTATTAAAAACACGACGCTCAGATGCTAATTATCAACAATAACCTAGTTAATCTACTTTACTAGCATTTTGGTGTTATTTATCTCTAAGAAATCTTAGTCGATAATAAGAAAATCACAATGTAGTGTGGCTATTTGCACATTAGGCTATTTAAATGATATTAACTCAATGTATTTTAATATATAAATTCACATTTTGTTGTGACCCGTACATCTAGGCTAACATATATTGAAAACAAGACGCAGGTGCTAATTATCAACGGTCTATCGCATTTTGATGTCTTTTAAATCACTTTATTTGTATTTATATGCGCTTCACAGTGTTAAAAGTGACACGTAAAATGTGTTACAAAGAAAAAAGAAAAAAAATTTAACTCAAACATATTTCATAATGATTATTTTTGGCGTTTTTTCCCCCTCAAGCGCACTCACCGTTGAAATGCGCGTCCAGCATGCGCGTGCTCGTCACTCAGCTCCGGTGTCCGGTAAAGAAGAAACAGCGAGGGATCCGTTTAGTCGTTCAGAAAGTTCAAGCGTGAATCTTACAGGTCAGAAGAGAATCTTACAGGTCTGAAGGCTTTTTTTCTCTCGGTGTTTGATGGTGTGGATCAGATTCAGAGAGCTGGTCTTCATTGGACAGCGCGCGCTCATGTGACAGCGCTCCGGTGCACGCATTTTATCATCGGAGAGAGAGAGAGAGCGAGCGAGAGCATGCTGTGTCCATTTACATCATCATAGTGATTGATGCAAGTACAAAAAACACAAATAATTCTGTAGCAACATTTTGTTCTGTTACACTTGTTGTTTACCTCGCTTACTCTTCATTGTTTTCAAAAGCTTTCAGCTTATTAGCACATTATTAGGCAAATTATGCGCATTTAATTACAGTTTTGTTCTTTTTATAGGATTTTAAAAATATTTATAGCTGATATTTATGATATAGGATATAAAGTGACATTTTATGAGTGATATAAAGAGCTTTTAATGGTAATCATCCAAAAGCCAATAACAATAATAATAATAATAATAATAATAACAATAATGATGATAATAATGATGATGATAATAATAATGATGATGATGTTGATGATGATAATAATAATAATTATGATGATGATGATAATAATGATGATGATGATAATAATAATACTAATAATAATAACAATGATGATGATGATAATAATGATGATGATGATGATGATAATAATAATAATAATAATAGTAACAATAATGATAATAATAATAACAATAATAATGATGATGATAATAATAATAACAATGATGATGATAATAATAATAATAATAATAACAATGATGATGATAATAATAATAATAATAATGATGATGATAATAATAATAATAATAACAATGATGATGATAATAATAATAATAATGTTGATGATAATAATAATAATAATAATAACAATGATGATGATCATAATAATAATAATGATGATGATAATAATAATAATAATAATAATAACAATAATGTTCATAATAATAATAATAATAATAATAATGATGATGATAATAACAATAATAATGATGATATTAATGATGATGATAATAATGATGATGATGATGATGATAATAATAATAATTATGATGATGATGATGATGATAATGATGATGATGATAATAATACTAATAATAATAACAATAATGATGATAATAATAATGATGATGATGATGATGATGATGATAATAATGATAATAATAACAACAATAATGATAATAATAATAATAATAATAATAATAATAATAATAATAATAATAATATTAATAATAATAATGATGATAATAACAATAATAATGATAATAATAATAATTATGATGATGATGATGATAATAATAATAATAATAATAATAATAATAACAACAATACTGATGATAATAATAATAATGATGATGATGATGATGATGATGATGATGATAATAATAATAATAATAATAATAGATGCGTTATAAAATAGATATTATTAAAATGTCTATATCTTTGACAGGGCTCAGTTCAAAAGAAACTAAATAATAAATTAAACAAACTTCATGTACAACTTTTATTGTTGTTGTTTTTTTTACCTTGATAACTTTTTTAAAACGATTAAAGTGAAAATTCGAGGAAAGCAGTCTATAGTCTACTTGACATTTTGGAGTCATAATGAATGCAATTTAATGAATGCATAAAATAAAATGAATGCATTTTTAATACGCAACACATAGACCACGTTTAAACACACATCAGATGTCCTTTGTCACAGACGTATCTATTTTTACTAAATGAATTAAATAGATACTGTCTATGCACATACGCACATCTTCAAATAATAAAGGGAAAAATAAAATAAAACCTACTCGTATATCTAACTAAAATAAAAAAAATATATGCATTGCACATGCATTGATTTATGATTGTGATTAAGTAGGCTGTGACTGAATAGCACAACTGAAGAAGACTGATCTAGCAAGGATCCTACAGATTCCGATCTATAGTCTGAATCGTGCTTGTTGTGTGGTGAAGTGTTCGCGCAATTAAATGCATTGGATTGCGCGCCGCTGAGAGTCGTGATAGTGTATCAGTTACCGCTTGTCAAGGTTATAGTCGTGTTATGTTATGTTATGCCGGGCTGATGTGACTGGGTTTGGCTTTCTGTCCCTGATATGAAGCGCAAAGTGAAGACATCACCGCCGTGCTTTGACTCCGGAGGGACTATTTTTGCTTGGCGAGCATTCCTGCGTCTTCTAGAGCCAGAAGGCTGATAGAGGCAGAATACAGGAGCCGCAGATCTGTAATTGTGCTTGCAAACTAATGCTGATTTATGACAAATGATTGAAGGTACGATCAGGGATGGGCAAAAATACATTGAAATGCATTTTAAAATAAAATACCAAATACCTCCATTTAGGTGTATTAAAATAAACTATAAAATACAGCCGCCACAAAATGTACCAAAATAAAATACTGTATTTTTGTATTTTAATATTACTACAAAATACTTTTACAAGTTAGAAATGAGCCTTCCTATACTCGATCAATCTTTTAAACGTGATGTAAAATATATTTTATAGCCACAGCATTTCCTTGAGTTAAAACCGGAGTACATTTTAATTTACTAGTGTGAAAGAGCATATATTTAAGAGTTGTTGTTTTATTTTAGTGTTAAACTTTTAACCCAATATGCAGAGTATTTCCCACTAGTGAATGGAAATCCTTTTTTTTTTTAATTCAAACCAGTTCTTTTGGACAAACAGTGATCAAACCAGTATGTTTTACGAGTCTTGATGATATAATAAATTATAAGATATAATAAATTAATTGTAATCAGAAGCAGTATATGCACTCATTAGTGTATATACACATGAACTCTGTGAGTAATGTACAAATTTGATATTTATTAACACTTTGAAGGGTAACACACACTCCAGTTTGATGTAAAAAATAAACTCTTGCTGTGTTAAAATGAACTCTGTGGGTAATTTACAAATTTCACACTTTAGAAAGTGTTATTTTAACTCCAAAGTGGAGGGAGTCATATGTACACCCAAGGAGTGTTAAATTACACTCAAATTGAGTTAAATATACACTGATTTTTTTGCTGTGTACCAAAATAAAATACTGTATTTTTGAATTACTACAAAATACTTTTACAAGTTAGCATTAGTTTTATAAATTAGTTTTAGTGTGAAATAGCATAAATTTAAGAGGTTTTTTTTTTCAGTGTTAAACGTTTAACCCAATATGCAGTGTATTTTCCACTAGTGAGAAGTCAGTTTTTTTTTTTTTTACTTGAACCAGTTCTTTCGGACAGTGATCAAACCAGTATGTTTTACGAGTCTTGATGATATAATAAATTATAAGATATAATACATTAATTCTCATCAGAGGCAGTGTACTATATGCACTCATTAGCTTATATACACATGCATAATCCTTCAAGATTTATTTGTTATTAAATAAAAGTGAGTAATGTACAAATTTAATATATCAACACTTTGAAGGGTAACACACACTCCAGTTTGATGTAAAAAATAAACTCTTACTGTGTTAAAATGAACTCTGGGAGTAATGTACAAATTTCACACTTTAGAAAGTGTTAATTTAACTCCAAAATAGAGAGAGTCATTTGTACACCCAAGGAGTGTTAAGTTACACTCAAATTGAGTTAAATGTACACCGATTTTTTTGCTGTGTGCCAAAATAAAATACTGTATTTTTGTATTTTAAAATTACTACAAAATACTTTTACAAGTTAGCATGAACCTTCCTATATTCGATCAATCTTTTAAACATAATGTAAAATATATTTGATAGCCACAGCTTTTCCTTGAGCAAGTTTCAGCAGATTCTCTGCCACCACAGCAAAAACTCCAGTGTGATTTTTTTTATGCTGTTCAGTGTTAAAACCGGAGTACATTTCAATTCACGAGTGTGTAAGAGCGTATACTTAATATTTTTTTTTTGTGTGTGTGTTAAACTTTTAACCCAATATGTAGTGTATTTGCCACCATAGTGATGGGAAGTCCATTTTTTTTTTTACTTCAACCAGTTCTTGCAGACAAACAGTGATCAAACCAGTATGTTTTACGAGTCTTGAATGATATAATAAATTATAAGATATAATAAATTAATTCTCTTCAAAAGCAGTGTATGCACTCATTAGTGTATATACACACAAACTCTGTGAGTAATGTACAAATTTGATATATATTAACACTTTGAAGGGTATAATAACACTACAGTTTGATGTAAAAATATACACTCTTACTTTGTTAAAATGAACTCTGGGAGTAATGTACGAATTTCACACTTCAGAAAGTGTTATTTTAACTCCAAAATGGAGGGAATGTACACCCGATGAGTGTTAAGTTAAACTCAGATTGAGATGAGAACCGGAGTGTGTGTTACCCTTCAAAGTGTTGATATGTTAAATTTGTACATCACTTTATTTAATAACAAATCTTGAAGGATTATGCATGTGCATAAAAGCTAATGAGTGCATATAGTACACTGCTTTTGATGAGAATTATTGTATAATATCTTATATTATCAAGACTCGTAAAACAAACTGGTTTGATCAATGTTTGTCCAAAAGAACCGGTTCGAGCAAAAAAAATAAAATAAATAAATAAATAAAAAGGCAAATACACTGCATATCGTGTAAAAGTTTAACACTGAAAACATTTTTTTTTAAATATATACGCTCTCACACTCATGGATTCAAATGTACTCCAGTTTTAACACTGAACAGCATTTAATTAAAAAAAAACACACACTGTATATTAAGCACTGGAATTTTTGCTGTGCATAGCCCCGTTCAATGCAGATAAGGAGTTAATATATAGTTCTATATCTGTTGATTACGTTTGCACCCATTGTGTGGCCAGTAAAATTGATATCATCTCAATGATTGTTCAACCTCTTAACATTCTTTAAAAAAAAAAAAGAAGGGTTACCCACAATGCATTCATGTTGTCCCAACACAAATCGATTAGGTTAACTTAACACTTTCAACAAATTTATGTAGATTGAACATAAAAAAATGAAGTTGTCTCAATGAAATATCAAGAATTGTTTCAGCTCATTAAAAAAAATTAGGTTGAAAAAGTACTAATAAAACTAAAAAAAATGGTTCAGACCATTCTCTGTAAACCCTAGAGATGGTTGTGCGTGAAAATCCCAATAGATCAGCGGTTTCTGAAATACTCAGACCAGCCGTCTGGCACCAACAACCATGCCACGTTCAAAGTCACTTAGGCCGTACTCACACTATGCTATCCGAACCGTGCTCAGGCCCGTTTTCCGGATCGTTTGGAAGTGTGAGCGCTCTGAATCAGGCTCAGGCACGGTTCATTTGGCCCGCCCTGGCCCGGTTGAAAGAGGTGTGCTTAAGCCCGGTTCACTTGGGCTCAGGCGCGGTACGCTATAGTGTGAGTGCCAAGCGCGCCTGAGTCCAAAACTGAGGATGCAACGTCACTTGCTGCAACGCACGAGCAGCACGATTTCGTGAAAATTTCCGAGCCACAAAGGCGATAGACCTGTTCAACATTATGCTGTGACTGGGTTGTGCACCACTGCTGAGCAAACGACTCAAAAAAATCACCAACAAACTTAACAAAGCTGTGGACTACATTGTGCTCAGCATGCTCAGCGTAGCTCTTCCTGTTTATCTTGAGTACGTCGCACTATAATGACGTAAGCGGGCTTGGGTACGGATGCTTAAAACGCAGTGTGAGTGCGGGCCGTCGGGGGAGAGAGAGGAGGAGGCACAATCGTGCCCAGGCCCAAACGGGATTCGGATAGCATAGTGTGAGTACGCCCTTAAATCACCTTTCTTCCCCATTCTGATGCTCACTATGAACTGCAGCAGATCATCTTGACCAGGTCTACATGCCTAAATGCATTGAGTTGCTGCCATGCGATTGGCTGATTAGAAATTTGCATTACTGAGAAGTTGGACGGGTGTACCTAATAAAGTGGCCAGTGACTGTATATATTAACTATCAAAACGATAAAGTGACACAATAATTATTTTCTTAGTTTTAAACAGAATCAAAGGTGTTTTTTTAGCATTTAAAATATTGTATAAAATAAATTCCACTGGCATATTTTGTTAAACATAAATTCAATTACTGTCATACGTTTTAAAAGGTGACATGATTGTCTAAATATTCATTTAGCATCTATTATTTTACATTGCGTTCCTTTGTTTTATTCTGATTTTAGATGGACGTGTGTGACCTTAACATTCTTTTATTGCGCAGAAAGCATTTTATACACGCAATAAAGCATGTAATATTATGAAGCTAGGCGTCTCAGCTTTCTAGCGATGATGTCTATATTCACAGTGCAGCACAGAAAAATAGCACACAATTAAATGAAACGCCATTGAACTTTGAGACCTGTTCATATTGCATAGAAATATTAATATTATTAGTGTATAAAGAGTGCGTGCAAATGCCGTAGCTCAGTGATTCCTGAAGGATAAGACAAAACATGCGCTTATCAGTGAAAATATTTTCAGTTATAAATGTTCCTTCATACATTTTCCTTTGGCTTAGTCTCTTTATCCGTCAGTGGTCACCACAGTGGAATGAACCGCTAACTATTCCAGCATGTTTTCCACAGCGGATGCCCTTACAGATGCAACCCATACACACTCATTCACACACAAACACACACACACATACACTACAACCAATTTAGTTCAATTCACCTATAGCTCATGTGTTTGGACTGCGAGGGAAACAGGAGCACCTGGAGGAAACCCACACCAACACGGGGAGAACATGCAAACTCCACATAAAGACGCCAACTGACCCAGTCGAGGCTCAAACCAGCAATCTTCTTGCTGTGAGGCGGCAATGCTAACCACAGAGCCACTGTGTCACTGTTGTAAATGTTATGAGGGATTAATAATAGAATAAACTATTCATTTTAAACTTTATTTTACTGTAGATGTAGTCAGAGGACAGTACATCTGATAATGAATCTTCAGAGAGGGCCAGCCATTCATATGCAACTTTATAAATATTGATAAAAATATTATAATAATGAAAAAGAGCTTGTGTTATCAAAAGCAACACTTAATGATATCTTATATCAAAGCAAGGTTTTTTTTTCAATAGCTACGTTTCCATCCAGCTATTTTTATTCGCATTTTGGATCTGCGCATAAAGAAACGGTTGATGGAAACGCCATGATAAATGTTGAAAATGCGCATTAAAAAAATGCATGCGCATAACGGAGTAGGATAAACTTTTTATTCAATAAGAAAAGATGCGCATAAACTGCAATGGAAACACTTTTACCGCATAAATTCCAGTATGCGCATTAAATAAAGGTCATGTGATTTTGCTATAAGAGATCATGTGATGATGATAATGTGTGTGAATGGACAAACCAGCAGGCTGAGCACATCGTAAAACATCTGAAATGTTGTTTTGGTCATTCTAAAGCGCCTCACCGTTTCAGTAGTTGTGTTATTATATTATTAATGACCTCCAGAGTCAAGAGCGTCTGTGCTCCGCGTCTGACACCTTCAAACGCCACCGCACGCTCACTGCGGGTCAGGATTGCCTTCTGAGGCACAAGTCACTTATTAAATGAAGAGAAGATTCACGCAGCTTCTCCTACTGCAGCAAATTACGCTTTTACTGTTGATATTTGGCGCCAGTTCATCAGGAAGTGACGATTGTGTCCGCTTTGACTGGTTAGATGGAAACGCTGCTTTATTCACACGTCTTTTATGCCATAATCCAGTTTGTGCATAAAGTTCATTGGAAACATAGCTAATGACACATTCATGTTTTACAAGTTTCAGTTTTTGGCAACACTGTCAGACATGTATTGAAACGCTATAAATCAGTCAGCTTCAGCTAAGGTTGTAGTTTTAGAATATTTAAACACTCACCGGCCACTTTGGACGCTCACTGGATATTTCTTCTTGTTCGGACCATTCTCTGTAAACCCTAGAGATGGTTGTGTGTGAAAATCCCAGTAGATCAGCAGTTTCTGAAACATGGAAGCAGAAATTTGAAGTCTGGCACACTTAGAAATTTGTGTTGGCACACTTTGGGCCCATAAGTACTGATTGAGCATCGTGTGGACGCCACAGCCTACCTGAGTATTGCTGCTGACCATGTCCATCCCTTTATGACCACAGTGTCCCCATCTTCTGATGGCTACTTCCAGCAGGATAACGCTCCATGTCATAAAGCGGGAATCATCTCAGACTGGTTTCTTGAACATGACAATGAGTTCACTGTACTCAAATGGCCTCCACTGTCACCAGAACTCAATCCTATAGAGCAGTGTTTCTCAACTGGTGGGTCGCGACCCAAAAGTGGGTCGCAGGAACATTTTCAGTGGGTCGCGGCGTGTGTGGTCAAAAAAAAAAACAACAAGTTTAACTTTTAACTTGTCTTGCGTATACCGGACTTTTATTTTGAAATGCGCGCGCGTCACATTGCCGAGCAACATAGAGAGTCAGCTGGTGGAACTGTCATAATAAGACACTGAAACAGAAATTCAGTGAAGTAAGCCTCTCCCAGTTTTCGCGATCTGAGAGTGCCATCAAACCCATCCCATTCAGAACTACGTATCTGTGAAAGTGGCTTCTCTTCCTTGGTGCAGCTTGAGTCAAAGCAGAGTAACAGGTGGGACATAGAGCACGATCATCGGGTAGCACTGTCTACCATCACTCCTGACTGTGAAACTCTTATCACATCAGTAAAGCTCATCCTCAGTTCTCTCATTATCTTCCCAAATTACTGTTCAGTGAAGCAGATGTTTATAACTGCTGTCATATTGGATGTAAAAATGGTTAAGAATATTTTAATCATTTTACAATTTGCTGGTTTGTTCTGTTCAACAGGATCAGTGTTCATGTTTTATTAACAGTTCAGTTTTGTTTATGGTAACAACCTTTCCTCACCCTAACCACCGTTTACAGTATTTGCTGTTTTTACTTTGTAATATTTCTATAATTTGATACATTTTGTTAAATGTAAGCAATAAAATATTGTTTATTTGCAAGTCTTGCTGATTTTCTCATGATTTTTCTGTCACTAATTGTGTATGTTAACAAATAAATACAAATTAATTATAATTCCTAAAATTATATTACAGTTCCTAAAAATTTGGGTCGCGGCTTGATGACCATGTAAAAATGTGGGTCCCGTGGCCAAACCAGTTGAGAACCACTGCTATAGAGCACCTTTGGGATGTGCTGGTATGGGAGATTCGCATCATGGATGTGCAGCCGACAAATCTGCGTGATGCTATCATGTCAATATGGAGCAAAATCTCTGAGGAATATTTCCAGTATCTTGTTGAATCTACGCCATGAAGGATTAAAGCAGTTCTGAAGGCAAAAGTAAAATTAGTACGGTGTACCTAATAAATAAAGTGGCTGGTGAGTGTAAATAGATGTTATCTGACCACTCTAAACTCAACTAAAACTGAATCTAAACTCTGAACACTGGACTGACATGGTTCCAATTCACTAAAATGTCCATGTTAAGCTGCTTTAACACAAAGCGCTATATAAATATATTCTCCTCCTTTAACATGTTTACGCTAATACACGTGTATATTCTCTGTATTAAAAATGCATTTTAATATCTTATGGAAATAAAAACATTAATAAAGCATGATTATATTTGTTATCCTCTCTTTGATTCATTATTATCATCACAAACGAGGAAAAATAAACAGTGAAGTACTTTTGTTGTATAATGAAGAATGGCACTGTACATGCTAGTTCATGTCAATAAAGCAAACAAAAAATGAATAATAACATTAAACATACGTCACCCATTGTCCTTTGCAGGGCTAAAACCCCAAAGAATAGCCTCAACAATGGTTTGACAGCAGGCGGAGATGTTCTGGAAAGGGGTCTTGGGTTTTTTTCTTGAGAAACGTCCTGCCCTTGAGGGGTTTCTAAAACTACAGCAAGCTCTTTTCCCGTTTGGTGCCCGTCCGAAAGATTTACTTTGTCCATAAACAACAATGTGGACAGTCGCAAGGCCAATTCCATAGGCAACCTTGGACCCGTACTACGGTATAAATATATTTACCGAAGTCTTTTTTTCTATCTCCACAGGATGTTCACTAGTACAAACCTAAGCACATTGAGTATGCCTCAATATAGAAACAATCATCGTCATAAGTGCTGCTGTGTAACAGGTTTGCACCATTTAATATGTTGTGAGGAGTTCAGAAAATGTACTCACATTATCGAGGCTCGTTTTAGGTGAGATAAAGCGAAGTGAAAATGTAGTACTGAGGTAAAGTTGATTTATATTTGCACATCCGTTAATAGTGACATCCTGTGACGCGGCCCTACATTGTTTACCGCTGCTTTAAATATTCATGTAACGTTATGACTTCGAAAACACACGATTTATTTGACTGAACAATGTTGTACGATAGTCATTGGTAGCTAATATGATTATTTAGAAATTAGAAAAGAATACGTTTCTTTAATTAGGCCTATATTGTTAAGGAGAAAGTCAGAATGTGCGAATATTAAACCAAGTTTACCTCATTAAGTCTAGAAGGGATACAGCTGTGGATACGTGCGCATGCGCACACCAATATAACATAATTATAGACCATTTTGAGGGACGTAAACAAAAGCAATGGTCCCAACGTATTTCCTGTTTAACATTTTTAATTTCTAGAGCTTCTGAAAATCCCAAAAAAGAGCCACATATTGATAAACAATGTTATGAGAGCTGTTTTAACATTTCGTTATAACTGAATTGCCTCTTGTTAACGTTATGAAACAGTTAACAAGCAGAAAATGTTCATTGGCCAATAACATGACCACATTGAAATGGGGTTTGGGTAGGGGTAAACGTCTTTAAAACACAATGTGAGTGGTTATTTAATAAGTAACTTAAAGTCTGATAAGGCGTCATGTTGGCACAGTGGGCACGATCACCTCACAGCAAGAAAGTCGCTGGTTCTTGTTGGCATTTCTGTGTGGAGTTTGTATGTTCTCCCCGTGTTCATGTGGGTGCTCTGGTTTCCCCTGCAGTCCAAAGACAAAAGTGATTATGCCTTATTTTCACATCCCAATGTTGACAGGGATGCCTCAAGTGCTTCCAAACCTTTATGATTCCCCATGTTGTCCACTAAAGAAGATACTTTGGAGGAAAAACAAGTGGAGGGTGAGTAAAGGATGACAGAATTTTTATTTTTGGGTGAATTACACCTTTAAATGAGAAATGAGAAATAATAAACACACAAATTAAAGGAACAGTTCACCCTGAAATGAAAATATACCCATTATATATCCATCTCAAGTGGTTCCAACCTTTATGAGTTTCTATCTTCTGTTGAACACTAGAAGATATTTTAAAGAAAGCTGAAAACCAGTAGCCAAACAAGTCAATGGTTACAGGTTTTCAGCATTTTTCAAAATATCTTCTTTTTTAACCTTCAGCAGAATAACTGAATTCTCATTTTTGAGTGAATTATCCCTTTAAACATTACGCTGAATCTTATTTTTTAATTCGAAATCAATTTTTATATTACAATATAGCAAAACGCACAACACAAAGGGATCTTAGAGTGCTGAACACACCTGTACTGTGCTGGAAATAGATAATATTCCTCAAATACTATCAGAAATGTTGCTCTGTGCAGACAGTGGTCTCTCTACCCATGATATCTGGAGTCCAGCAGCTGTTAATATCCAGCGCCAGAAAAACCTCCTCATCCCCCTCACTGTCAAGGCCACGAGCATGTAGGTACAACACACACACACACGGCACGGCACACAATTTCACTCTATTTCCCTTCTCATTCATCTCAATGAGTGACCCGACTCTCAGAAAGCGCTCCGAGAACACAGTCATGGCCAAATTAGCGCAGGCAGACAATAAACAGCTTTCATAGCTCTGGTGCTTCATTAAGTACTTTAAAATGCAGCTTCTGTATAATTTCTGCTCTTCATTTTCAGTCCTGAAAGTTTTTGTGTATGTTTTTACAGAGATATAAATCTGATATATGGCAGTATATTAATGAACAGTGTTCAGCATTAATGAGTTCACCCCTTAAATGAATATTTCCAATATAGGATGCTAATATATTTGTGCACATACATTAGATTAGTCAATTAAATTCACCTTTATTTCTATAGTGCTTTTACATTGTAGATTGTGTCAAAGCAGCTTAACATAGAAGGTTATAGTAGATTGGAACAGTGTCAGTCCAGTTTTCAGTGTTGGAGTTCAGTTTAGTTCAGTTCAGTGTGGTTTAATGTTCACTACTGAGAGCAGGGCCGTGCACAGATATTTTGAAGGGCAGTGGCCCAAACCAAAAAGAGGGCACTAACTGGGTGGGTAGTTGCTAATACAAAATTTCCAGTAATTTCTCAGATCTACATTGTTATGCCAGCAGTCAATCACTTAATCAGTATAATATTAATAGTTACACTGTAAAAAAATTGACCTTAAATTCACAGTAAATTACTGGCTAATAATTGCATTACTTTCACAGTAAAATACAGTATGTAAATTCACAATAAATTACTGTGAGGTAGTTCACAATAAATTACTGTAATTTTTCTACATCAAATTACTGTGAGATTACAGTCATATAATGTGATTTCACAGTAGAAAGTAAATTCCATTACTGTGATCTCACAGTATTCTCTTGTGGAAATAACTATATTTACTGTAAAGTTACAATTGATGGCAACATAATTACTGTGATTTAGCAGTAGGTTGCAGTTGAAATACTTAATTTAACTGTAAACTTACAATTATATAACAGATTACTGTAGAATTTTAAAGCAAATGTTATCAATATGTCACTTTATAGTTAAATAAATACAGAAACACCTCAATTTTACACATTTATTTTGCAGTCTGAAAACTACAGGAGCCTCAAAAACAACCATAAAACAATATCTTGGAATAGTATTCAACATCTTAGAATTACAGAAAATTCTGTATAACATGTATGGTAAATAATTATAGACCTCTTCAATTATATAATTATAGATCTTCGCCTACAATGTATTACTGTGAACTTTCACAGTTAAATCCTGTGAAGTGACATTAATGTAATTTACTGTAAAAAATTACAGTTAAATGTTGTGAATTTCTGGAAATTTTTTACAGTGTAAATAAACACACACATTCGGTTACAAGGAAAATAGTATGTTTTTTTCTGCAGTAGCCAAAATAACTCTTAAAATGCCTTTACATCAGCTCTGTTGACAAATATAGCCTATCAATAGCCTAAAAATAAACTATGCTTATTTAGAAAAAATAAAAAACAGCTTTTTACATTGCAAGATGCTCCAAAACTGTATTAAAAACACAGTTTACTCATTTATGTGTTAATGAAAAATCATAAACATTATCTCATACTGCATTTTGCAGCTTAAAGAGGGTATTTTTAACTGCAGGGAGCACAATTAAACCAAGAAAGGTCTCGACTTCTCCTAGAAAAAAGTCAAACGTTGATTTTTCTCTCCAGAAGAATGGTTAAAAGTGATTTTCCTTTAAACCATTGTCCATTCTTTTACAGGAAAATTATATTTATTTGTTTTACAATTATTGGTTTTACATAAAAATGTAATTATAAAATAAAGTTTTGTTAATTCTGCTCAATCAGTTTGTGTTTTTTTTAATTTTTAAGAAAAACAAAAAACAAAAAAAAAACACAACATACAAAAAGTACCGATTAGAGAACCGTTAAAGTACCAAACCAATAAGTGGTATCGATAAAAGTAGAAATACCATTAAACCCTTAATGATACCCATCCCTACTGATTGCAATGTGGATTGTATTAAGACTATCTACCTTGTAATACAACAATCGTCAAGAACTGTTGTCTCCACTTTCCAAAGAGTAGGCACACAGATTGTGAGTGACGCTGCGGACTATGTGGCGGGCGGTAAAACATGGAGCGGATTAACGGAATCAGTGGATGTTTAGCGTAGTGGCAACTGAACAGCCAGGGGCGGGGGCACAGACACGTTGGAGGGAGGGGGTACAGGCTGAGAGGGGCACCTCAGCCAATGAGGGCAGAGGGGCAGTGGCTTTAGCCACCGGGCCACCCCCCTGTGCACGGCCCTGACTGAGAGTCCTACGGTGGCCGGGAAGTGCAAAACAACATTACAAAGTGTGAAACACTTACGAAGTTTGTGACAAATTAACAATTTACCTATCATAAGACACGAATACATAGGAAAAACGGTTTTACCAAGGACGAAACAAGTTTACATTTTAGAAAACAAATTAACAAGACGCAAAACACTTTTACCAGTCCTGAAACACATTTACAAAAGCTGTGTTTCCATCCAAAAATGCGAATGAACTTTATGTACAAAACTGGCTTATGGTATAAAAGTCGTGTGAATAAAGCAGCGTTTCCATCCAACAAGTCAAAGCGGACACAATCGTCACTTCCTGATCAACTGGCCCCAAATATCAACAGTAAAAACGTGATTTGCTGCAGAAGTAGAAGCTGAATCGATCTTTTCTTCATTTAATACATGACCTGTGCCTCAGAAGGCGTTCCTGACCCACAGTGAACGCGCGGTGGCGTTTGAAGGTGTCAGACGCGGAACACAGACGCTCTTGATTCTGGAGGTCATTAATAATATAATAACATAACTACTGAAACGGTGAGGCGCTTTAGAATGACCAAAACAACATTTCAGATGTTTTACAGTGTGCTCAGCCTGCTGGTTTGTCCATTCACACACATTGTCATCATCACATGATCTCTTATAACAACATCACATGACCTTTATTTAATGCACATGTGGTAAAAGTGTTTCCATCACAGTTTTTGCGCATCTTTTCTTATGGAATAAGGGTCAGAATACGGCCTGGTCCAGGATTATGGAACCTTGGGATCGTCTCATTGCGGGTCTGGATCGCATCCGTGGCGCTGGATAGTCTCTGGGGGCCTCGGGATGAGTATCCCCAGGTGGAGATAGAGAATAAAGAGAATAATTAGCGTAGCTGCTGTTCATAGTGTATATAAAGGAGATGCGTGGAGCACATTTATGCATCATACCGCTAAGTGATGTATTGAGTTTCTGCTTTACTAAAAAGATAGTAGTTTACTAGTGTTGAACTGTGAGAGTGTGTCTGAGCCTCGGACATTATCAGGAAGGCTATTGCAGAGTTTAGTAGCCATAAATAAAAAGGCTCGACCCCCTTTACTTTTACTCGGTAGCAAAGACAAAGCTGATGAACTAATCTAACAAAGAAACTGAAGATCTCGGTTAAAATATTATTACATCCAAATTAATATGTTGGAGGAGACTATCTAGAAAACATCAATTTCATTTATTCATTCATTCTCCTTTGGCTTAGTCCCTTTATTTATCAGGGGTCATCACAGCGGAATGTCCCGCCAACTTATACAGCATATGTTTTACGCAGCGGATGCCCTTCCAGATGCATCCCAATACTGGGAAACACCCATACACACTCATTCACTATGGCCAATTTAGTTCATCAATTCCCCTATAGCGCATGTGTTTGGACTGCGGAGGAAACCCACACCAACACGGGTAGAACATGCACACTCCTCACAGAAATGCCAACTGACCCAGTCAGGACTCAGTGCCAGTGCCTAGTTTTCATGTTTTTGCTTTATAAAGCGCCTTGTTACAGGAGTTTGGTGTGGGTTCCCACTCCTCATGTTGGTGTGGGTTTCCTCCGGGTGCTCCGGTTTCCCTCACAGTCCAAACACATGCGCTATATGGGAACTGATGAACTAAACTGGCCCTAGTGTATGAGTGTGTGTGTATGGGTGTTTCCTAGTACTGGGTTGTGGTTGGAAGGGCATCCACTGTGTAGAACACATGCTGGAATAGTTGGCGGTTCATTCCGCTGTGGCGACCACTGATAAATAAAAGGACTAAGCCGAAGGAAAATGAGTTTGATCAACACAATTCTTGAGTTTTTTGGGACAACTTAAATTTGCAAAAACGAATAAAAACTTAATTCCATCATGTCTTCTCAACACAAATCGAGTGTGTGTGTGTGTGTGTGTGTGTGAATCCAGCATTTTTAGACTGCAGCTGAAGCAGAAAGTGTGTTTGATGAAGATCTGGCGCTCGCTCAGACACACTCCTGAAGTGTGGTCCTGCAGGTGTGGTCCTCTCCTCCTCTGCATCTCGCATCGAAACCCTTCAGCCCTGACACACGCCGAACGCCTGCCACACACACACACACACACACCCTGGTCTGAACCAAAGCCGCCGCACACATGCATGTCCTTACCCCTCGACCCTGACACACGCCAAACCTTAAAACTGATAGCAGCAGAGCACACACACACATACCAACACACACTCACTCAAACAGAAACACACACACTCATTCATGCACACATACAGACACTTACATTTACTCTGATACACAAAAACACACATGTACACAAATACTCACATTCATACACTCACTCACTCAAACCCAAACACACACACACACACACACACAAAGCCTGCAGACGCTCAGATCAAAGTGCATTGTGTGTTTTAATAATCTTGTGTTGTGACAGATCAGGAACGCTGGAGGAGCAGCTGTGTGTAAACTAACACACACACACACACACACACACACACACACACACACACACACAC
>CAIGQQ010034406.1:540289-551687 GCA_903798035.1 Danio albolineatus
TGTGTGTGTGTCTGTATATCACTGTATGTGTTTTTGTGTGAGTGTGTGTGTTTTACGTGTGTATGTGTGTGTGTGTGTTTACATGTGTATATTTGTATGTGTATATCACTATGTGTTTTTGTGTGTGTGTGTCTGTATATCACTGTATGTGTTTTTGTGTGAGTTTTACGTGTGTGTGTGTGTGTGTGTGTTTACATGTGTTTATGTGTGTGTATCACTATGTGTGTTTTTGTGTGTGTGTGTGTGTGTGTGTCTGTATATCACTGTATGTGTTTTTGTGTGAGTGTGTGTTTTTTACGTGTGTATGTGTGTGTGTGTGTATGTGTTTACATGTGTATATGTGTGTGTGTATATCACTATGTGTGTTTGTGTGTGTGTGTGTGTGTCTGTATATCACTATGTGTTTTTGTGTGTGTTTTACGTGTGTATGTGTGTGTGTGTTTACATGTGTATATGTGTGTGTTTATCACTATGTGTGTTTTTTTGTGTGTGTGTCTGTATATCACTGTATGTGTTTTTGTGTGAGTGTGTGTGTTTTCGTGTGTATGTGTGTGTGTGTGTGTATATCACTGTGTGTTTTTGTGTGAGTGTGTGTGTGTGTGTTTACGTGTGAGTGTGTATGTGTTTACATGTGTATATGTGTGTGTGTATATCACTATGTGTGTTTTTGTGTGAGTGTGTGTTTACGTGTGTGTGTGTATCTGTGTGCATGTCACTGTGTCTGTGTGTCACTGTGTGTGTTAGAGGTGGATTACTACGACACACAAGCTGGTGTGTGTGTGTGTGTGTGTGTGTGTGTAGGGTTTGACCTTGGCTTGTCATCTTTAATAGGTGATCAAACTTGATGAACAGGAGATCGGCCAATGGGAAGAGCCCATCTGTCACCCTTGACCTTGCCGTATCCTCCTGACCCTTCAGCTTAGCTCACGCTGGATGAATGACACAATCAGCTGCTCCGACCCCGAGGTCAGCGCTGCACTTCCTGTTAGCATGCGCTCGCAAAAGGGTGACTAGCACGGCCAGATTCATGATCACAACCCGTTCATGACCGAGCAAGAGCCTGGAGCCGTTCAACACTCACCAGCACCCTAACATCCTTCACAGTTAAGGATATTTAGATGTTTTTAAATGGTGGCACGGTGGCTCAGCGGTTAGCACTGTGGCCTCAGAGTAAGAAGGTTGCTGGTTCGAGCCCCGGCTGGGTCAGTTGTCAATTCAGTGTGGAGTGTGCATGTTCTCCCCATGTTGGTGTGGGTTTCCTCCGGGTCCAAACACATGTGCTATAGGGGAACTGATGAACTAAATTGTCCATAGTATAGTGTGTATGGGTGTTTCCCAGTACTGGGTTGCAGCTGGAAGGGCATCCGCTGTGTAAAACACATGCTGGAACAGTCCATCCTTTGGTGTCAGTCATTTTTAAAGTGTGTCAGTCAAACCTCGAGTGCCACTATGGTTTCGGACACTAGAAATGGGTGCTCCCTTAAATAGTGCACTATTAAGGGTTTAGGGGGTGATTTCAGACACAGCCCTAACCTTCATTTCCTGTCCTCTCCTGAAAACTGCTGTCAAGTGGGTAAATATGAATAAATGAAGGCATGTCATGGTGGCGCAGTGGGTAGCACAATCACCTCACAGCAAGAAGGTCGCTGGTTCGAGTCCCGGCTGGGTCAGTTGGTGTTTCAGCGTGGAGTTTGCATGTTCTCCCCATGTTGGTGTGGGTTTCCTCCGGGTCCAAACACACGCACTATAGGGGAACTGATAAACTAAATTGCTGTAGTGTATGATTCTGTGTGCGTGAATGAGAGTGTATGGGTGTTTCCCAGTGCTGGGTTGCAGCTGGAAGGGCATCCGCTGTGTAAAACACATGCTGGAACAGTCCATCCTTTGGTGTCAGTCATTTTTAAAGTATGTCAGTCAAACCTCGAGTGCCACTATGGTTTCGGACACTAGAAATGGGTGCTCCCTTAAATAGTGCACTATTAAGGGTTTAAGGGGCGATTTCAGACACAGCCATAATCTTCATTTCCTGTCCTCTCCCGAAAACTGCTGTCAAGTGGGTAAAAACTAATAAAGTAAGGCATGTCATGGTGGCGCAGTGGGTAGCACGATCGCCTTACAGCAAGAAGGTCACTAGTTCGAGTCCCGGCTGGGTCAGTTGGTGTCTCAGTGTGTAGTGTGCATGTTCTCCCCGTGTTGGTGTGGGTTTCATCCGGGTCCAAACACATGCGCTATAGGGGAACTGATGAACTAAATTGGCCGTAGAGTAAGATTGTGTGCGTGAATGAGAGTGTTTGGGTGTTTCCCAGTGCTGGGTTGCAGCTGGAAAGGGCATCCACTGCGTTAAACATATGCTGGAATAGATGGCGGTTCATTCCACTGTGGAGACCCCTGATGAGTAAAGGGACTAAGCCGACAAGAAAATGAATGAATGAATGTTAAACTAGCAGCTGAAAACACACACACACACACACACTCACACAGTAGTGGATAAATGGATGATGGATGAGGGATGGGAGTTATGCGGGGTCACGCAGCAGATCACATTAGCAGAGATGCTCACTAGTTTGCCAACTCTGTGCTCACTTACTGATCCATCTGAGGACACACACACACACACACACACATCTACAGCTGAACACTACAATACCGTCAACTTATCCAGCAGATGTTTTACGCAGCGGATGCCCTTCCAGTTAAAACTAAGCCGAAAATGATTGAATGAATGAACATATGCTCACTGATGTTGTATGTTTATTTATACTTTACACAGGATTTCTCTAAAGTTTCTGTAGTTCCTCAAAAGACCACTAGAGGTCTCTAGAGCCCCGTCTGAGAAACACTGAAACTTATTATTTTTACTGTAAACTTACAAACATTTCACTCTCTTTCTCTCTCTCTTCCACTTTAACTACAATTTATTTACTGAAAACTGAAGATTTGTTTACTGAAGATATTCATTTTATTGATATTAATTTTGAAGATAGTTGACGACCAAACATTTGAGGGTCCACTTTGAGTTCCATGGAAGCAAAGAAAATGGATGAGGATCACCAATGGCTTCATTTTTCAACATTTTTCAAAATATCTTTGAAAACTAGTAAAATACAAATAAATAAATAAATAAAAATAATAAAAATAAATAAATACATTTAAAAAATAAATAAATAAAAATAAATAAATACAATAAAAAAGCGTGAATCATCTCAGTGAGTAAATTAAATGATATAAAATTAAATGACAAAAACTTTGAACCATCCCAGTAGGCAAAGTATCCCAGTAAAATAAAAATAAAATTAAAAAGTGTAAATTAAGTGAGTAAATTAAATTAAAGTATATTAAAATTTATTAAATTATAGATCATTAAATTAAAATAAGACGAAACGTGTGAACCATCACAGTAGGCAACATATCCTAATAAAATAAAATAAAATAAAATAAAATAAAATAATTAATCAGAATCGTTTTATTGCCAAATGTGCTTTACACACACAAGGAACTTGTTTTAGCTACAGAAGCTTCCAGTGAACATAAAGTGAAATAAATATGAGAAAATACGACAAACATTAGACAGAGACGCCATTAGACAAAAGATCTGGATGTTGAAATGTATGTACAGATTTGTTATAAATATACAAGTTATAAGGTGCTGTGTACAAGTGTGTATGAGAAAGTGTTGCACGTTTATTGCACAGTAAGGAAATAAAATAAATAAAATAAAATAAAATGCAAAAAGTTTGAACCATCCTAGTAGGCAAAGTGTGCCAGTAAAATAAAATTAAATAAAAACTTAATTAAATTAAATTTAATTTAATTTAATTAAATTAAATTAAAAGACAAAAACTTGAACTATCCCAGTAGGCAAAGTATCCCAGTAAAATTAAATTAAAAAATAATAATTAAATTAAATTAAATTAAATTAAATTAAAAGACAAAAATGTGAATCGTTATAGTAGGCAAAGTGTCGCAGTAAAATAAAATTAAATAAAAAATAAAAAAATAAAAAAATAATTAAATTTAATTAAAAAGACAAAAATGTGAACTATCCCAGCAGGCAAAGTATGCCAGTAAAACTAAATTAAATTAAAAAAAAATAATAATTAAATTAAATTAAAAATTATTAACTTAAAAATGATTAAATTAAAATAAATTTAATTTGAAATAATTTAATAAAAATTTATTTAAATTGAATTTAAAGACAAAAATGTGAACCATCCCAGTGGACAAACTACCACAGTAAAATTAAATTAAATAAAAAAAAAATATTATTAAATTAATAAAAAATTATTAAACAAAAATTTATTAAATTCAATTTTAAAATAAATAAATAAAGACAAAATGTGTGAACCATCCCAGTGGGGGAACTATCCTTGGAAGAATAAATATATATATATATTAATTTAATTAAATAGAAAAATATAAAGAAAAGCTAAAGCCCATTTCTCTAAAGCAGAGGATCTGCTGTTGTTGATCAGCTGTTCAGCAGTGTATGAGCTGAGGCAGCAGGGGGCAGCAGAGAATAAGAGAGAACTGAACACACACACACACACACACACACACACTGATAACAGAGAGTCAGTGGAGCTGCGACTCACGATTCATTACATCAGGTGTCAGGAAATCAGGTGATTCGCCTCGGGGAGTTTACAAATCCAGACCATGACTGAAACATGATGAATCAAACACACACACACACACACACACACACACACACACAACTGACCCAAACCAGGATGTGAATCACACAGCGGTTTGTGACTCAATGTATGTGTATGTGTATGTGTGTTTGTGTGTGTATCCTGGTATTTATTACATAGTAAGGACCAAATGTCCCCTGAAGTATAGCATCAGCAGTGCATTCTGACCTTGTGAAATGCAAATGAATACATTAACAGGTGATGTCTGGGCGTCCTGAACTCTGCTTTTGTGAGCTGAATGAATAGTCATGTGCGGTTGCGATGCAGGTGTTGTGATGATGATGATGATGATGTCACACTGCCAACACCACAGCATTCTGGGATGCGTCTCAACTTCTCCCATTCAACAGCCAAACCTCAACTCGACTCCAACATAATAAATACAGAGCACTATAATAAATCCATCCTGCCTTGTATCAACAGTTCAGGCTGCTGGTGGTGTAATGGTGTGGGGGATATTTTCTTGGCCCATTTTTTGTCCATTAGTCCATTTTGTCCTACTTCCAGCAGGATAACGCTCCATGTAATAAAGCGTGAATCATCTCAGACTGGTTTCTTGAACATGACAATGAGTTCACTGTACTCAAATGGCCTCCACAGTCACCAGAGCTCAACCCAATAGAGCACCTTTGGGATGTGGTGGAACGGGAGATTGGCATCATGGATGTGCAGCCGACAAATCTGCAGCAACTGTGTGATGCTATCATGACAATATGGAGCAAAATCTCTGAGGAATATTTCCAGTAGCTTGTTGAATCTCTGCCACGGAGGATTAAGGCAGTTCTGAAAGTAATAGCGGGTCCAACCCGGTATTAGTAAGGGGTGCCTAATAAAGTGGCCAGTGAGTGTATTTTGCTGCATTTGAACAAAACAGATTTATTAAATGTTTATCATTTAATTGTTTAATATTTATTAAAATAATGTTTTAGCCACCGAACATCCATAGAAATAGAAAGATCATACATTTAAATTTATGCAAAAATTGAGGGGAAGAAATACAAACTACAAAATTTTATATATATATATTTTTGTTTCTCTTGAATTTTGCTCTTTTTTACATTTTTTATTTAATATTTTCCTCTAACATATATATTTGGGTGTACTAATTTTAGACTGTTCTCATAAGTTACCGTGTCACCCAGACTGATCATTTCTCATCCTCTTAAACTTAAACTTCTTTAATATAATGTTATGATACAAATGGGAAGGAGAAATGTGAAAGTAATGGAAACTCGTGCTCTTATCATGTAAGAACTATGCAGAAGCAAATATGTCATATTTGATATGAATGATCAGTTATTTTCCCAATATTCAGTTGAATTACAATAACCTTTGCATACTCTATGGTAGAGACAAAACTCTTTTTCCCAGTGTTTGCTGCTATCTGCTGGTTTCAAGCAGAACTGTCTGGAGTTGTCTTATTCTCTTATGGGATTATTTACACATTTTCAAAAAAGCATTTTAGAACAAAAAATAAAAAAGCGCCCAATGTTGAAGTGGTTCATCAGAAAACAGAAAAAATATTATTTATTACTTTCAGCAGTTTCTTTTGTAAATTCAAATGGTTTTCTGTCCAATAACACTGGAATTTGTCATTTATACCACTGCATTTGGATATGGAAGACTTTCCAAGTTTGGTAGGTGGAAATTACATAAAAAAAGGTATAGCACCTCTCATCAGTTGGAATACAATAACTTTTGCATAGATTATGATAGAGGCATTTTTCTTATGATTACTGACATGTGCAGGAACCACCAAAAATTAATGACAGAAACCTAGACCACACAGAACCTAAAAGGTACTCTTTTAAATTTGAGTTTATAAAGAAAAAATACTGAAAGCGCCTCTTTTTTTAAGTGTTTATGATAACACAGACAACATATACAATTATTTTAATCACTTTCAACAGTGTTTTATGAACATTTAAAGGGTTTTCTTTAAAATGATACCACATTTTTGCATTTACTCCTCTGCATGTGGATTTGGGAAGCTTTTAAAATTAGGTAGACAAAATCCAGGCGGAAATCCCAAAATAGCACCAGAGTTTATTATAGGTTATTATATTACTCTATAAGAGGTTATTATATTACTCTACTTAGTCTGTATGTACAGAGTTGTTTGTAGAGCTAATAATTTGACCATTTTCTGCCGTTTATTACACCTACTCATTTCTCCCATAGGCAGCTGAATCAAACTAAAACAATCACAAAAACGAGCGCACTTCCACACTGAAGAATAAGCTCAATAGAATATATGAATTAAAATCAGAGCTTCGTGAGGGGTGAGCTCATATATATGTTGAGCACTGTAAGTAAAAGCACCAAACGCGTTCGGAACAACATGAGGAATAAAACATGACAACGGCCAAAACTGAATCAGCGCGATGTTGAATAAATCTGACATTTCTGCAGTTGTTTTCATAAACTCCTCCACTTTTCTGTCAGATGAGGGTTTCCATCATCATGTCAGAGCAGGTTTAAAATGTCAGATGATGCTGAAGCTTTCGCTCACGGTTCAGATCAGCCATTGACATTTCAACCGAGAACGAAACGGGTGAATCTGTACGGTAACACCGCAGTGATGCTTGTCCACACGGTGAGACCTCGTCATTCCACAAACTAAAGCAGGGGTACCCAAACCTTTTCTTACGAAGGGCCAAAACCAAACTTGATTGAGGCTAGTGGGCCGAAGGTAAAGAGTTGCCATGGGTAATTTCCTTATTTATTTAATACTATTTGAAAATAACTAGAAAACACTGCTTTTAATTAACTGATACAGCATATATTTTTTACATTTTATAATGAACTTATTACAGCAAAAATAGAAACAATCTCATTTATAACTGAATTGAGGTACGCTAGTTTTTGCCTTAATTTGCTCACCAATGTCTTCTGCATAGTCCTCTATCTATCTATCAAGTGATAGTACTTACAGTATTTTAAAAATATGATCCATTTACAACATTTAATTGAAATATTTAATTCTGTTTGCTTTTTTGTAGCTCTAATAAACAAACAACAAAAAAAAAAGTTGAAATGAAATATTACAATGGGCCAACTTTGGCCCACAGGTCCTACTTTGGGCATCTCTGACCTTAAGGTTTAATCATTTGAAGACAGATTTACACAAGTTTTATACAATTTTAAAGAGCACATATTTGACCCCTTTTTTATATTTATTATAAGTATTTGTCTGTAAAGTTTCAGCTCAAAATACCCATCAGATTATTAATTAAAGCTGTCTAAAGTCTTAATATTATAGCTCTAAACAGCTTTTTGCTTTTTTTGGTACTGGGCCTTTAAGGATAGTCCTCCCCGCCCACCGTTCTCACGTGCCCGTCAGCGTGCCTCAATCTCCGCCCTCGGCTGCGTCAGACTGACAGACGCAACAGGAACAGATGTAAAGGAAGCAGATCTCACTACGTTTGAGAAATACTACAGTAAAAACGTCACCAATGACTGTTTGATGTGTTTGTTGAGGACTTGCAATGATGAGTCACACACAATGTAGTTACAAAGTTTGTTCACGCACGCACGCGGCTGTGGTGATGGAGTAAAGCTGAAGTGAATCGCTGTAGTTCATTACAAACATGCACCGTTTTAAACACGTGAAACTCACTCTTGATCACATCTGATGATGACTGATGATCACAGAGCGCTGAACAGATCTTTTATTCCCGGTTGCTTTGCGCACGTCCTGTCTTGTTGATATGATTATACGGGTTACTACGGAGACATGTTAATATGCAGCTGTCAATCAATTCAGTGGGCGGGGGGACCGCAATCCTACGGTCGGTGTCAAAACCGCTCCAATTGGTCCACCGACTTTATGCTGTTAAATTGAAATAAAAGGACTGGGTGTGTTTATATCAGCCCAAAATGATGGTCTACACACTATACCGACACATATGATTGTCCAAACAGCTTAAAATGTAGATTTTTTAAAAATAGGTGCCCTTTAAATATTTCCCAAGTGATGTTTAATGAAATGTTCACAGTATCATTCATTTATTCACTCTCCTTTGGCTTAGTCTCCATTTCAGGGGTCACCACAGTGAATGAAGCACCAACTATTCCAGCATATGTTCAGCATAACCAGCGGATGCCCTTACAGTTGCAACCCAGTACTGGAAAACACCCATACACACTCATTCACACACAAACTCATACACTACGGCCAATTTAGTTGATCGATTCCCCTATAGCGCATGTGACCCAGCCGGGACTTGAACCACAGACCTTCTTGCTGTGAGGCAATAGCGCTATTACACTGCATTCACACTGTGGCCATATTCATCTATGTAAACACTCAAACACAGCCTTAACATTATAGCAGACACTGTAAAAGCCAGCCAATTCCCACCCACTAGACTTCTCTGACAGAATGTTGTGGGACTGCTGTACAGGGGTTATTATGAATAACATATCATTTTATTTTAGCGTTTTAATTAAAATCATAATGGTAAAACATGAATGTATTAATATGAATGTATTAAACATATACATTAAACAATAATAATAATAAACATAATAATAATAATAATAATAATAATAAACATAATAATAATAATAAATATTATTATTATTATTATTATTATTTATTCTTATTTGGCACCTTTAAAACTTAATTCTCAAAGCGCTTTACACACACACACAAAAAAACCTGATATAAAACAGTTTAGAATAACAGTAAAATGTAATCATTCAGGCTAAAACAATTGCTAAAACATTCAAATATCAAAAAGCATAAACCAAAAATGTTAAATGTTCGATTTTTATAAAATATCACCCCTGAGTTCTTTAGTTTGGGTATTATGTTATATGTTAAATATGTTATTTGTTGTAAAAATTCGTAGTAATGACAAAAAAAATGCTTCTCCTGATCGTGTGCAGCCATACAGCTCCTGTTTCTGGTGTATTCTGGTAAACTTTGGTACCCCTTGGTTTCGAGTGTGGTCCTGAAAAATCTCTGTTTCAAGGGCTACCTAGCCCTTCCCCTTAGCTCTATGCCTTCAAGCTAAAGAGAACTGGTACACTTCCACCCCTTTACGTAAACACACAAAACAAGGGGTAGGGGTAAGGGGAGGGGTTAAGGGGTAGAATTGGGATTGGGCTTTGGACCTTGTTGAGAAAACTGTGTAAACTTTAAAATTTGGTGGCAAAATATAAAGATTTCAGATGATAATTAAGTATTTGGACGCTAAATTGTTATATTTCAATGAAGTCTTTTAATATGCCATCATATAATTATTGTTTGGCGGTTCATTCCGCTGTGGTGACCACAGTTTAATAAAAGGGTCTAAGCTAAAAGAAAATGAACGAATGAATATTGTTATAAATGTCAAATTATTTTGACATATAAACGGTTTTAACATATAAAGACAATTTTTTCAGTGTCACAGCTCAACTCAAAATGCATTTCAACAAAAGTCTTTATGGAACGAGTGAATATACGGTAATACCGCAGTAATATTTGTCATTATTATTAGAATTACAATTATTCGCCATCCTGTGAAATGTTTTTTCTTCCTCAAGTATTCCCCAAATGATGTTGAACAGATTCAGAAGTTTCTCACAGTATTTCCTCTATTATTTTTTCATCTGGAGAAAGTCTTATTTGTTTTATTTCAGCTAGAATAAAAGCAGTTCTTAATTTTATTAATCATTTTAAGGTCAATATTATTAGCCCCCTTCAGCAATATTAGTGTTGGATTGTCTCCAGAACAAACCACTGTTATACAATGACTCGCCTAATTACCCTAACTTTACCCTAATTACCCTAGTGAAGCCTTTAAATGTGACTGTAAGCTGAACACTAGTGTCTTGAAGAATAACTAGTCTAATATTATGTGCCGCCATCATGGCAGAGATAAAAGACATCAGTTATTAGAGATGAGTTATTAAACTATATGATTAGAAATGTGTTCTCTCAAAAATGCCCAATAATTCAGACTTCAACTATATGTGTTAAAATATTATGTACTATCATCATATCGAAGACAAATAAACAAGCGCCTTCACGTAGCGTTTACATACGGTAATACCGCAGTGATGTTTGTCCACACGGCGAGATCTAGTCACTGCGCAAACAAAGCGCTCATCATTTGAAGACAAAAAGCGAAGACTGGGAGGTCAGAGAAGATCAAGCCTTCTGCATTCATGACCTCAATACTCTCTCTTTCTTTCTCTCTTTTTTCCTCTCTTCTCCTCCTTTCTCTGTCCAGCCTCCTCTACTTGCTCCAGAACTGTCAGATCGCATTATTTCGTTTCACGCTCCACGCCTGCGGAAAAAACAGCCGTGAACCTCGCCGCGATTCTCCTGCTCCAGTTCCTCCTCCTGCACTCAGCGCAGTGAAAATACCAACATTATTTTATTCATGACGAGCCTGAAGAAGCGCAGAAAAGGCCACAGAGAGGCTGATGAAGACGAGTCTCAAACAACACCAATCAATGAGCTGCTGATTATTAAATTAAATAAAACTACATAAAACTAAATATTTTAATTATTGTAATGTATTCGATAAGACATTCGATTATGTTATATGTTACATTAAATTATATGTTACATTAAATTATATATATATATTATATTTTATTATATTATTATATTATATTGCATTAATATTATATTATATTATATTATATTACATTACAGTATATTATATTAATTATATTATATTGCATTATATTATATTATATTATAT
>CAIGQQ010034406.1:686861-713782 GCA_903798035.1 Danio albolineatus
CAAAGACTCTTGATGAACTCTGGGAGTCTTCACGCTTTCTCTGCCGTTCCAGATGACTTTATTAATGCGTTATTGGAGTCAGACATGTGTGGATGCAGTCCTCCTCCAAGCTCATGGGAGTCATGCACAATATTCATTCTGTCTCCACTGCAGCAGGACTTTATATTCTATACTGGACATTATTGAAGGTTCAGTGACGAGACTTTAGTCTAAGCAGAGTCAGACCGCACTGTCCTCATTACATCAGTCAACATCAACACATGATCATATTTACTGTGGTGAAATCAGTGTAATCTAGAGGCCTTTCATATACGCCACTGCTGACACTAAATGATCAACTAGAAGTCAATTTATTATTTGCTGTTCCTAAAACTTGGATAGACGACAAGACTTCTGTCAGGTAGTGTATAATTCAGACTCAACATTGCATATCTGCGATGTGACTGTAGTGTATGCACACACTGCGATATCAATGCTGAAACGATATATTGTGCATCCCTAATTTAAAGGAATAAAACTTTCAGCCACTTTCACTGTTCCAACTCGCCACCTTCAGTGTTTTTCACCATTCGATCAATTCCTGATGGATCAAATCCAGTATCTGTCTCAGTTTGAGGCGGAAACAGATCAGACGGCGCTCACATTTACAGCTGTAGCTCATAACTCAGCGGCCCACAGCAACAACACAGCCTTTCTCTGAGGGCTTCTCCTACAGGTCCCTCATGCCTCTTTCCCAGAGGTTTACATGCCGAAGTCAGACTGAGGTCAGCAGCGGATGAACTCAACATGACCTTTCCCTCTTACAGCTGCCACCTGGCACCACACACACACTTGTACAGCTATATGTATGGGGACTCTCCACAGCTGTAATGATGTTTCTATACACACTGTATATTGGCAAGACCCTAGAATACTCTAGATGTGTCACTTGTATAGTTTATTTGCTGTATAGTTTATTTACTTGTATAGTTTATTTCCAAATATCAATATGGAGAATGAAGCCCCGCCTTCTAGTAAGAGAGCCAATCAGCAATCGCAGTAGACTGATGATACTGCGGGGTAGGGTCTCGGAGCACACGTGAGTTTCTGCAGATTTTGTATGATTTCAACCTTTAGAAATGAATCAAAAAGGGATAGTTGTTGTTTAATTTTATTGGAGATTTCTAATATGAAGTTTAATCGTAAGCTTGGCAAGCAGTTTTGGAGAATTTGAGGTTTCCTCATTTAAACAGACTGCCTGAGAGGGGTTTCAAAGATGGCCCCCAAGTTAAATGACTTGCCTTAAAGCAGGGGTGCCCAAACATTTTTGTATGTAGGGCCAAAAACCAAATATCTTTGAGAGCCATGGGGCGAAGATAAATATACCAAACTATTTTACATGGGTAATTTCCTAATTTATTTCCTAATATTTAAGAATCACTTTGAATTGTATTAACTAATGCAGTATAGCTTTTTTAAATAATAACTTATGGTAATAAAAGCTTAAACAATCACATTTATAACAGCCCAGTGAAATTCAATGCTGAATACACTAGTCAAGCACAATCTGCCTTTGTCTTGAATTGCTCACCAAAGTCTCTGCGTTGTCCTCTATCTGTCGGGTGACAGTGTGTACATTATAAACTAAACTACAGCATTTAAATTGAAACGTTTAATTTTATTTTAACAATAAAACAAACAAATAAAAGGTTGCATGAAATTTGAAATGACAATCTCTAGATCAGTGTTTCTCAACTTTTGGGTCGCGAGTACATTTTTAGTGGTTCGCGGAGTGCGTGGTCAAAAAAATAATAATAATAATAATTTGTTTTGCTTATACCGGACTTTTATTTTGAAATGCGCCCGCGACAACTGTTCAGTTTAGTTTGGTAACTGAACATTTCTCTACCATAACCGCTGTTTACGGTATTTATCGTTTTTACGTTGTAATATTTCTATAATTTGATACATTTTGTTAAATGCAACAATAAAATATTGGGTCGCGGCTTGATGACCATGTAAAAATGTGGGTCCCGTAGCCAAACCAGTTGAGAACCACTGATCTAGAGCATCCCTATTCAGCCTCTTTACTCAGATGGGATGGTGGGCCAAATCGAAGGTTACCATGGGCCATCTCTGCCTTAAAGGGATTTTGATATTGTGTCCTTTTCCTCTAAACACAACCCTCAGAGAAAACATCTGCACTTCTGCACAATATGCAATGATTTATGAGCTTTCCTCATGGGGCCAAACATTACTATTATATGCTTATTTCACGTAACCGCCATTTTAAATAGCGAAAGTAAGGCTGCCGTGGGAAGAAACCCGGAAGTGTAGGATCAGCACTGTAAACACTGCAACAACATGTGGACTACAAACCTCCAGCTGCTGCTGCGAAGGCAGAAATAGCGTAAACGTCACTGAAATATCATTCAGTTTAGTTTAATTGAAACAATTAAAAACATATTAGGCAACAAACAACATTACAATCTCTTTTAGAGTAATTCGCATATGTGTACTCCTAGACTTCAGTTCATAGCAGCAGGTAAACACCATGTGGATGCTTCCCTGCTTCAGCCTACGTAACATGGCGAGTGTCAAAACAATACAGTCCTCTGTAGCACACCCCAGTGTTGCCTGTAATAGTGTTGTCCCGCTACTGACGTTTAAAAACATTCATTCCCTGATAACATTTAAGCGCCGCTAAGCGCGTTCATAAACAGCGCTGATTTGCTATAGTATTCACCAGTGCTCAACAGAAATGACTGTGATTGGGTGAAGGTCATCAGCTCACCGCTCTTTACTTAGTGCATACACAGATACACGGACACTGGAGCGTTATAAAGCCACAAAGATTAGTCGAGTCATCAGCGGATCGCTCATCAAAGTGTGGTGAACACAGTCATTTCTGTTGAGCACGCGCACATACACACTCACACCAACACACAGAATGACCTGTACTAAAAGAGGAAGAGCTGAACTTGAGATGAACCTGGACATTTACACAACCGACTCACTTTAAAGGAAAAACCAATATACTTATACAAAATGTAAACAAAATTAAATAAAGTAAAAAAAACAATATTAATAATAAAAATAACCAGGGAAAAAAATTAATAAATAAAGGGTTAAAATAGTTTTAAAAATATTATATATATCTAAATATAAATAAATAAATGATAGTCTTTTATTGACACTAAAATAACGTGATATTAATAAATTACAAACTATTTGAGTACCAAAAATGACATATGCAAACAACCAGTCAATAATAAATTGCATAGAATATTAATCCACTATGTGAACGGAGAGTCACTTCAAGCGAAATAATATTCATGAGGCCAGTCACATGATCACAACTAAGGTCAGAGGTCAAAAACCAGAATACACACACACACACACTACTGGAATGCAACAAAAATTCCTCAAGCTGCTATACAGAGACAGGAGGACATCAATACACATTCAAGACTAATGACGTGCTGCATTTAGGGGCCAATAATCCAACCAATAATGAAGCAGATCCTTAGGGCCCCAAGAAGTTTGAGGGCCCCTAATAAATAACTATAAGTTTCTATAAATCATAACTAACATTCTGTATCAAAGTTTGTATGGTGAAGGACTAACAACAGGGATTTTCATAGAATTATTATTACATTCCTACCCCCGTGATGGAGCAGTTCAGTGGAAACACAGCAAAGGAACACTGACAGTGATGTACCTACCTTTTCCAGTTTTCTGAATACATCTCCTCAGTTTCAGATGTTTATGTGTGATCCTATGCATTTACAAAAGAGCTGCTAACACACAACTTGATTTGACTGGACTTAATAAAAGGCAGTGCATCAAGCTCAGCAGTTTTAGTGAATAATTAGGGCAAGCACAAATAGAAACACACAGCGGTGTCTGCACAAATAAACGTTAACCAAAGGAGAAATGTTTTGGTTTTCACATTGGTTTGCAGATGTTGGAAGCCCCCTGGTGGACATTTGATGACCACACACATACCTCCACTGACAGCCACAATAACACATATCACACAATATCATGTTTATAAAAGGTTTCACTACAAAATCTGTGTTGGACATTATAATTTTTTATACAAAAAAAATAATAATTATAAGATATTTTATTTTAAATTAGACTTTTTAAATATATATTTTCTGAATGAATAAAATTACAAGAAATGCATTTCAATGTGATATGCTTAGAGCTAAAGTATTTTTAAATCTAAAATGAGCATTGCAAGACCCCTTTAATAAATCACTGATAAATAAAGAAGGCATTAATAAAATTAACTACACATAATAATAAGCATAAGATTAAATGTACTTACGTATCCCACTCTCCGCTGCATCTAACAGATCACCACCTTGACCTGCAATAAAAATTAATTATATACAAATTCAAAATATTATATACAATTGACTTATATGTATTTATATACTTAAAATGTGTTTATATATATCTCCACACACCCACACACAAATACACATACTGTACAAATAGTAATATAATAAAATAAATATAAAATATAATATGTTCAGTAATTTTACAGTAATTTTACTTTTACTTAACTTCAATGACATAGAATAGGTTATATTTATTGCCTTCAATGTGAAATACCTGAACATAAACATGGGCAGCTGAGGAAAATGCTCATTTTGGATGGAAATGTAAATGTTACTTATAGGTTTTTGCATCTGAACTCTTAATTTAGAGTAGTAACTTAAACATTTTAAGTTCAGTTATAAAAACAGTGAGAGTTCAATTAATAGAATTAATTGAGTCCAAACAACTACATACTTTATACTGTTGCTCAGGTTTGGTATTGTTTCTAGCATTAGAGTTAACAAACACAATATATTTAATTAATTCATAACTCAATTCGTTTGAGTTCTGCTTGATATTATTAGATTATGAGTTTCTAGCTCTTTTCAATAAGTAAAGTTTTTTTTATTTTTTATTATCAGTTAAACTAACTCATTTAATTTAGTGATTTTTACAGTGTGGTAAACATTTTTATTTCCCTTTATGTGCACGTAAAATCGTTAAAGCCATTAAGGACAAAACATCTGACATGTTTCATATTTACACACTGTAAAACCCAAAAAGCTAGGGTAACTCAAATCATTTGAGGAAACCGATTGCTACAAACCATTTGAGTTCAAAAACTAATCCTAATGAGTGCTGTGAACTAATTCCATTTAAGTAAACGAAGCAATTTGAGCAGAGTAAAACCCAATAAACGAAGAGAACTCAAACCAACGGAGTACTGTAAAACTCAATAAGTTAAGGCAACTCAAACCAATTGAGGAAACTGATTGCTACAAACCATTTCAGTTCAACTAATCTACATGAGTACTGTGAACTTACTCTATTTAAGTTGAAGTAATGAGGTATTTAATTAACACATTACATTCAACACTGAGTTCAAAACTCTTTTCAAATGAGTTGAATTAACTTTCAGTAAATTGAGTTAACTACAATCATTCATTTATTTATTCATTTTCTTTTCGGCTTAATTTCTTTATTAATCTAGGGTCACCACAGCGGAATGAACCGTCAACTAACCCAGCCGGGGCTCGAACCAGCGACCTTCTTGCTGTGAGGCGAACATGCTACCCACTATGCCACCATGTTGCCTCCTACAATCCCTTCACGTGATAAAGTTGATGGTTTTACAGTGCACAAAATGTATCTGAAACATTAAAGCAGACGCTTTCAGAAACTGAATTTGATGTGGGCAGCCAAACGCTCGGACTCATCCTCTCATGTCAGAAATCTTGTGAGAAGTTTCTAATTTGTAAAGACTGGTTTCGTATTGATTGGCTTGGAGAGTAAGACCGACTGACGCCGCTGTATTTGACATCTGGAGTCTCACGGGAGACTTGATGCAGTTACAATGAAGAATGACTTCATGGTTTGGGGTCTGAAGGACAGAGACGGTAACAAATGCACAGAATTCACATCTCACTCACGTTTGGACTGTGATCTTCAGCTTTATTTTGTTAAATTATCTACACTTTTCTCTTTGGTACTGACTAATCTAATGTAAATATATGCACAAAGATATTATTGTAAAGCATCTTATAATATACTCATTTAAAATAGAGATCTGTGAGGAGTGAACTCATTTATGCTGAGCACTGTGTGTATTGCAGAAAAATTTAATATCGCATGACAGCACGGTGGCTTAGTGGTTAGCAAAGCAAGAAGGTCGCTGGTTCAACTCCTGGCTGGGTCAGTTGGTGTTTCTGTGTGGAGTCTGCATGTTCTCCCCATGTTGGTGTGGGTTTCCTCCGGGTGCTCCGGTTTCCACAGTCTAAACACATGCGCTATAGGGGAATTGATTAACTAAATTGGCTGTAGTGTATGAGTGTGTGTGCGAATGAGTGTGTATGGGTGTTTCCCAGTACTGGGTTTAGTTTATCAGAGCGTCCGTTAGTCAGAACTTATGTATAGGCTGATTCAGAGGGTGATGATCGACACACAGCTTTAACGGAAAGAAAATAATGCACATATTTTTATATTCAATTCAATGTGCCTTTAAGATTAAAAATATGGGAGAAATATATACTTAATGATAGGATGATAGTGGGATTCATTCATTCATTTTCTTTTCGGCTTAGTCCCTTTATTAATCCGGGGTCGCCACAGCGGAATGAACCGCCAACTTATCCAGCATTTGTTTTACGCAGCGGATGCCCTTCCAGCCACAACCCATCTCTGGGAAACACATCCATACATTCTCATTCACACACATACACTATGGACAATTTAGCTTACCCAATTCACCTGTACCGCATGTCTTTGGACTGTGGGGGAAACCGGAGCACCTGGAGGAAACCCACGCAACCACGGGGAGAACATGCAAACTCCACACAGAAATGCCAACTGGCCTAGCCGGGGATCGAACCAGCGACCTTCTTGCTGTGAGGCGAACGTGCTACTCACTACGCCACCGTGGCGCCATGATAGTGGGATAGAATGGTAAAATACGAGAGAATCCTGGCAAAAATGGGAAGGTTGACACACTGTAAAAACTTACAAATTGTTCATTCAGTTTAAAATTGTAAGTTGGGTGGACATATTTTTGAGCTCAGAGTTGAATTTACTCAAAAAAAATGATTTTACTGCATGTTTGGAACTTTTTGTTCAATGAAAGTAAAAAAAAAAATCAGTTGAGGAGACTTTAAATTTTGATTTCTCCATGTCTTCAAAAAATAAAAAGTTGAGTTAACTTAAACTTAAAATTAAAATTGAAATAGAAACCGGCTGCAAAGAAATTGAGTTTAGTAAGCATTAGCGTTTGAAGTTGTGCCAAATTAATCCATAAAGTATATTTGACAAACCAGCCTTTTCGGTCAACTTAAAAAAATTCATTTGGCACAACTTCAAACATTGAAGCTTAATAAACTCCAAATTTCTTTACAGCCGATTGTTTAAAATTTTTTAGTTAACTCAACTTTTACATTTTTTATAGTGCATGTATGAAGTGAACAGAAAGGGTTTGTGGAACACAAATATGCGAGGGAATGCAAAAACTTAATATCAATATTTTCCTATTACTTCGGGGGTTTTTTCTTCCATTCATTCATTTTTTTTTTTTTTTTTTATACTTCTACTCATTTTCCCCACTATCACGTCCCTTCCGGGTCTCCGTAAACTTCACACCCAGAATGCAAAAAAAAAATGCATTAAATAAAAAACATGAATTCACTCGCGTGTTTTGAAAATCACAGACACGCTTCAAACTGCTGAGATACAATTAGACACAACATATGCAAATTGTTTATGTGAAATCTTTTGTTATCTAGTTTGTATTGATCATATTGATCAGAACAGATCAATAACAAAGCTGCAAAATTACATTAAAAGTATTGATCCGCATGAATATGAAAAGTCATTTCAGGTGCATGATTTAACTCACTGAGGGAAACATTCTTACTATGTCTAAGAAGTCTCATATATTAATTTTAGGGCTGTGTGATGTTGAAGAAAGATTAAATATGCAATAACATTTGAAGATTCATTCATTTTCCTTCAGCTTAGTCCCTTATTTATCAGGGGTCGGCACAGGGGAATGAACCATCAACTATTCCAGCATATGTTTTATGTTGTGAATGCCCTTCCAGCTGCAACCCAGTACTTGGAAACACCCATTCACACTCAAACTCATCAATAGCACATGTGTTTGGACTGTGGGGGAAACTGAAGCACCCGGAGGAAACCCACGCAAACACGGGGAGAACATGCAAACTCCACACAGAAACACCAACTGACCTAGCCGGGACTCGAACCTGTAACCTTCTTAATGTGAGGCGACAGTGCTAACCACTGAGTCACCCTGCCGCCTGACAATCGAACATACGTTTCATATTATTTCAGATAAAAGAAAGCATCACTACAACCTCTGAAAGTGAACAGTTAGCCATGTTTTACTGCAGCATTAGACAAATACGACATTTGAAAGATGTAAACAAACAAATATAAATATTTATATTTACACACACACACACATTTACACATTTATAGTATGACTTTACTTTAGAACGATTTAATTGACTGTGAACAACTTTAGTCATTAAGTCTTTCCTGATTTAGAATTGCCAAAAAATACTTATTTGAAATGATATTATTAAGACGTCACAGTGGCGTAGAGGGTAGCACGATCACCTCACAGCAAGAAGGTTGCTGGTTCAAGCCTCGGCTGAGTCAATAGGCATTTATGTGTGGAGTTTGCATGTTCTCTGTTGGCGTGGGATTCCTCCCACAAATCCAAAGACGTGGTGAATTGGGTAGGCTAAATTGTCTGTAGTGTATGAGCATGATTAGATAATTCCCAGTGATGGGTTGCAACTGGCGTAAAACATATGCTGGATAAGTTGGCGGTTCATTCCGTTGTGGTGACCCCATATTAATAAAGGGACTAAGCCAAAAAGAAAAATGAATTAATTAATTAATTATTAAGAAAGTCCAAATGTGCAAATATAGAACCTCTTTTTACCAAAACTGTGATGATATTGATAACTGTGATGCATTTGATCACTATAATCATGAAACTTTCATTACATTAAATCTCTAAATACAATCAGGAAAACTTCTCTAGTGATAAAGGAGTTTATCTCGCGGTGTGCTACAGATAAGGAGGCTGTTTAGATAAAACTGTGATGACCCACAAATTCCTGATCGATCTGAGAAGTTGCAGGATGGGGGAGCGGAGCAGGTTTCCCCAAGTTCAAAAGTTCACATTTTACAAGCACTTAAAGAGCAGTGAGCCATGCGCAGTGCTTAATGCCGAGTTCAGACTGCATGATTTTCACAGTAGTCGTGTCACAGATGTGTTCACACTGCATGACTATCTGGGCTAGTGTTCTGTCGCTGCTTTGTTTACACTGCAAGATGGTTCGGCGACAGGGAGTTTCACACTGCATGACTTCAAAATAGGAAGAATCGCAGACAACTTTGTCCAAACTCCGTCTCACACCCAAACACACGCAGTATATCTTTTGTTATTAACTACATAATGAGAAAGAAGCCTTTAATGGGGTAGAAAATGTCCATATTTGCTCTCCTGGCTTTGAAGGGAATCAGCAATTTCTCCTCAACTGTTTTATTGTTTGAGCGGGTTGGGTTGTGATGTTGCTCACATGACACGTCAAACAGACACGGGGGCTCCTGCCAAACTTACACTCATTTTCCCTCCATTTCTTGTGTCCGAATAACCTGAAAATGAGCTTTTAACTTCTCCTCAACCTCCCGCTGGCCTGCAGGTACCCACACTAGTGAATGCTGCTCTCTGATTGGCTGTAGGCGATCGCCGATGTTATTTTCAGCCAGAACACATTTCACACGGCATGATTTGAATCGCCGACAGCTCCAGATATTCAGCACGCCAAATATCTCCCGGGCATCGGCGACTCATCGGCGATTCTCTCAGATCGCGTCTTTGATACTTCATATTGTGTGATTATTACTCACGTGAACGAGCACCGATTCGCCTGTGATTTCAGCCATTTGTCGACGACTTCTCAAAACCTGTCGGCGAGTCAAAACCGGGGCTAAAATCATGCAGTCTGAACTCAGCATTAGTCAAACGTACTAGATGAACTTGCAGTACAGTTTACTAAAGCTCTTTTAGTTTAACTATTGGATCCACGTTAATGATCACATCAAATTAAAGCCAAATCTAGAATCTTAACAAGCATATTTCCTGAATGATTAGTTTTTACAGTGTGTTGGGGATGGATACTTTTAATAGTAATGTATTACAATATTAGTGACTGCGTTACTTTTTATGGTAAGTAATCCAATACATTACCTTTCAGTTACTTTTGCATTACTTTTTCTAACCTGGCTGAGGCTTGATCTCGTACAGAACTTGCAGCTGGGGTATTTTCTTGTTTTTTTAATAGAGGAGCTATGCAACACACTTTATAACCTTCATTTATTTTTAAAAAACAGATCAAAGAATTATAAATTTAGGATAATGTTATCTTCTGAGAACTTCCTGAGGTATACATGTCGTATATACAGATTAATGCAAGCTTAAAGCAATTTGTTTGTGTACTTTTTGTCTTACTAGTTACGTAAAATCACTGTTCATTGAGATAATACTATTTCGTTCTCTTCCATGCGTTCACAATAACGAGAATGCTTCCATCGCAGAAGCGTAAAAGCTCTGGTCTGCCATCCTCATTTCTTGATAGTGTGATTTAACGTGACTACGTAATTTAATTCATTAGTTTATTTGTTTTAATGGCAAATTAATTCAATTGTAACTTGCACACTCACATTATTGCTTATCGCTTAGCATTTTAAAATAATGCGTCACTCGTTACTTAGAAAATTAATGTTGCGTTATTTTAGTGCATTACACCCTGCCCCAAATAAAAACATAGGAAATCCTTCAAAATTCCTCCTATTTACTATTAAAACACAATTCTGACTTTTTTCCTTAATAATATATTTATTGTAAACAATATAGAGACCATGTCACTGTTAATAATGGGACATTCCAAAACGCTTAAGGCAGGGGTGTCCAAACTCTTGGTCCTGGAGGTCCTGCAGACTTTAGCTCAGCTTGACTCAACACACCTGCAAGGATGTTTCTAGAAAGCCTAGTAAGAGCTTGAGCTTGCCCAGGTGTGTCTGATCGGGGTTGGAACTAAACTTTGCAGGACAGGAATATTTTTCTGAGTGTGTGAATATAAAACCAACTTTACCTCAGTATAGAGAAGTCGTATTAGCAGCTAAAGACTATTAAAGTAGAACAATTAACGTGAAATACTGTTGTGAAGTCATAATTATATGTGATTTCAGGCTGAATATTCAAAGTACCATGGTAAACAGTACAGGGAACGAGTCACAAGTTGTCATTGAATGAACGTGTGTATGTAAAACCAACTTTACCTCAATTAATAATGAATAAACGCAAGAATATAAAACCAGTTATTCTGATTTATCATATTATACTTTTATATTAATTATTATCCTGAATTATACTGTATCCAGTACATCTTATACTGTATAATGATATTACATTTTGCATGTAACGTTAGCCTACATTAAAACTTTATGAAACCCAAAACATACCGTACGCTGACATAAACATTATGACCAAAATAACATTTTAATGACATTTAAAGCGTATCCAAGTTATCTCTCACATGTGTTAAACTAAATTAATCAAATAAAACACAGTTTAAAACAACAAAATAGGTTACCACTGGCTGATGCTTCAAGTTGTTTCTTCGCAAACCCAGTCTCGTGTGTTTTGTCCACCATATCTCTGGTTTGTTTTCGTTAAGATTGTCCTTTTTCCGTGTTGTAGCTCATAACACGGAGAGAATAATCATGTTTGCGGCGACAGGATCAAACTTCCATCATTTCTGCCGTTACCTCCAGCCTGAGCGCGTGCCGTGCGTGTGGGCGTGGTTATCAGAGCTCTGCAGCCAATCATCGGCACCCACTGATGACGAAACATGAATATGCGCGGTCTTGAAGGTAAATATTGACTTCATGAACAGAAGTGTGCGAAATACATATTAGAATGTCATTTACTTGTATTAGAAATGGAGGCCTTGGAGAAAATATCCACTGTAAAACTACTAAAGTATGACTACAGTTATATTTCTTGACTGCTGTGAAAAGGTATAAAATTATCTTATTGTTATTTATTTATTTATTTATTTATTTATTTCAGTCACTGTTATTTAATTAATTTATGTATTCATGTATTCATTCATTCATTCATTTTCATTTATTTATTCATTCATTTCAGTCACTTATTATTTTTATTTCTTTATTTATTTTACTCACTGTTATTTTTTATTTGAGTCACTTAGTATTATTTATTTATTTATTCATTCATTCGTTCGTTCGTTAGTTCGTTCGTTCGTTCGTTCGTTCGTTCGTTCGTTCATTCATTCATTCATTCATTTCAGTCACTGTTATAATTTTTATTTATTTATTTATTTTATTTATTTATTTTACTCAGTTATTTATTCATTAATTTATTTGGTAATTTAGTTAGCCACTGTTAATATTTATTTATTTATTTATTTATTTATTTATTTTACTCAGTTATTTATTCATTTATTTATTCGTTTATTTATTTAGTCACTGTTAATATTTATTTATTTATTTATTTATTTATTTATTTATTTATTTATTTATTTATTTCAGACACACATTCTTTTTTTATTTATTCATTTTAGACACTTATTCCTTATTTATTTATTTATTTTATTTGTTTGTTTGTTTGTTTGTTTGTTTGTTTTAGTCACTTGTCATTTATTTATTTATTTATTTATTTGTTTATTTATTTTAGTCACTTGTCATTTAATATTTTTTATTTCAGTTATTGTTATTCTTTATTTATTTATTTATTTTAGTCACTTGTCATTTATATTTTTATTTACTGTTACTTATTTATTTATTAATTTATTTCAGTCACTGTTATTATTTATGTATTTATTTGTTTGTTTGTTTGTTTGTTTGTTTGTTTATTTTAGTCACTTGTCATTTATTTATTTATTTATTATTTTAGTCACTTATCATTTGATTTTTTTTCAGTTATTGTTTTTATTTATTTATTTATTTATTTATTTGTTTATTTTAGTCACTTGTGATTTATTTGTTTATTTATTTTAGTGACTTGTCATTTATTTATATATATTTTTCAGTTATTGTTATTATTATTATTATTTTTTTTTTTCATTTTTTATTTTTTTTTAGTCACTTGTCATTTATTTTTTTATTTATTTTATCTATTGAACACCTTGCCTCTTGAGATTAGATTGACTCCATCTCTATGCATTTTTTAATCTCTCCTAAAAACGACTCAGTAAAACGTTTTAACTCAGAGCAAAACACAACAAAGTTCGGTTTAGCTGCTGCTGTAAGTTTACTCTTGTGAATTTGAGCACAGGATTGTAGGAGCATTATTTGATAAAGCAGAAATAAAAAAATACAAATAAAGAAGACCATTTCGTCTGTAAAATCAGTTTAATTCATTTTTTGTTGGCTACAAGTGGCCTGTAGGTGTCGCAATGCACTCATTCAATGCAAATGAAAAGCCATTTAAACCAACATTCATTCATTTTCTTTTCGGCTTGGTCCTTTTATTACTCTGGGGTCACCACAGTGGAATGATCCGCCAACTTATCCAGCATATGTTTTGCACAGCGGATGCCCTTCCAGCTGCAACCCATCACTGGGAAACATCCATACACACTCATTCACACACACATATACGGACAATTTAGCTTACCCACGTTTGGGGGTAAACCGGAGCACCCGGAGAAAACCATGTGAACACGGGAAGAATATGCAGACTTCATACAGAAATGCCAACTGACCCAGCCGAGGATCGAACCAGCGACCTTCTTGCTGTGAGGCAATCGTTCTACCCACTGCACCACCGTGACACCTCAAAGCAACATGCAAACGTTAAATTTATTCAATAATTTTTCTTCATCTTACCTCCTTATCTATCAGATGTTGCCACAGCCGAATGAACCGCCAACTATTCCAGCAACCTTCTTGCTGTGAGGCAATCGTGCTACCCACCGCACCATCGTGACTGCTCAAAGCAACATGCAAACTTTAAATTTATTCAATCATTTTTCTTCAGCTTACTTCCTTGTCTATCAGATGTTGCCACAGCAGAATGAACCGCCAACTATTCCAGAACGTGTTTTACGCAGCGGATGCCCTTTTTAACTGCAACCCAGTACTGGGAGAGCAAACTTTACATATGAGACAAGAAATATGACATAAATCAGCTGTAAAATAACAATGTTGTGATGTTATCAAGGATTAATCCTGAGTATGAAGCAAAGAAATCAACTGAAACCCTTCTGATTTATTGCGTTCCCCTGTTTCAGTGTGTATCCTGCATTATCTCACATTTGTACTGCACAGATTTTACAGCTATAAATAATTTTACAGCTAAACATTCATACAAATTTGCATTATTACAACACAATACTAAATAAAAATCATCAAACATTCATTAATTTATTCATATTCTTTCAGCTTAGTCCTTTTTTTCATCAGCGGCCACCACAGCGGAATGAACCACCAACTATTCCAGCATATGTTTTACACAGCAGATGCCCTTCCAGGTGCAACCCAGTATTGGGAAACACCCATACACACTCATTCACACTCATACACTACGGACAATTTAGTTCATCAATTCCCCTATATAGCGCATATCTTTGGACTTGAGCACCCAGAGGAAACCCACACCAACACGGGGAGAACATGCAAACTCCACACTGAAATGTCAACTGACCCAGCAGAGACTCGAACCAGTGACCTTCTTGCTGCCACCGTGTCGCCCTTATTATAATAAAAATCATAATTATCATATATAAGCAATAACCATTGGCTTCCATAGGAGGAAAAACAAACATTAGACAGGTGTCCAACATTCTTCAAAATATCTTCTCAAACTGGTTTGTGAGAAGCGAAGGGCGAGAAGGACAAACTATAACACAGTGTTCATTTTTTGGGTGAACTGCCCCTTTATTATTGATGCCTCATGCTTGCAAGATGTACTGTATGAAAAGCATCCAGCGCAGAATAAAGAATGAAGCCCTGTAGGTTGTTCAAAGCTGAACCGACACCTGACAGGTGCTCCGCTGTGCTTGTTTAGACGAATTATAAAGCTGGATTAATAAAAGGACGCTGAGAAAACGAGTGGCATAAATATTTGAATGACATTGTTGATTTCTGGGGAGGCGAGATGTTCAGGCCAGAGTGTTTCTTTTGCTCCGACTCGATTTAAACACGCCTGAACAAGTCAAACAAGTCTGTGTGTTAGAAAGCAACAGGTATATATCAGTAATTTTGCAGTTTTTTATATTTTCTGATTCATGATTTTATTTTGTCTCCATTTCTTTCTGCTTTTGGAGTTGCATTATGAGATCTCGATCTTTCTTCCAACAACTTGCAACCTTGAAAAGTTGTAAAAAGTTATTTTATTATCATGTGTAATAGTCTGCAGTGCTATTGTGTCTGTGTTGGTGTTGTATATTACACTACAAACACCTTGTAATGAACTGCAGCACATTTACTGTTATATTACACACTTATTTCTTTAGATATTGTTTCTTTTATGTTATATTATTTTAAACTACTACACAGTGAAATAAGTAGTGTAAATTTAACACCTAAAGTGTTGATTTTAACACTACTGAAGATCATATATGGTCCCAATCTACAAAAAAGTACACAGTGTGTACACTCTAAAAAAAAAGGTTCTTCAGTGGTTCTTCAGAAGTTCTTTGCAATATTTGAGGTGCTATTTAGCACTTTTACTGTGTAAAGAACCTTTAAAGCACCATAAAGGTTTTTCAGTGGTTCTTTGGGGTGTTTAAAGTGCTATACAGCACCACTACTACTGGTAAGCACTTGTTCTTATAGCTAATTCTCATAACTCTTATGTCGGCTTTATTTGCGGAAGGGTAAAGTAACATTATGAGCACCTTAAAATATAGGTGCTATATAGCACCATTGTGTTTTACACTTAGAGGCGTTTAACACCCACTAGTGTTGTTATTACTCTACAAGTGTCATCAAGAAAGTACTCCTATCAGTGTGACATTCATTTTTACACTGTTCTGTGGTGTATGTCTGACATATTGTGATCTTTTGAACTTGTAATGTTAAAGGAAAATCACAACATATTACACCTTGCAACCACACAGTAAACGTTCTGTCGTTAACACTGTATATTGATAATTCAACATTTTTGGAGTTATTGACATGTAAAACTGCCTTTTTACACTGTTGATTTTACTGTGTAACAATAAAAGTCACTTTGTTAAACTGTAGAGTATTTGTAGTGTGAGTGTTTACAGTTTACTGCAAATCAATGTCTATCTGATACAATAAACATTAGACATTAATGGGAATCAGGTTCCCATGTCTCAGATTCCCAGAATGCTTCACAGCAAATTTGCCAGTGTACATTTTACACCACAGGTGTTGAATTTAACACTTTTCTCGTGTTTATATGAGTCCCGCCAGCCAAGTGTCCAGGTTACACTTTCAGAAGTGTTGAATATATACACCTCTGCAGTGCACTTAGAGTGTAAAACTGCACACCAAATTAAACATTTTTAACAACTGCAGGACAAAATGTCCAGTGTACATATAACTCTAGAGGTGTTAAATTACACTCTTTTAAGCAGAGTATATTCTTTTATTCATCTCATAGTCATCTCAAGTTTCTGTATGTGCAATTAACACCGATAAGGAGTATGGAAAGGCAACACCAGAAATACACACTGTTAAAGTCATAATTTAACCCACATTAGGTTTGAAAACAATACGTGTACCCTTGGATTTTGACACTATGATACTACAGGGGCTTACATCAGAAATTCAACACCTCACAATTTGCTGTGATTATGCTGTAAGGACACATTCCCATCCTCTATTCAGCAAATGCAGTTTCTATCTCCTATTATTAGCATAAAGCTATTATTTATAGTCCAAAACCACTCTTAAGTGCTGTTACACACAAAAACAGAAACTCACATTGACAACAGTGTGTAGAGAACTGTGCAAATGTCCTGTGTTGAGTAAAAAAGCTGATATATTATAATTTTAGGACTATTTTTCTCTTTTAAAATATTATAAAATGCAAAAATAAGAACATATTCAAACAACTGGGTGTAAAAAATGCAAATGTACAATGTTGGGTAAAAAAAGGGGAAATATTACATTTTTTAGGCACATTTTCTTTAATAATCACCACAGCAGATCAATTACTATAGTTGTTGTGTTACCATAACAACTGTAGAATCGCAACAATAGATCAATTACTATAAATGTTGTTACCATAACAACTGTAGAATCGCAACAATAGATCAATTACTATGGATGTTGTGTTACCATAACAACTGTAGAATCACCACAACAGATCAATTATTGTAGTTGTTGTGTTACCATAGCAACTGTAGAATCACCACAACAGATAAATTACTATAGATGTTCTTACCATAGCAACTGTAGAATCACCACAACAGATCACTTACTATAGTTGTTGTGTTACCATAGCAACTGTAGAATCCCCAAAACAGATCAGTTACTTTAGTTGTTGTGTTACCATAGCAACTGTAGAATCACCCCAACAGATAAGTTACTATAGTTGTTGTGTTACCATAACAACTGCAGAATCACCACAACAGATCAGTTACTATAGTTGTTGTGTTACCATAACAACTGCAGAATCACCACAACAGATCAGTTACTATAGTTGTTGTGTTACCATAACAACTGCAGAATCACCACAACAGATCAGTTACTATAGTCGTTGTGTTACCATAACAACTGCAGAATCACCACAACAGATCAATTACTGTAGATGTTGTAACCATAGCAGCTGTAGAATCACAACAACAGATCAATTACTATAGATGTTGTTACCATAGCAACTGTAGAATCACCACAACCGATTACTTCAAGTACTTTACTGTAAAATGGTTCAAAAACACTATAGTACTTATTATATTATACTTATTCCTTATATTATTTTTGATGTTTCCCAAATGCATAAACACCTCCAACACTTTGGCTTGAAAAAAAAAACTGGCATTAATGGAAAGAAGTAGAGAAAAAAATCCAATAATATCAAAAATAGTCCAATAAGATCTCAGAGATGGATGGACGATTACACAGTAGATTCCACATTAGACACAAGAGCTCTATGTAACACTGGCTTTTTTGCGCCTGTGTCTTGACCTCATGATAATTAAGTGTAGAAACAGATTTTCTGCTGCTGCAGGAAAACGATCAAGCTGATGGCATTTAAGTGTAGTTCTCGTCTGATAATGTCATGCAGTCAAACGCATAATGCAAATGTAACAGTGGTGACTGTGTTGGCTAGCGGTTTGACCGTGCTGTTTGTCTAGTTCCCCATACTGTTCTCCATCCACCATGTAGTTCACTCACATTAAAACATACAATAATGGTTCTATGATTGCTATGATAATACAACAAATATAGTAATATAAACACATGATCCAATACTGTACACTGTAAAAAATATTGTTAAATTAGCAGTTTTTGGTATTTTGTAATATATTTATGTCTGCTTTTGAATTGCATTATGGGATGTTAATCTTTCTTCAACAACTTTTAACCTTGAAAAGTTAGAAAATGTGACTTTTATGAATATTTTTTAATAGTTTAAGTGCTTTATTGTCTGGCTTTGTGTTGTTTATTATGCTACAAAATCCTTGTAATAAACTGCCAGAACATCTACTGTTATTGTACTCACTTATTTCTATATATTATATTATTTTAAATGACTAAAATGTCCTTAAAAGTCACTTTATTAAACTGTAGAGTTGAATTTTCGACATCAAAAGAGGACAGAGCAGAGATCAGCATCCCATAATGCAATTCACAACCACAAATACACTTGTGAATCACAAAATATGGATTAACATATTTGTTAAAGTGTATTTTCCTCATAAATTTTGACTATGCAATGCTTTTGAAGTATAATCTTTCACACTAACCTTACCCTGAACAAATAAACAAGGCGTTCAGGATCAGCAGAAAGTGACAGACAGGTTGATCAAGTTTAGGGTTGAGCTCTGCAGGACAGTGGATGTCAAAGGCCAGAGGTGAGAAAACACCCACTTTGAGGGAATTTTAGTAATTATTGCCAAAAATGCATCTGTCTAAGATAATATAGACCATTTTGAGGGATGTAAACAATAACAATAATCCTAATGTATTTCCTGTTTTACATTTTTATTTTCCATATGGCTTCTGAGAATCTAAAAGGGTCCACATATTGACAGCGGTTTTAATGTAAAGATTGAATTGTCTCTTGTTTAAGTTACGAAATAGTTCGACAACAAGCATTAAATGTTCATGGGCCAATGACATGACCACATTAAAAGGGTCTATATAGTATATATTGACAAATATTATAGTGTTTACAAGACCTATGAATGCTATAGTATAGTGAACTGATAAACTGCAATAAATTCTGTGTTAATGTACTTTATGGTTTTTCATTATAGTAAAATGTGCTGTTATTACAGTAAACTGTGCTAAATTGCATCATATAGTTGTAAAAACTGCATAATTAAGTGTAGTTTCCTGATCAAATATGCACATTCATGCATAATAAGCATTTTTAAAAACTTTTTTCATATAGAAAAGAAATCTTAAAGGCATAGTTCACCTAAGAAAGTAAATTTGCTCACTAAACTCTCCCTCAAATGGTTCCAAACCTTTATGATAGAAGTAAATCATCACAGAATTGTCATTTTTTGGGTGAACTATCCCTTTAATGTTTTAAATATACATGCATCAATACATTCATTCATTTTCTTTTTAGCTTAGTCCCTTTATTAATCTGGGATTCCCACAGTGGAATGAACTCAACTTATCCAGCATATGTTTTATGCAGCGGATGCCATTCCAGATACAACCCATCACTGGGAAACACCCATACACACTCATTCACACACATACACAATGGATAACTTAGCTTACCCAATTCCCCTATATGTGTTTGGACTGTGGGGGAAACCCACACCAACACGGGGAGAACATGCAAACTCCACACAGAAATGCCAACTGGCCTAGCCGAGGCTCGAACCAGCGACCTTCTTGTTGTGAGAGGATCCTGCAACCCACTGCGCCACCATGACGCCCTACATATATTAATATTTAAATGAAATAAACTGATTTTTGTTCTTTTAATGGCTCAATCCTCTAGTTATGCCTTCAGTATTGCATTACAATATTCTATAAATTATATTATGTTTTGTATTTGAGGCATGTTTTGTATTTCATTCATTCCACCAATAGAATAACTTTTGATATTATAAATAAAAGCAATAACAATGACGTTAAAATAAGCATATTTTATCCAGTGAACCAGTAATTATTGTCGAACCATAAAAATAAATATTTATAAGGCAAACAGGCCCCGCCTACTCAGCGCACAGAATGGCTGTCGTTCATATATGTCTTTCTATCTCACACTTTTATGACATAGGAAGCATATCAATGATATTAAAATATGTATATTTCAATAAGTCTCCAATGTAGCAGTAATTATTGTGGAACGACGCTTTAAGAAATAAATATTCATAAGGCAAGCAGGCCCCGCCTACTTAACCCACTCATCCAATCAGCGCGCAGAACGACTGTCGTCTCAGGGAAGTGTCGAGCTCGTGAACAGATGACAGCTGAGAAGAGACTGCAGAACCGGTTAGTCTACTCTCCGTCCACTTTAATAACGCGATGGAAGTGTTAATATCCTACATTCAGCCTGCTGCGTTAATAGCCATTCAGTAGGCTAAAGATATTTTACTGGCTAATTTTCGGCGAGGGATCGGGAGCGCGCATGTGAGGTATGATACGTTACTCTTCTGACACATTAGCGGCTAACGCCTTAATCTGTGCTTATATACTTTCTTTCAGAAATTATTAGGTCAAACTAAGACGTTTATAACCATAGTTTACTATTCCACGTGTGATATTGTGTTCATCGCAGGTGCATGCCTTGTTTTTGACTCAAATCGCTTCAAAATGCTGCCTAGACCGCTTAGACCAGCTTAGAAACAAGCTTTTCCACTAAAGCACAATTAAGTTAGCGTAAACATTGCGCTTTACGTAATATATAATAAATGCTTTCTCTACAATCCGTCATTTTGACTACTGTTTTGTCCATACAAACCACAATGAATGACATCAGGGCGTCAGGTTGTTTTTAAAAGTGTTTAGGAGTCCTTTCATAAGCTTCATATTCACAAATGTTCACAAATATATTTTTATTCTTTGCATGCTTTAGTTGTTCAGTCACGGATAAAACATTAAGTCATTATTGAACTGTTATATAATGGTGACTTGACTTAATTTCCTTCTTTATTCTCTTCAAGCAGGGTATTGTAAACATTTAAAAGATTGTAACACAAAAATATAAAGTTGTTACACTGTGATCCCTGTGAATATTGAGGTAAAGTTGGTTTTATATTCACACATTCAGACTTAATGATATCAGAAAGGTATTCTTGGCAAATTCTAAATACTTAAATCATATTAGCAGCCAACGACTATCATAGTTCACAGTCAAATAAATAGAGCTAATGTTGTTTTCAATCATACTTGCATGTGATTTCAGACCGAATATTCAAAGTACCATGGTAAACAGTATAGGGAGTGTTACAAATTTTCACTAAACTATTGTGTGAATATAAAACCAACTTTACCTCAGTCCTTTAAAAATGATTTTCATGTAAATTGTTAATGACTTAATAGATCTGTTAGAGCCCATAGCTGTAGTTGTATTCATGTGTTCCTCAAAACAAGGGATAAATCACTAGTAAGTACTTTTTGTCAGTGAAATGTTAGTCACTCCCTGTTTTAGCTCTTACAAACTTTCCAAATTTCCACATTTTTACTTTGTGACAATGTACCAGAAAACGTATTATGCACAGTTATACTGTGTGGCAGTAGGGCTGGGTAATATGGCAAAAATGAATAATTCTATGAATAATGAATAATTATTTTCTATATTGAGCGATAGCGATATATATTTCGATATAAGTTGTTATTGCTTCCAGATTTAAAAGAGTACCCCAACAATGACTGAAGCCACAAACATTAGAGGGTCCATTTAAATGGCTTAACATATTTTTGACAGACAAAAATATATCTAATATCAACACATTTCTAGATTCCCATTGTTGCACATTTCTGCTGTGTGATTGGCTCTTAATATAGAGTAAAAAAAGTCCAGAGATAATCATTGTTATTGACATAAAGTTTATTGCGATTGCATATAATATTGTTTATCGGCCCAGCACTATTCGGCAGTGGTAAAAAATGCATCAAATTTCTAAAATGTTTTTAAACATTATTGCAATATTAAGTAAAGATTAAGTAAAGATTTCCTACCATAAATGTAACAAAACTCAATTTTGACTATTAAAAAGCACGTCTAAGATCTTATTTTGAATCATTTTAAAGGCAATTTTCTTATTATTTTGATAAGTTTTAATGCTAAAGATAAATCTCGGTCAAATATTGTCCTGCCAAAACAAACTATACATCAGTGGAATGATTATTTATTCAGCTTTCAGGTGATCGAAATTTAAAAAGAGGCACTTATGATGGGTTTCGTGGTCCGGGCAGGGCCGGCGCGTCCATACAGGCAACCTAGGCGGCAGCTAAGGGCGGCAGAATAGTGAGGGCGGCAGCCGTGACACCCCCATCCCAACCCCGGTTTGCGAACCGGTCACTTTCGTTTTCACTTTCGGGTTGAGGGCGGCGTGATCACACTTACACTTTTCTGAAATATGGGTGGATTAAAACTGTTAAACTATTTGGATTTTTTTTTTGTCTAATATCTTAAACGCTTGTTCATAGACAGGTTGAAAGCTCCTTATGGAGTACACAGAACAGTGTTGTGTTTCTGTTATATTAGATGAGATTTTCATTTTTTATTAGTCAAAACAAGTGCTTTATATGATGTAGGTTGTGTTTTGTAAGTCTTTAAAATAGGGATGCAACGATTAACCAATTAGTCAGGGTTAATTAATCGTAAAGGCTTCTATAATCGTTGCATCCCTAATTTAAAACTGACCGTTTTAAGCTTTGATCCAAGTTGTGGCATTTTGGTGACTGTCGCTTTAAATTCAAATGAGATTGTGCTCTTTTCAAAAGAGGGCGGAGCTACATGTGCCTATGTATCAGCATAGTGGCAAGTTCAAAACTAACTGTGGATGGCTGCTTCTCACTCAGGGCTGTTTATGTTAATGAGGAAGAGATGGTCACTAGTGGGCGGGGCTTTCCCCGTCTGATGACACATATAAATGTCAATCAAAGTGTTTCTGCCGACTGTTTTAAACAAGTGTGATTCTAAAAATATATATAATAAATTAATTTGTACCATTAGAAGCTGATTATATTCACCCACTTTTGCCACACAACTGTGTTTAAACCCCTTAAAAATGCGTTTTTTGCATAATAGGCGCCCTTTAAATGCTTCATGCTGTGTTAGTGTGTTTGTATGCGTTGTGTGTATGAGCTAGCACTCATGTTTTGTTGTGTTGCTTGCAGATGGAGGCTTCAGGAGCGTCTAAATGGACACTGAAGTCCGATGCGAGCTCAAAACCGTTTCCCTACTGTTGCTCGGGCTGTGATGGCAGTGAGGAGCTCTTGCGTGGAAAGTTTTTCCGCAACAGAACTAAAGCCAGGAGTATGTCTATGCCATCAGCACAGAGCTCTGCTAAATTCAGGTAATGCAAAACACACTTTGACTCATTCTGAAGCTTCCGTGAATTTAATATCGATGTTGATATCAGTGTGTTAGTCTTAAGCCTGGTTTATACTCGACGTGTCCGCTAGTTCGCTTAAGTGCACACGGCGAATGTGACGTCATCGTGGAGTTTGCGGATGTTCGCTTTGGGTGCGCGCGACATGATTTCGGCAGGCAGAGCGCATGTTTTTTTTTTTTGAGACTCGCGTCTGATTTGACTTGAATATTAATCACTTTGAAGAGATTTTGTCTGAAACAGATACGACTGTACAGACATCTTTATGATCCATGATCATAGAGACAACCAGGTGATCAATAATTTGCAACAGCAGTGGGAAAGTAGGAAAGTTTTCGTTAAAATGTTTGAAAAAACCCAAGGGATGAGTTTGTTTAAGTCAAAAGAGGCCAATGGAGACCCATGTGCACAATTATGGAATATGTTTTTTCACCAGTCATAGGTTTAACACTGATGGATATATTACAATTAGGGCTGTCAATTTATTAAAAAAATTAACTAATTAATCACACTTTTTTTCAGCGATTCATTTGTTCCAAAACCCCTCCTTAGCGCGATGCTAAACTGCTCTGATTGGACCGATGACCCAGACTGTTGCGATTGGTCGACATCATTTAGCGCGAGAGAATGCCCACCACGGCTTATCAATACTGAAGTAGTCAGAGTGTATGTGTGAGCATATCTGCTTACACTCGTTTTTTCGAAGTAAAAACAGCGACACACATGCAGTATTAGTGCACACAGCGGCAAAAGCTGAACCTTTATGAAACAGGACCGCCGCACGTGTGTAGGAGAGCTGATGTAGCCATAGCAACGACAAACAGCAGAGAAACACAAGCTCACAAACTTATTTTAATCCGTAAATAAAGCAGCACGCGTCGCGTTTACAACGTGCTTTTAGACACGATATGAGAACACAAGTTAACCAGAGACACTACAAGCGGTTACAAGTTACAAAACACAATTAAATACATCATTTACAAGCTGGAAAAAACAATGAGGCGACCGTTTTAATCACACGCACTCACACTTACTGGATAGCAGGCCAGATTCACCGTCAGGCCACCGGGAAATGTCCCGGTGCTCCCTATGGCCAGTCCGCCCCTGCATACATCAATAGTCTTTTCTGCTCCTTCCTTTAACAAACGGTGCTCTGAATCCTCCGGTGTAAGCGTGTAGATTTCAGAAGCTCCTCAGAGGGACACAGCACAAGGCTGGGCTATAATGCTGAGGCATTTCTGCAGAGATAAATCTCAACCACTGACTCTTCACAGTCTCATCTCTGGTTCATCTGCACACTTCCAATAATATCTAGCTGAGCACATGTCTGCTACAGTGCTCTTCTCTGTGTTGCCAGACGTAGCTGACTCATTCCAGTCCAAACCCTCTCCAAAAGGTTTTTACCTACGCAATCAAAATTAAAACTGCCCAATCTGGCAACCTTTGCTTGCTGATGTGTTTGTGGGCGGGGTTGGGGGTTTCGAATCTCCCCGGTCTGCGCGCGCACAAATGTTGCGCATGTTTCGTGTTCACGTCATGCCGAAACGGCAAAAGACTCGTAAGCACGGCGATTCGTTTGAGGAACTATGAGTCGACTCTTTTATGGATGAATCAATAGTTTTGAACACTGTGCACTTTCAGATTTAAGCCTCAGCTGGACATTTCACTGCACTTAGAGCTGTGGTACACACTGATGAAGATCATTCTCAAAAACCCTTAACAGGGGCTCTTTAAAATCCCTTTAAATGCCAAGCTCTGGTTTGTATCCTATGGAACTTCCAATTGGAAATGCAAACATTTTGGATTTTGGTCTTCTTCAAGCTAGAAGGGCTATTGCATTATACTGGAAACACATGAATGCTCCATCCATAGAGAAGTGGAAAAAATAAATATTGAACTGTATTGGACTGGAGGGACTAACCTATGTCATCAAAGGCAATCAGAAGGACTTTGACTATCTTTGGGCACCATAATATCATGTAAATTGTGTGTTTGTAAACATGTAATTTGTTTTAAAAGTGTATTATTGTTTTTGTTATTTTGTCATTATTTGTAATGTTTCAATTCAATATTTTTATTTATTTATTATCGTTTTCATATTTATTATTGTTATTATTTATTTATATATTTATTTGGCATGTTATTTGAATGTGTATATGTGTATATACATATATTAGAAGGGTGTTGATATGTGCTGTGTAGGCTGCATTGTTGTTGTATGCCTAGTTGATGGGGAGAAAAGGAAAATGCTGGATTTTATCATCATAGTTTTCCCCGTGGTTGTGACTGTGTGAACACGCCTTTAGGACCTGTTTTATTGTAACAAACACTGTGCATGGCTTAACCGCAAGTTACTTAGAGCAAAATACAGCCTAAATTATTTAAAGGCTCATTTTAAATGATTTTCCATTGAACGCTGATCTACAGTATGATTTATTTCTGGCTTGAGGCTAAATGCACTATTCTGACAAGACTTTGGAGTTTTAATGTTCATTGTGTATATTATTTGAACCATGTCCAGTTATTGTTACTTTCTTTATCTCAGCAGTAACTTTCTACGCGCTCATCCACACACAAATGCATGACGCTTGTAGTATTGTGATTTTGCTGTTGCATTTTTACTCAAAATTCATTTTCTTTCCTTTTTAAATTCTTTATTTAGTGTAGCAACATTTCACTTTTAATACAATATAGATAAAGTAATAAAACACAATGTTAAAAATCTAATAAACAAAGTACATAATAACAGTAACGATAAAATAATAATGTAAACAATAATAATAACTACATTTTCACAATTCGGGGAAGGTCAGTTACACACCGAATAGTCAAACTGTATACTAAACAATATTAAATATCATTAGTCTGAAGAGGAGACTGTGAGAGAAAGCTTACTGGTTATTAAATTGGATTATAAATGCTATATAAAATAGTTATTATACTGTATAAATATAATAGTCGCACTGTTACTTGTTTCTTTTTCCTATTTTACAGCATAAAACGTACATTGCTAATAATATTAACCTTAAAATTGTTTTTTAAGCAATTAAGAACTGCTTTCATTCTAAAAATAAAACAAATAAGACTTTCTCCAGAAGAAAAAATATTAGAGGA
>CAIGQQ010034406.1:784150-814150 GCA_903798035.1 Danio albolineatus
ACCACCAAAATTAATGACAGAAACCTAGACCACACAGAACCTAAAAGATACTCTTTTAAATTTGAGTTTATAAAGAAAAAATACAGAAAGCGCCTCTTTTTTTAAGTGTTTACGATAACACAGACAACATATACAATTATTTTAATCACTTTCAACAGTGTTTTATGAACATTTAAAGGGTTTTCTTTAAAATTATTCCACATTTTTGCATTTACTCCTCTGCATGTGGATTTAGGAAGCTTTTAAAACTGGGTAGACAAAACCCAGGCGGAAATCCCAAAATAGCACCAGAGTGTAAGAGGTTAATGTGGACAACAACAAGATTTTTTTTAACCCTCAGGTTCCATATTGTTAATAATAGCATCTCCTCCAAATATTGTCCAATCAAAACAAGCCATACATCAGTGGAAAGGTGATTTAAGCAGGTTTTATATTTATATACTGATTCAGCTTTCCCTTATTACCATGTTGGCTTCTGAGATGTGGTCGATACTGGCCACTTCAATGGCCATGGCGACGTTCACAGGCGGCCCTAAAACACAGAAAATAAAATAAATGATCCAGCACCAGAGCTACATTGAAGTGAACTGTTAAAGAACAGTTCTTCACAAGCTTTAATTCAATTTGATTTAAGTGAGACGTGACAATAGTTTTAATAATTTACATGTATTATATGTCCAGGCCATGTTAATGTTCAGTTCTATTAACCATGTTATGTGTTGACTTGTATTTATTACATTGCAGATAATATGTGTACCTGGGGTTTGTACTTAATCGCAGTCCTGTACAATGACAATAAAGACTTCTGCTCTGTTCTGTTCTGTTCTATTGTAAGTATAAACCCAGTTGCAGGATTTAGACTTAATTCATTTCTGAAACATGGACTTTATTACATAGCAGAATGAATTATGTCTATATATATCTTTATATTACATATATCTATAATATTATCTATAGCAGTGTTTCTCAACTGGTGTGTCGCGACCCAAAAGTGGGTCGCGGGAACATTTTTAGTGGGTCGCGGAGTGCGTGGTCAAAAAAAATAAAATAAAAAATATTTTTTTTTTAAAAGTATTTTGCTTATACCGGACTTTTATTTTGAAATGCGCGCTTGACAACAGTTCACTTTAGTTTGGTAACTGAACATTTTTCTACCCTAACCACTGTTTACAGTATTTATCGTTTTTACTTTGTAATATTTCTATAATTTGATACATTTTGTTAAATGCAACAATAAAATATTGGGTCGCAGCTTGATGACCATGTAAAAATGTGGGTCCCGTGGCCAAACCAGTTGAGAACCACTGATCTATAGGATGCTTTACAGTAATAAATTTGTACATATACATTAGAATATTCAGTGCCAAAGACAAATCTGATCACAGTCCAAAATTACTACACCCAAATTAATATGTTAAAAACATGACATATTATTAAACAGGGAAACCAAGAGTAACAAATACAATATAGAATTAAGTTGAAATTTTGTAGTTTGTATTTGTTTGCAATGACCAAACTCTTATTTTAACGGATATAACTTTAAAATTCTAATTACAAATGTATTAACTTGGTTTTTAAATTAATTTAAATGTATTTATTATTATTATTACTTACTTATTACTTAATTAAAAGTTTATTAAAAGTGTTTTGTAATTAAAAATGCACCAAAAAAGTTGGCTATATTCATTGAGAAATGGTTAAAAATATTCATTTTCAAAAGAGGGTGTGCTCATTTATGCTTTCATTCATTTTCTTGTCGGCTTAGTTCCTTTATTAATCCGGGGTCGCCACAGCGGAATGAACCGCCAACTTATCCAGAATTTGTTTTACGCAGCGGATGCCCTTCCAGCCGCAAACCCATCACTGGGAAACATCCACACATTCTCATTCACACACATACACTACGGACAATTTAGCTTTCCCAATTCCCCTATACCGCATGTCTTTGGACTTGTGGGGGAAACCGGAGCACCCGGAGGAAACCCACACAGGGAGAACATGCAAACTCCACACAGAAATGCCAACTGGCCCAGCCGAGGCTCAAACCAGCGGTTCTATTATGTGGTATTCTATTATGCATTACTATTTTGTGGTACATAAGGTACATATATATTTTACTGCACCAACGAGAAGCTCTCGTACTCATGAATGCAGATTTTTTTTGGCACAATTAATGTTTTTTGGAGAGTGCAAGGTGCAGTATAAAGTGCAGAATGTTCATTTATTTCCTCGTGGTTCTGTTTATAGCTATAAAGAGCATATTAAGCAAAAAGATAGGATTAAAAATACATCAAAAATAAATATATCGAAAAAACAGATGGCTACATTACACACCTCTGAACTTAAAATAAAATTAGTGCAATATGTACAATAAATCCAGTGTTTTGCTGAATACTGACTTGCATTGTCCTTTTATACATTACAAGCTTGTTTCTTAGTATATGATTGGAATATATGTGTGCTAATTTACTCTATAAATAGACGGCAGAAACTGGGTCAGTGTTTTGGCAGGAACACTAGATGTGATGAGAGAGGTTTGTTCTGGTGGAGAACACAGGCTAAAACTGAAGCTGAGAGCAACTGCAGGTGTGAAATGCACACGAACCCTTTTGTTATCCTATAATTCTGTTTGTTTGTTTGTTTGTTTGTTTGTATGCTTTATTGCCCCTCAAGGGGAAATTTTCTGTGGACTCAGTATTTCGGCAGGTTCTGACACAATAAAAAACAAACATGCAAAAGAGTTACATACACGAAGAGAAACATATACACTCTATCGATCAGTGTTCAACAGTCTGATTGACACTGAGATGAAAGAGTTCTTATCTTCTACCAGAAGGTAAGAGATCATAACATGGGAAAAGTACATGAGATGGATTATTCTTTTCGCTTATTCTGTATATTTTGACTCACGCTTCAGGTCATTAATGAGTTCATTTAACTTTGTTAACATTAGCCAATGTTATTTAAGTTAAATAACATTGATTCATGTTACTGCAACTCACGGTGCATTAATTAATGTTAACAAGCACAACTTTGTATTTTAATAATGATATTATTAAATGCTTTACAAGATTATTCATACTTCGTTAATGTTATTGAATACATCAATGGACCAATGGACCACATGGACCCTTATTCTAAAGTGTTACCGAATTTTTTTTTCAAATTTTGGGGTAATTTCAGACAAAGTCACCAAACTTTAAGATAATAAACACTGTTTAGTTGTTTTCTGCTGTTAAATCAGTGCCCGCATAATCAGTTGACCCGTAAGTCAACAGGAGAGTTAATTCCTCACCTCCGATACCTGGACGAAAGTTTCGAGCGTAACCTTTCATGAGATCATCCAGATTTGGCAGCCAGGATATTTCGATATCTGTGCCGACATAATCCCCGATATCACTCAGCATGGCCCTGTGGAGAAACACAAGCAAATCCTCACTTGTTTCATCTGATTTTCTTCATTTCTTTCCAACCCTGGCTCATACTTAAAACGTACCCCTGTATAAATTTCTGAAAGAGCCAAATACGTCCCAGGAGGTATGTTTTTTTGCAGTTTTTGTTTTCATGCATCCACCAGAGGGCGCTGTGTACGCTTTATCAGATCTCAAATTTCTCTAGCGAGTGACATTCGAGCCTGCTGTTCTCATGTAAATCCACCAGAGGCCGCTGTCGACTGACTGACCGACTGACCTGACCACCCACTTCTCTAGACCCAACCAATAGTGTTTTCAAAAGCACTGGTTGACCCGTCGTCATACCGCCCTGAAGCATTCGTTTGAAGGTCATAGGTACTTCTGGCTACATAATTCGCAATCTCCAGAAATGTATACAGGGCTACGTTTTCAGAATGAGCTTCTTTCTTTGGTTTATTTCAATTTTGACAAAGATATTTGCAACACAAATACAAACAGGGTGTCTTAAAAAGTGCTGAATGTTGATGAATCAATTTAGAGAAATACAAGACCCTTAAAGAGCATAGTCTATTACAATTACAAGGCATTAAATTAAGTGTATCGTTTTCAATTATACAATGTATGCTAAAGTTTTCCTGCATTTAATCTGTGCTGTGTAGTTTATGAAATCGATAAAATCCTACTGGATTAGACGTCACACTGTTTTGTTTACTGCAGTAACCAAGGCAAAACCGTTATTCCTGCTGTTCTTTTGGCACCACCTGGTGGTTTATCATTTTTATTCAGTGTACAGTGTGAATACAAGTTTTGGTTTAGGATTGGTTTCTTACGATCAGTATTTAGTAGATATACTATAAGTTAAAATGTCACCAATCTTATTGCTTGTAACCCAAAGTAGGTATGAGGTCTTAAAATGCATAGAAAGAGTCTTTAAAAGGTCTGAATTTAATCTGTGGATATCGGGATGCTGTGTAGTTTATGAAATTGATAAAATCCTGTTGGATTTGACGTCACGCTGTTTTGTTTACTGCAGTAACAAGGCAACACTAGCTATGTTTTCAACCAAAAATGTGAATTAAATTTTTGCGCAAAACTATAATATCGCATCAAACAGCATTTCCATTCAACAGGTCAAAGAGAACAAAATCGTTACTTCCTGATTAACTGGCGCCAAATATCCAAATACTGGCGCCATCTTAGAAGACAATGCCGACACACAATGAACGTGTTTGAAGGCGGGACTATTCTGTTGACTATTCTGGAGGTCTTACTAATATAATAACACTAATACTGAAATGTTTAAGGCACTTTAGAATGACCAAAACAACATTTCCAATGTTTTACAACATTCACACATTTTTGTCATCACATGATCTCTTATAACCAAATCACATGACCTTTTTTTAATACGCATACTGGAAATTGTTCGCTAAAAGTGTTTCCATCGTAGTTTATGCGCATCTTTTCTTATCGAATAAAAGGTTTATTCTCAGTTATGCGCATTTTCAAAATTTATGCTCATCTTGGCGTTACCATCAACCGTTTAATTGTTCTTTTGGCGCCACCTGCTGGACTAGCATTTTTATTCAGTATGCTACAAGATTTAGTTTAGGATTAGTTACCGACAATCAGTATTTAGTAGATATACAGTAATTAAAAATGTTACTGGTTATAAATGTTATTGGTTAAAATCTAGTAGCGATGAGGTCTTAAAATGTGTGAAAAGAGTCTTAAAATAGATCTGAAAAGGTATTGAATTTAACTCTTTGATTTTTTTATATACCTCGACAAAGTTCTGTCATAATAAAACTCTCTGCTTACACAGGTTGTTCGCTCATCTAATCTGCTCCTACAGTCAATGAGTTTGCTCCTCAATATATTAAATGCTCCGTGTTTTTTTTACGCTAGCAATGTTTGCATTGTGTTTTTCGGAGACCCTCCTCCACCCCAGCTCCACCTCTGTTTAGATCTGCAATGGAGTTTACATGTTTATTATCTCTGCAGTAGCAGTGTGTTTTATTCTCAGACTGCATATCTGTGAATATACTGGAAGTAGCAAGTCTCAGTACCTGCTTTGCCATAACAATCAACCCCCTATTGTTCAAACTGACTACCCTTTCGTTATGTTAGAGACAGTTTTTGCCCCATTGACTTCCATTGTAATGACATTTTTTGATTGCAAAGCCATGCCACCAAATAATCACGTATAAAATAATCATATGTTCCGTCTGTTGAACACAAATGAAGATATTTTAGGGAAAGTTGGAAACTGGTATCCACTGACTTCAATAGTATTTGTTTTACTATGGAAGTCAATGACTACTAATTTCCAACATTGTTCAAAATATCTTCTTTTTGTTAAAATAATAAATAAATAAATTTAGGGTCTGAAAACATGGAATATGTCTACATCAGTGCATTTTTTAACTTAAATGTATAATGTGACCTGATGTAAAAGTTTTGTTTTGGAGATTAGCTACAATAAATAAATATAAAAATGAATGAATGAATGAATTTATGAATAAATAAATAAATAAGCAGCCTGATCGTCCGTCAGTAATACTGTACACAAGGGGGCAAAAGACCCTGATATGCTGATATTCATCCACAAGTGAAATGAACTGTGAACTGCAGCGCAAAGCATTAGAGACTGGTGTGTTAAGAATACACATGCACATTACAGCTAAAAAACCCTGTAGGATCTGCAGAAAATGCACAGAAATGTCATTTAATAACAATGCAAATGCCTATAACCACCACCACATCACTCAAACCATGACGTGCACATGGAAAAACTGCCCCATTTCCAAGCTATGATGAGAATATGTGCATTTACGATATGCAATGCATGCGATTAACACGCACAATACCACATTCCTCATCTATAGAATGACATTATATTCACGATATACACGAGAGTTAACTGTTTTAGCTAAAATTATCGTCTGACCAGCATGTTCAGTGGTAAAATCGTCATATTATACGAACAGATGCGCAATTTCTACTTCGCGATGGCAGATATGCAGCTTCAGTCATATATCCAGAACTGTAATGTATGCTCATAAATCAGATCATGCATGGTTTATCTCTGTTTGATTGTGCATGATTTTACTAAATGAGCAATAGCTGTTCCTCAGATGTGTGTGTGTGTGTGTGTGTGTGTGTGTGCTCCTACTGAAGGACTTTCTCACCTGCTCCTCCTGTCTCCTCCGATGAGCACAAACCAGAAAAGCTTCACCGTCAAACTCAGCGCATCCATTTTGACGCCAAAGTTGACTCGAACTGAAAGCAGACGGACAGATATCCTATTATTCACAGCCTCCTGAAAGAACCGCAGGAGAATCAATGAAGAGGTCCATGTTTAAGTCCGTGCTTTTTTCCGACTGTAGACAAAACTGGACTCATTGCTGTCGGATTCAATTGCGAGGTCCGTTCCTCGAACGAGTCGTTCGTATGAGTCGGTTCAGTTGATGAAACGATTCGCCAAGCGTTCGTGAATCACTTGACTAAAGCAGAACTGCTAACTTCCAGTCACCAGTTTTCCAGTCAGTTTTGCTATTTACTCACATGTAAGCGAAGATATTTTGAAGAATGTTGGGAAAAGCAGCCATTGATCATGTACAAAAGCATCCATAGGAACAAAAATAATATGAAAGTCAGTGAAATTTTATTTGTTTAACAGAGTAAAGAAACTCAAACAGGTTTAGAACAAGTAGAGGAAAAAATGATGATAGAATTTCCATTGTTGGGTGAACTGTCCCTTTAACTAATAAGCATGTTATTAATATTCATTTTGAAATATGCAGAATATGTAAATGATAATGTAAATGTAATTATGTAGAATTGCAATTAGCCTATTTCTGTATTTAAATTAGCATTTTTATGAGTTTAGCATGGTGCCTCACAGCAAGAAGGTCGCTGGTTTGAGTCCCGGCTGGGTCAGTTGGTGTTTCAGTGTGGAGTTTGCATGTTCTCCCCGTGTTGGCGTGGGTTTCCTCCGGGTGCTCCGCTTTCCCTCACAGTCCAAAGACATGTGCTATAGGGGAACTGATCAACTAAATTGTCTGTAGTGTATGGGTGTCTGTGTGTGAATGAACATGTATGGATGTTTAGTACTGGGTATCTGCTGCGTAAAACCTGGAAGAGTTGGCGGTTCATTCCACTGTGGCAACCCCTGATGAATAAACGGACTAAGCCAAATGAAAATGAATGAATAAGTTTGGGGCAAAAAGAAAATGAAGTAATGATTTACACTAACTGTTTCCATAGGATCCACTGTGTAAAGCATGCCAGAGTATTTGGTGGTTCATTCCACGGTGGCGACCCCTGATTAATCAGGGACGAAGCTGAAGGAAAATTGATGAATGAATGTTTCTAATGCCTAAATTATATGATTTAGACTACTTTTCGACCAAACTTTACACATATGCAACAGAAAATTGTAATTTAAGTACAGAAATAAACAGCCAAAATCAATTGCATGAACTTATATGCGTCCATTGATTAAAGATAATCACTGTATTGCCTTTGCAGGTCGAGAGTAGCCTAATTTTCCGTGAATGTGCAAGCTTCAACGTATATATCTGCTAAGTTGATTAAAAATAAAGATTACAAACTGCACAAATGGAGCTAAAATGAATGGAAGTGGACTGAACATTATACAAAGACATAATGCTGTAGTTCCCAAATATGGAGCATCTTTCAACGTTGATTTGAAAGAATCGATTCAGCAAATATAACCGTTCGATCAAACCGATTCACTCGAATGAATCATTTTTTCCCATCACTACGATCCAAACTACAACAACTCCCTCCTCTCCGTTCGCATCGGATTAAAATCCCCCGCTTGTGGAGGATGCGATGCAGCCACACTACGCACGAAAATACAATGCTCTTATGTAACACCAACCCTGCTTTACAGTCGTCTTTTGCTCACGTCAGTCGATGCTTCAAAACGTGTTCATTTTGTTTCATACCACACATTTCGATTGTTTTAAGCGTGAGGTTTGTAGCAGACATGAAAACAGGCTAAATATTACTCACGTCAATAAATGGGTCTTTTATAACTGTTATAGCTATGTTAAAGCACCATACTCTTAATTTTTTTATTCTTTATTTGTCTGCATACTGTCCAATGTGTGTGATCTGGCATTTATACTGTAAATATTATGGGACTTAGGCTTGAAATGATGTAATGGTGTATTCAGCCGATGTAATTGCATAATATATTGTTCTACTACATTACGTATTGTATTGCTATAACACTATTTGTGCTTACTGTGTCTTTAAATATGATTAAGAACAGTAGTTATCAGCAAAAAAGATACTAGACCTTATGAAATTGAAGTTCTCCAGAGGCTATATATTAAAATTCTTTGAATCAACTTTTAAAAGGTCTTCCAAGTCAAAAAGCAACCAGAAATAATATACTCAAATAATTAAAATCCTCTTTTTTATTGTAAATATTATTCTTGTATTTTTGTATTTTTTATTTTTATATTATTTTATTATATTTTATTTTATTATGATTAGCTATTAGTAATTGCATTTCATCAGTAAAGAAGGGCCATCTTTTTAAACAGTCTATATTATTAGGAATAAAATACCACATTGTGTCTGAACCAAGTAAACACCTCTTAAACCAGCTAAACGTGTCATTGGTGTCATCAAAATGTAGGATTTGAGACTCCCTCACTCCTTTTGTTTCTTTAATTTGTCTAATTTATTATTCAAAACAAAAATCAAGGAAAACCTGAGTGATTATTTACTACTAAAAATATGAATGGTTCACAGCAAATTGTGAGGTGTTGAATTTCTGGTGTAAGCCCCTGTAGTGTTATAGTGTTAAAATCCAAGTGTACATTTACATTTTTAACACTGATGTGGGTTATACTGTGATGTTTAACAGTGTGCATTTCTGGTGTTGCCTTTTCGGTGTTAATTGTTCAGATTTGAGAGATGACACTCCTGTGTTCAGTAAAATTACTGATAATATTGTATTTGACAGTATTTTTTTGCTAACTTGTGTACTTGAAACTGTAAAAAGTTCTTTTTAGTGCATATTTGACCTAACGTTGAGTTAAAACAACCCAGCGATACACAGCAAAAATTACGGTGTTAAATATACAGTGTGATTTGTTTTTTTGGTGTTGTTCAGTGTTAAAACCCGGAGTACATTTCAATCCATGAGTGTGAAAACTAAAGCTAAATATTAAAAAAAAAAAATTCAGTGTTAAACTTTTAACTCAATATGCAAGTGTATTTGCCACTAGTGAAGTCCAGTTTTGTTACTTGAACAAACCAGTACGAGTCTTAATGATATAATAAATTATAAGATATAATACATAAATTCTCATCAGAAGCAGTATATGCACTCATTAGCTTATATACACATGAACTCTGTGAGTAATGTACAAATTTAATATATATTACCAATATATATTATTAATTAAAAAATTTACATATTATTAATTAAAATTAAAAATATATTAACTTTGAAGAGTATAAAAACACTCCAGTTTGATGTAAGAATAAACTCTTACTGTGTTAAAATTAACTCTGTGAGTAATGTTCACACTTTAGAAAGTGTTATTTTAACTCCAAAATGGAGGGAGTCATATGTACACCCAAGGAGTGTGAAGTTACACTCAAATTGAGTTAAATGTACACTGATCTTTTTGCTGCGTACACAAATCTAGATTATCTTTATGTTTCAGGTAAGAAGACTCTGCCTAAAAACTGTCTTTTAATAAGATTTTTGTTATATGAATTCAAGAGTTTTTCTTTATTTTTGATTGAGTTTTTGTACAAGCAAATCATTTCACATTTGAATAAACTGAGTTTGAGAAGAATTAGAGAATGTATTAATAATGGTAACACTGGAGACACTTGATGTTTATCCTTTAAGAATAATGTACTACCACCTGCTAATTGTGATATGTGAATCTTTGTTAAAGGTATTAATACCAACAAAATATTATAAATAAAAATAAAAATAAGTATTTATGAATTTAGAACTACACAGCTGGGTCATCCTACAGAAACGTGCACAGCTAATGGTGAGGTGTTGAATATCTGGTGTAAGCCCCTGTAGTGTTATAGTGTTAAAATCCAAGTGTACATTTACTGTTTTTTACACTGATGTGGGTTAAATTGTGCCTTTATCAGTGTGCATTTCTGCTGTTGCCTTTCCATACTCCTCATCTATGTTAATTGTTGAGATTTGAGAGATGACGTTCCTGTGTTCAGTTAAATTACTGATATAATTGTATGTGACTGTCAGTATTTTTTTGCTGACTTGTGAAATTTGCCAGTGTACATTTTACACCATGTGTTGAATTTAACACTTGTCTGGTGTCTATATGAGTCCCACCAGCCAAGTGTCCAGGTTACACTTTCAAAAGTGTTGAATATATAAACCTCTGCAGTGTAAAATATATACTCTTTTGAAAGTGTAACCTGGACACTTGGCTGGTGGGACTCATGTAGACACCAGACAAGTGTTAAATTCAACACTGGTGGTGTAAAATGTACACTGGCAAATTTGCAGTGTGCACATTTTGTTTGGCAAATTGTCTAAAATTCTATTTATTTTTTAACATTAAGACCACATGAATCAACTACCTTTTGTTTTTATGAAAACACATTTCCGCTTACTGATTAAAATAAAAATAAATAAACGAACATTTATTTAAAGATTCAACTATTTTTCTGTTTTTCTGTTATGGTGTGGATGTCATAATTGCAAGCTTATGGTTGTGATTGTTAAATATTTAGCATATACAATTTGTAAAATCTCTTAAATCAAGAGCAAATGTGGAGATGTGATTTTGTTGTGTTGGATGGTCGTGGTTTAGGCTACTATTGGTGGACCTCAATTAAATGACAGGTGGATCCCACCCTTGAAGAAATAACTCTATATATTATTGGTGTATTGAATGCTTGATTCTGATTGGCAGATGAACATTTTTAGGTGTGCAGATATTTGTCAGATAAAAGCACAGCTAAAATGCTAAGCAGCAGTACACTAACTTTATAAAAAAGAAAATAAATGATGATAAATTAGCGCCTTAAAGTTTAATTACAGGATAAAACAGAAAACACAGATGGGTTGAAGGCCAATGGAAACAAACAAACAAATAAAGAAGAAGAGAAAGAGGAGCAACCTAACTGGAGCATTACTGCTGAAAAAAACAATAGAGACAATATATAAAATGTAATAGTTTTATTATGGAATAGCCGGAGGGGCGCCACGGTGGCCGAGTGGTTAGCACGTTCGCCTCACAGCAAGAAGGTCGCTGGTTCGATCCCCGGCTGGGCCAGTTGGCATTTCTGTGTGGAGTTTGCATGTTCTCCCCGTGGTTGCGTGGGTTTCCTCCGGGTGCTCCGGTTTCCCCCACAGTCCAAAGACATGCGGTACAGGTGAATTGGGTAAGCTAAATTGTCCATAGTGTATGTGTGTGAATGAGAATGTATGGATGTGTTTCCCAGAGATGGGTTGTGGCTGGAAGGGCATCCGCTGCGTAAAACAAATGCTGGATAAGTTGGCGGTTCATTCCGCTGTGGCGACCTCGGATTAATAAAGGGACTAAGCCGAAAAGAAAATGAATGAATGAATGAATGGAATAGCCGGAGTGACACAGTGGCACAATGGGTAGCAATGTTGCCTCACAGCAAGAAGGTCGCTGGTTCGAGTCCGGGCTGGGTCATTTGGCATTTCTGTGTGGAGTTTGCATGTTCTCCCTGTGTTGGTGTGGGTTTCCTTTGAGTGGTTATGGGGGAATTGATTAAATAAATTGCACACATAAGTATATGTGTGTGTAAATGCAAGAGTGTAAGGGTGTTTCCCAGCGCTGGGTTGTGGCTGGAACGGCATCCGCTGCATAAAACACATGCTGGATAAGTTGGCGGTTCATTCCACTGTGGCGACCCCTGAATAATAAAAGTACTAAGCCGAAAAGAAAATGAATGAAAGAATGAAATAGCCTATATTGGTTTTAACGGAAGCTGTACTGGTCCTGTGGGCTTCTACTGGTAATATTTGCTGTTAATCTATTGGTGGCATGTCAGTAGGCTAACTAATGAAATACGTCCCCAAGAACGCTAGAAATCACTAAAATGAATTAGTATTAATGGTTACATTTTGATTTTTGTATGTGAGTTTGATATGATTTCTTTTCATTGACTCAAAAAATGTATATAGAAACAGTATTAACTTGAGAATCGGACAAAAACGACAAAACACAACAGACTGCGCTGTTTGCTCGACCTACTACATTTCCCACAGTGCAGCGCGACTATGTTGCTATCGAAACAACGACAACGGACAACAGTAATGTTTGTACGCTCTCACTCTGACAGAGAAAGTAACTGGGAGAAAAATAGGTAATGTAAGCAAATTCTGTTATAAGTAAAACTGATAATGCGTCGTATTGTCTATTTTTAATTAACTAATTTGCCATTTAACACACAACCAGCTAGACTAATAATCCAATACGACTTCTGAGGGAAAGTTGTATTATCGAATATGACGGACAGCTAACGTAGACCTCCTAGACAGTATGTTTAAATATTAATAAATATATTTTTAAAAGTCTCTTGTTTCCTGCTGATGTGGAGATATGGATGTGTCGAATATTAGTACAGATCTGTCAACATCTTCTCATAATAGTAGTGGCCCACAGGAGCACACAGACGGTAAAGACCAACCAAAGTTACTATTATCAGTATTATAAACCTAAATATCAGACGCTGAATGCATGTTTAAATTCTCTATATGTTATGTTTACTTCAGGGGAAGGCACTTTGGATGAGATCTTCAGGTTTGAGGATGACTTCTCTGATGGTTTCGACAGCTCTGAGTGGTGAGAGATCAAATAAATGTTCATTGATTAACTGTGTAAAGTTTACTTCATGGATGTGGAGACATAAATACATACAGTCATGTGAAAAAGTTCAGTTAGGGCACCCTACGAAATTCAATTGGATCAATTTCCTTCGGCTTAGTCCCTTATTTCTCAGGGGTCGCCACAGCGGAATGAACTGGCAACTATTCCAGCAAATGTTTTACGTAGGGAAAAAGACTTGGAGTGCTCATTCACAGATGACGAATGGGAAACAATATGTGAGAAAGCTCAAACTTTTTCTATCAATAGTCGCCATAAGCTCATCCAATTTAATGTGATACAAAGAGTTTACTTTGACTCCAGTTAGATTGCACTCCTTTAAAAGCTGCTATCCAGAGTTTTGCTCTAGATATAAAGCAGATAGAGGGACTCTCCTACACATGCGGTGGTCTTGCCCTGAGTTAGAAGAATATTGGAATGAGGTCCTAGAGGTTATTGCCATAGTTGTAGGTACTAATGTACCTAGAGAGCCTAGACTTACCCTCTTAGGAGATACTACATTACTTGATCAACATTGCAGTAATCTGAGATTTGTCAGACTAGCCCTAGTAGCAGCCATAAAATGTATAACTTTGAGATGGAAGGATTCTAAACCACCTTCTACTTCCATGCGGATTAAAGAAGTGTCGTCTTATATGCCTTAGGAAAAAATAGCGTTTCGTTTAAAAAAGTGGCAAGACTTATTTGTCTAATATTGCGGCAGCTTCATTTCCTACTTGAGTATAACAGGACAGAATCTGACTTTTTAATGTTTTATTCATGTTTTTTATTGTATTTTATTCTTGGCTTATTTGTGGCATTATGGGTTGAAGGTTAGGGACGTGTATAGGGCAGTTTGTGTGGGGATGAAAGATCTATTTTGATAATTCCGTATTTTGTTGTGCTTTGTGTTTAACTCCTAAAAAATAACAATGCAGGGTTCAACGCTAAGGAATTTTTCTACTGTGGTTCAGATCTTTACTTGCTCTGCCAAAAAAAAAGTTAATAGCTATTTCTTAGCCACATACAGTATTTTAAATAATGTTTCAAAAGCCAAAGATAATTGTAATACCTACCCTTTTCATTCAGCATAACTTTTTAAATACAACTGACAATAAAAAAAATACAAATGTTCATTCATTCATTCATTTTCTTGTCAGCTTAGTCCCTTTATTATTCCGGGGTTGCCACAGCGGAATGAACCGCCAACTTATCCAGCATTTGTTTTACGCAGCGGATGCCCTTCCAGCTGCAACCCATCTCTGGGAAACATCCGTACACTCTCATTCACACTCATACACTACGGACAATTTAGCCTTACCCAATTTACCTACCACATATCTTTGGACTGTGGGGGAAACTGGAGCACCCAGAGGAAACCCACACAACCACAGGGAGAACATGCAAACTCCACACAGAAATGCCTACTGGCCCAGCCGGGGATCGAACCATCGACCTTCTTGGTGTGAGGCGAACGTGCTACTCACTACACCACCGTGGCGCCAAAATACAATTGTATTTAGCGTATATATATATATATATATATATATATATATATATATATATATTCAGTTCATCAAGGCGACATTTATTAAATGTAAAAAAAAAAATTGTTACATATTTATTACAAATTTAAATAATTGCTTTCTTATTGTATGTAGTTTCAAATAAAATTCTTACTCCAGTCATTGTTGCTTTTATTACTATTACCATTAATAATAATAATGACAACAATAATAATTAATATTAGAGTGATTTCTGACAGATCATGTGACTCTGATGACTGGAGTAATGAAGCTGAAAATTCATCTTTAAAATCACTAGAATAAATTATTCAATTAAACGATGAACTACTTTTAAACAGTTTTCTTATAGTGCAATAACATTTTACAGTGTGTGCTGTATTTATAATGAAATAAATGCTGCCTTGGTGAGCAGAATTGAATTAATATTGTAATGTTCAATAAATGTTTTATGTAGCGTATGCCCTTTCAGCCACTGTAAAACAAAAAGCAAACACCCATATATATATATATATACGTAGGGCTAATAATTTTTACTTCAACTGTATATCTTGATAGATTTTGTCTGCTTTAAGGGAAGTCAGTGATGATGAAAATAAAACTGTCGCTGGCGGAGAAAAGCAACGCATTGACAAGATGCACACGTTGAAGCTCCAGAAGACTCTGGCTCAGCTGGACATGTTTTACCAGCAGAAGAAGCTGAACGTGCTGCAGGCCAGGTCTGTATCCACATATACAGTGTATGTTACAATCGTTCCGTGAAGTGCTTGGAAATGTGCATCTTTTTTAGGGCTGTCCAAAAATTAATCGTGATTAATCACATCCAAAATAAAAGTTTAACATAATATTTGTGTGTGCTCTGTCTATATTTATATTATGAATATATAAATACACACATGCATATACTTGATAAAATGTTGTTTTATTTTTAGATATCTAAAAAATATATGTGTATGATACAAATTTTACATTTGAATATGATGTAACTACTTTGATGTAACTTTTTTATATATAGTTTTGGCTTCTATGAATGTGTTTATCACATATACATAATAAATATATATAACACACACACATATTATGTCAAAACAAACTTTTATTTTGGATGTGATTAATCACGATTAATTTTTGGACAGCCCTAATCTTTTTATTTGATGTTTGATGTAATCTCAACAGAAACATGAAGAGAGGGTGGGGCATAGAGTAGCTCCTCCCCCTTAAAAAACAGCCAATTATGTTTAGTTTTTCTCACAGCTCTGCCAGTGAGAGTAGTTGAGCTCAAGCGCATCAAATGAAAAGCCAATGAGAAAAAGGGGGGGCATGTCAGACACTAGAGAGCATTTGATTGGTCAGAAGATTTGAGGAGAAACTGAAGTAAAAGGTGGCGTGAAAAAAATTGTTGATCCATTTAGGTGGAAGAGACGAACTGCAAACTTTAGATGTTTATATCAGGTTTATATCTCCTAAACGCAAATTTATCTGCAATTATTTTCTATTTTATAATTTAAATATTGTTATTGTAATTTCATGGGACCTTTAAAGGAGATGATGATTGTGTCTCAGCCTCTCAGCGTGGGATGGTTAGACTGTGGATCTCTGGTTTCATACTGTTCTCAGATGCGTGTCGTGGTGTGAGCACATGCCATAGAAAAGCTGTTAGGTAGGAGGACTGAGGAGTTCAGACCTGTCAAGCTGTAAACACAGACAAGAGAGTCTCCTTTCTTCCACATATAACATACCATATTCATTTATAGCAAATACTATAATGTTTTCTGAATCATACTATGTTAAAGTGTGCTATACTGTGTATATTATAGTATCAAAACACTTTGTAAACAACATGTAGTGTATTAACTTTAGTGAACTGATAATCTGTAATAAATACTGTACAGTAGTTTGCTTTAGCTTTTACTAAAGTAAACTTATTGTAGTATAATATACCTTATAGTTGTAGAAAACCTTTAATCATTGTCTTCCATAGCAGGAAAAGTAAATACTATGGAAGTTAATGGTTACAGGTTTTTAGCATTCTTCAAAATATCTTCTTTTGTGTTCAACAGAAGGTTTGGAACAAACAAAGGGAGTAAATGATCACAGAACTTTCAGATTTTAATGAACTCTCCTAATTTTAGTGAATATTCTAAAAATAATCTTAAATTACAAAATCATCTGTAGGACGTGTTAGAAAAACAATGCAAGGATGTGCAATATTTTGGAGTAAACATTACATATTATAATTGTTATTATGTAAAATATATATAATTGTATTTTTAAGTGTATTTAAAAACGTATAAAAATATATAGTGGCACGGTGGCTCAGTGGTAAGCACAGCAAAACAATGCAATCTCACAGCAATGATCTAATTCAGTGGTTCTCAAACTTTTTTCACCAAGTACCACCTCAAAAAGAAATTGTCTCTCCAAGTACCACCATAATGACCGGTATTGAAGTACAGTAGTGTAGAAGGCCTAATTGAGCAGCTACAGCACTGCACAGTTCAAAAACGGGACAAATTAATTCCTATTATTAAGAAAATGTATTCTTGTCAGCCACTTTACACATTATAAATCGTTTGAACATTACTGTCCTTGCAGAGTCAAAAATAACTTTTACCGTTTAAATTAAAATGTGCTTTTAAAAGTGAATTAAAAATGACGCTGTTTTTAAGAAGTAAAAAGAAAACTGATGTACTTGTAAAGTATTAATGTATAGTAACCTATTCATCATGTTGCTTGGACCTGATGAATATAGGTTATATGTTATATACGTATATACATACATTTTTTTATACCTTTTGAGACATATATTGCATGTACATATGACACATCTTTAATATCTAAACGTTAACCTGTATTTTGATATGATTCGGAATTACATATTTACATTAGAAATGAGATCTGCTTACTGCTCGTCATTTACAGTAGGCCTGTGTGTGTCAGAAAAGCCAGTGATCAATGCATAAATTCCATAGTCTGTTGATATTCTTGATTCTGATTGGCTGGAGGGTGTGCAACACACAGGTAGTTCCAGTCAGTTTTGATCACAGTTCAAAATGAATGCTCTTCTCCATAAACGTTTATAGTTACTATAGCAACTAGCATGGGAAACCGATGAGGACTGTTAATGGCAGACGGGAAATCCGCAAAATTAGAAAAATACTCATCTGACTGAGAATGTCTTATTTGTCCACCCATGATCAATCGCATAATAATATTAGCATGTATAAACAACACGCACATCTCTCCGTCTGCCTGCGTGTCGTGCATTAACGCACGGCAAGCCGTTGATTATCCCTTACATACACATATACAGTGCTTGACCAATTCATACGTGCAGTATTCCTGAGTTTGCAGACAGTAACTGAAATCCCAACACAGGGACTCAGTCTACTGAAGGTCTTCTCTAGCGCGTGTGCATCTCCCTCCGCACAACCTTCCGCCAGCGCCGCGCGCCTCTCTCTCTTCCTCCGCGCCAAGCAGACTGATTTTTTTTAACATCTGATGACGCGATGCACTAAAGTAAATATTCTAAGCACTCCGGTGTAATGTACATTTCAGGGAACAGCCAATGCTCTCTGATCACAGTGTTATCGTACGCGTCAAAGGGTTTAAAAAGTGTGTTCATTTTATTCTTTTATTTTTCCGAGATTCTTCCGCGTACCACTAGAAGAAAACCCACGTACCACTAGTGGTACGCGTACCACAGTTTGAGAACCACTGATCTAATTCTTACAATTTTGTACGATTTGCTTATCCCCCAATGACGGTTAAATTTAGGGGTGGGGTTGGGTGCCACGCCTTTTTTTTAAATCCTACATTTTCTTATGAGTAACCACTAAACTGACATAACGTAAAATACTTAGGTTTTCTCGTGAGATCAGGCTTCCAAGAAGGTCGCTGGATTGAGTCCTGACTGGGTCAGTGGAGAGTTCATGTTCTCTCCATGTTGGTGTGAGTTTTTCTCCGGGTGCTCTGGTTTTCTCCACAGTCCAAACACGAGCTATAGGCCAGTGGTTCTCAAGCTTTTTTCACCAAGTACCACCTCAGAAAAAAATGGTCTCTCCAAGTACCACCATAAAAACCGGTATTGAAGTACAGTAGCAAAGTAGGCCTGATTAAGCGTCTACAGCACTGCACAGTTCAAAAACAAGGCAGATTAATTCTTCTAATTAACAATATTTATTATTGTCAGCCACTTAAATAAAAGGTTTAGTCTATTAAAATCAATTTACTGATCACATCGGTGTTATCGTACGCATCAAAGGGTTAAAAGTGTGTTCATTTTTTTACTTTAATTATTCAGCGATTCCTCCATGTAACCACTAGAAGGAAGCTTGTGTACCACTAGTGGTGCGTGTACCACAGTTTCAGAACCACTGCTATAGGGGAATTGATGAGCTAAATGGTCCGTAGTGTATGAGTGTGTGTGTGTGTGTGTGAATGTGAGAGTTTATGGGTGTTTCCCAGTATTGGGTTGAAAATGGGAATTCAGAATTAGCTGAAAGTTCTTACATTCTCTGTATATGTGTTTTCTCACGTTTGGTGTTTCGTTCAAGGGAGGAACTGAAAGCGTTTCACCTTCACGTGTCTGAGCTGGAAGAGCAGAGAGACAAGATCGAGGAGCAGATGGAAAAAGAGAAACGGGCTGAAAACAGGTACAACGCTGATTCTCAGGAGCCCTGAATCCTCTGAAAACCACTGACTCTGCTTTATTGTGTGCAGTGTGCCGCAGTTTCGCTTACGTGCTCAGCTCAAGCGTGTGTGTGCAGAACTGCTGGCTGAAGAAGATCTGGGTGATCATTTAGAGATGGTCTTGAAGGAGCACGAGTGAGTTTTGCATCTATACTTAATGCTTAAAGGGGCAGTTCACACAAAAATTAAATCTGTGTCATAATTTATTACCTCTTCACCTATTCTTGAACTCAAAGGGGGCGACACAGTGGCTCAGTGATTAGCACTGTTGCCTCACAGCAAGAAGGTCTCTGGTTCGAGTGCCGGCTGGGTCAGTTGGAGCTTGCATGTCCTTTGTGGTGTGGGTTTCCTCCGGGTGCTCCGGTTTCCCCCACAGTCCAAACACATGCGCTATAGAGGAATTGATTAACTAAATTGGCCATAGTGTATGAGTGGGAACGCGTGTGTATGGATGTTTTCCAGTACTGGGTTGCAGCTGGAAAGGCATCCACTGTGTAAAACATATGATGGATAAGTTGGTGGTTTATTCCGCTGTGGTGACTCTTAATGAATAAAGAGACTAAGCTGAAGAAAAAAAATGAATAAATGAATGAACACAAGATTTTTTAAAGAATGTTTATAACCTGTAACCATTGGCTTCTATATTATTTGTTTTTCCTGCTATGGAAATCAATGGTGGGCGCCACGGTGGCGTAGTGAGTAGCACGTTCGCCTCACAGCAAGAAGGTCGCTGGTTCGATCCCCGGCTGGGCCAGTTGGCATTTCTGTGTGGAGTTTGCATGTTCTCCCCGTGGTTGCGTGGGTTTCCTCCGGGTGCTCCGGTTTCCCCCACAGTCCAAAGACATGCGGTACAGGTGAATTGGGTAAGCTAAATTGTCCGTAGTGTATGTGTGTGAATGAGAATGTATGGATGTGTTTCCCAGAGATGGGTTGTGGCTGGAAGGGCATCCGCTGCGTAAAACAAATGCTGGATAAGTTGGCGGTTCAATCCGCTGTGGCGACCCCGGATTAATAAAGGGACTAAGCCGACAAGAAAATGAATGAATGAATGAATGGAAATCAATGGTTATCAGTTTTCATCATTCTTCAAAATATCTCCTTTTGTGTTCAACAGAGGAAAGAAAAACAGATTCGGATTTTATCATAAATATTTGATCATGTTGGTCCTCCCTATGATATATTGCGTCTTAGTATTGAGGTATCTATTTTCTGAAATATAGTGAAGCCAACAGAAATGTCCATACTCAAGTGCATAAAAAAGTTCAATGAAAAAAATAAATAATTGACGCTATAAATTAGCATTTTAGCTAGCAATATTGATTTTAAATTTTAAGTATTTTGTGCCACATCAAATGCACAAACAACATAAATAAAGAAAAATATACTTGAGATTAAATTTAACTAAATTTAGATTAATTGAACTTTTTTGATAAAACTTTTATTTAAACTTTAAATCATATATGTGTATCAGTGTTTTCTTTGTATAAAAATTATAACAAAATAATTTGCATTACTAAAAATAATTAAGGAGACTTATTATTATTTGGTCACACTTCATCTTAAGGTTCAATTCTCACAGTTTTTTTAGCAGGTTTTCACCTTTATTATTGGGATAGGATACTGGAGAACAGACAGGTAAGCACTGGGAGCAGACAAAGGGGAAGGATCGGCATAAGACCTCGAGCTGGGAATTAAACTCGGGTCGCTGTGAGCGCTATGGTGCTATATGTCAATTTTCACTGTTAAAAAAAACATTAACTATGACTTTTGCCCCAATAAAGAACTAATTCGCTGCTTATTAATACTGTAGTTATTAAGGTAGTAACTATTAGTTAGGTTGAGGTATTGGGTGGGATTAGTGATTTAGAACAAATCAAAGATAATATGTGCTTTATAAGCACTAATAAACAGTCAGTATCTTAATAATGGGCAGATATTCATTCATTAATTTTCTTTTCGGCTTAGTCCCTTTATTAATCTGGGGTTGCCACTGTGGAATGAACCGCCAAATTATCCAGCATATGTTTTACGTTTCTGGGAAACATCCATACAAACTCATTCACAAATGACTGTTTTCAGTTTTGTAAGGTTCCTTTAACAGCACCGATGCTGTAATTTAATTCAAATATACTCAGTTAAATAGACTTAAGCATCCATTTTGGTGTTAAAGCATAAAAAGAGACGAAAGACCGTTTAGATGCAGTCATTAGCAGCTGGCTAGCACAGAAATTCCATTGAAAATACCTGGGTAAAATTAATTTTCATATTTTGAAGACAGAAAAATATAATTTAATGCAGTGCTTCTTGTTTGGTATGAGACCCACTTTATATCATATCTCAGCCAGACAGTGAAGATCGCTGGTTTATAAAGAAATTAGATCTCAAACACAGCGATTTTGTTTGGAATGACAATTAACCAGAAGCCCTCGGGCTGGTGGCCTGAAATTAAAAGTCTGTGTGCAGTGCATATACCCCACTGGTACTTCAAGTTCAATTTAATTCTTAAGTCAAGAAGCATTTTCTAGACTATTATGAAATATTTTTTTGAAACAAAAAGTTAAATTAAGTGAGTTTTTTCCTTTGAACAAGCTAATTAATCTGTCATTGAGGTAAGTAAATTTATCTTGTTTTTTTATTAAATACTAGTTTGATTATTTTACTTTAAACATTTACTTAGTTTTGACTTGTTATTATTGAAAACAACACAATATTTTATTCTTGTCCAGAAAAATGCTTCGGGATTTAAGAATATTTGGACTAGAAACAAGACAAAAACTCTAAAGTAAGATAAACATTTTTAGTTTTTCCTCATCTCCAGGCTGGAGCTGTGTCAGGTGGAGGTAGAACTGGGTCGCTTCTTGGATCTCCGACAGGAGCTGGAGCTGGAGGAGCAAAACATTCAGTCTCAGGACCTGAAGACACAAAAGCTCAGATTCCAGCGCGAGAAGAGGGTTATCAGAGGACGCAGACACAAAGCACACCAGGACAAAATGTAATAGCTTAACGTGCTTTTATCACATTTACATTTTAACATTAACATTAAACCTCGCCATTTATCACTCTAAATTATGCCATAATTACAGTTATTGCTGTTTTTTTCTTCTAAAATAGTAGATTATTTGAAAAGCTACGTCAAATTTTGTCGTTGAATTGAAAATGTCCAGATGTTCAGATCTTACAGGTGAGATTGTTACTTGTGTGATCTGCTGTGTGACAGTGAACGTGAGAAGGTTGTACAAGAACAGATGGATCTTCATAAGAAACAACAGGAACAGGCTATTGCTAGTCATCTTAAAGCAGCTGTCTACCTCAAACAGACTCTAAAGAGGTGTGACACACACACACACACACACACACATGTTTGTTTTTGTAAAAGTGGGTACATTACATAGGTTTCCATTCATTGTATACTGTTCAAACCGTATATTGTTTTGCCCTCACGCCACCCCACCCCTAAACCCAACCATCACAGGAGCCTGTGTGCAGCTTTACTCTCTGATTAAACTCATTCTGTGGGGTTTAGAAGCTTTTTGAGAAATGGGGACGTCACCAATGTCCTCGTATTTCACCACCTTTTTGTAATACCTGTGTCATACCTGTGTCATTATACAGGTTTGTGTCCTGACATGTTACAAAAACCTGTACAACACATACACACTTGTACAGTTACCTTTATATTGATTTTCTCATAGACGTAATGACTTTATACTGTACAGACTGTATATTCTACTTCCCTACTACAACACTAGCCCTAAAGCCAACACTGTAAAGAGTAATTCACGGTTGGAGGAGTACATTAGTCTTAATATGAGTTATTAAAGGGTCCCATGTTTTGAAAAATGTTTTGGTTGAATGTTTTGGTTATTTTTTCTGTTTTCAAAAATAGCATCAAGTCACTGAGCCAAAGTGACAGTTTAGGTGGCGTCGGTGATTTCCATTCTATAAGAATTCTTCTTCTGGCTATTACCGTTACAAAGGCAAAGGCATTTTCTATTTCTTTGGTTATATGCATGTTCTCATTTGGTACTCCAAACAAAGCCATTACCGGATTAGGTTGAATTGTTAAATTGAACGCTGAGTTTAAAATCTCAAATATTGAAGACCAAAATCGCCTCAGTTTATTACATAACCAGAACATATGGGTTAGGTCTGCCTTGCATAAGTTGCAACGATCGCATGTTTCATCTATATTGGGGTATATTTCAGCCAGTTTGGTTTTGCTGTAATGAATACGGTGAAAGATTTTTAATTGAATTAGGTTAAGACGTGCACATGATGAAATCTTGTTTATATTTTCAACTGCTTTATCCCAAGTTTCTTCTGAAATATTAATTCCTAGTTCTTCTATCCATTCCATTTTAATCTTCTCTAGCGTTAGTTCTATTGATTTAACATTCTTTTAAAGAATAAACATCCTGAAACCAATCACTTAAAGGTACAGTTCACCCAAAAATACAATTATAAACACCATTTACTCAAGTGGTTTGGAGTTTCTTCCTCCTGTTGACCACAAAAGATATTTTGACGAATGTTGGGAGCTGGTAAACTGGTGGGAAGCATTGACATCCACAGAAGAAATCTGTTTTTATCTTTCATTTTTTGTGGCATTTGTTTGTGCCAGATAGCATCATGGTGTCCAGGCCTTTAGTCCAATATACTAGTTTATCTTAAGTACTATTTACTCAAGATGTTTAGTTTAGGCACTTAATACTCCTAAAAGTTAACTTAAAGCAGCTTAAATCTCCTAATTTAAATAAATCAGTAAAGTGTACAAGCTTTTCTTGAGTAGATTCAGTGATTACCTTTTACAGTGAAACCTCACAGGAAACAACTTACATTAAAAAAGCTGTAAAACGTTCTCTGCTTTGAATATTATCTGCCAGTCAATAAGATTATATTGAAGATTTCTTTATGATTTTGTGCTGTAGGATGAAACAGAAAGAGGCTGACGCAGAAGAGAGGAAGAAGGAACTACTGAAGAAGAGGAAAACAGCAGTGATGGCACTCAAAGCCAGTTACACTGCCACTCAGGTACCACCAACTGACTGTAAGGGTTGCAAAAATTAAAAATTAAAAATAAAGTAACAATAGATCTTCTCTCCATGCACTTTAGGAGACGATGAATGCTAGAAAGCAACGACAGAAAGCGTCTGAGCAGAAACAGAGAGAGCAAGAGCAGCAGATGAAGGAGTGGCTGGAGGCCCGAGGAATGAACAGCACAGAACACCTCCACCGGCTGAAGCTGCAGGAGAGCCACAGGAAGAGGAACGAGTGAGGCCTTAACATATATACACTACAGCTGAATGCTTAAAGCTTTGATGTACATAGTTCAGATCTTTTATGGGTTTCATTAAAGGGATTTTGAAGAGAAACGGAGAGCGGGGCAAATGGAGATTGTGGCGAAATTGCTCTTGGAAAGGAATAAGGAGGAGAAGCATAATAAAGCTCCAGCACCAGTCCATGGGAAAAAACAGCCGGAGAAACTCCTGCAGAACATACTGCCTTCATCTGAGCATACAAGAAGAGAGGTAGCAATTACACCCATCATAGATATAACCCATTTTGAACCCATTTTGAAAATGAATGTTTGTATCCATTTCTCAGTGAATAAAGGTCACATAATTTAGTGCATCTGAACAAAACAGACTTATTAAACAGATATATTTGGGTGCAGTAATTTTGGACTATTATCATAAGTTATTTTGTTAGATTAGCTCCAGATTTGGCTTCAATACAGACCAATCTAATGTATATGCACAAATATAATATTGTAAAGCTTCCTATACAATATATTAATACAAATGAGAGATTTGTGAGGGGTGTGCTCATATATGTTGAGCACTGCAGAGCATGTGGTATTTTAAAGTGTTCTAATATTGTGTCAAAGTCTTCTACGACAGCTTTAAATGCATCTAAGGTCAGAAAACATTGTCACATTGTTCGTTTGAATCAATATGGAGCTTATAAGGTGTGTAAACTTCTGTAAACCAGCTCTGCTCTGATTGGTCAGGTGGTCAAGTCTATTTTAATTGGTCTTTCCAATTTCAGAGTGTTCATATGTCACAAGTAGGTGAGTATTATGCAAATTAGTTACTTTGATTGTGCAGATGTAGATCGACTCATAAAGGCGATTCAGAGCTGACTCTGTCGAGAAACAATCTCTTTATTCATCATGCACTTTTTAAATAGGAGTATAGTTTACACTGAATTTACAGCTGTTAGAAACTGCAGACATTTTCAGAAACCCATATGAACTGCTTAGTAAACTGAGTGTATCTGAGTTTCTGAACATTATCAGGAAGGCCAAAGCTTAGAGGAGAAGTGTGATAAAAAATGTGGTCCACTGCTTTGGAACTGACAGTAATGAGCAGCACCAAAATACTTTTTTTATTTGTTTGTTTAACTTCATAGGGCATCTAAAAAAATGTGCTGCACATGTTTACTGCACTTCAAAAGCTTCAAGCGTGGTTTAAATTAAAAAACAATAGAAAAGTAGTGTATTGGAAAGGAAAAATGCCAGCCCAGGCTTATTGTGGATACGTATCCCTGTATACATTTTTGGAGAGCATCAAATATGTCCCAGGAGGTACATTTTTTTGCAGTTTTTCTTTTCACGAATCCACTAGAGGCCGCTGTGTATGCTTTTTGAAATCTCAAATTTTTCTCGCAAGTGTCATTTGTGGCTGCTGTTCTCATGTAAGTCCACCAGAGGCTGCTGTCGACTAACTGACAGGCCGACCGACCGACTGACCAATTGATTCCCCCAGTCCACCTCCTTCGCTAAACCCAACCCATAGTGTTTTCAAAAGCAACGATTGACCTGATCACCACCTTCTCCAAACCCAACCAGCAGCATTTTTAAAAGAAATCCAGAAAAAGAAAAGCCATGTTTTTACCATGTTTTCAGATTTGACCACTTTCTCACCCTGTTATTTACTTGTTTATTTTATTTTTTGGTTTTGTTTTACCTTTCTGGAACCGTTCTTTGTCGAATTCAAACCATGATGTCTTGGTCAACTCCGCTCTGCCTCCCAAGTCCACCGACGTACGCAGCAAGCCACTGGGCAAACTGGTTGCAGCGGAAAAGCCGTCCACACAGAGGTGGTCAGTTGGTAGCGCAAAAGGGTGTCATATCGCCCGTAGCTTTCGTTTTAAAGACGAAATGCAGCCAGACGTACCTCTGGCTATGTAATTTTGTGTAAATTTTGCATAAGTTTTATGTAAAATTGCGCTCTCCAGAAATGTAGACATGGGCACATATCCACAATGAGCCTGTGTTGTAAAACACATTCTGTGTAAATGGCCCCGTATTAAGTGCGTATTCCCAAATATTTTACTAATTGTGCAACACACCTGTAATCAGAAGACTGTTTTTTTGTTTTTAATTTAGGAAAGGCATGTAACATTGAGTCCCAGAGCGTCTTTTGTGAGCTCCCGCAGTGACAGCATCAGCGATGTCAGTTTCTCACCGGAGTGTTTGGAAACAAAGGATGAAGATGACAGAGACACGAGTCTGGCCCAGCCTGAGTTCACTGGCCTTTGGGAGCACAAACACACAGATTATATGGTAATAATTTTAAAATAAAGTACATTAGCAGCTCAATCTTTAGTCTGTTATGTTTTCTTTACATCTCTGTGCTTTTTAATTTGTTTTCTATGATTGATGTGTTGGACTTTGGCTTGTGTTTCTAGTCTTTTGCAGTGTAATATGCATGAGTGATGTCTTTTCAGTGCAAAAGAGCTCAATATTATTGCCGATTTGATTGCTCTTACTTCATTCATTCACTTTCCTTCGGCTCAGTACCTTATTTACCAGGGATCGCCACACTGGAATGAACCGCCAACTATTTCATGTTTTATGGAATAGTTATTATTCCATTTATTACTATTCCTGTTCTATGTTTTACACAGCAGATGCCCTTCCAACACTCATTCATACACACACACACTCATACAATACGGCCAATTTACTTCATACAATTAATTTATAACGCAGGTGTTTGGACTACGGGGGAAACTAGAGCACCTGGAGGAAACCCATGCCAATACACGGAGAACATGCAAACTTGCAAACTCCAAACAGAAATGTCAACTGGCCCTTGCTCTAACTTTCTCAGTACATTCTGTAACATTCCTTAAAAGTTGTGTAAATGTTAGCACATAATGCTATTAACATAATGTTTTTTGAACATTCTTGATTAAATGTTGATAAAGATACATTCTTTGAACTTTAATGTAATGTGAATGGAATGTTGTAATAACGTTTTAGATAACATTTTTGGAACGTTAACAACTAGACAAGATGTTAAACTATATACTATGAGACAGCATATGAGACTAAAACATTATATATGAGACTAAAATTATTATATGAGACTAAAACATGAAAACATTTCAAATAACATTTTAACAAAATAAAATAGCAAATACCTTATCTAAAAAAGGCGGTTTTGAAAGTTCTTAGGACCTTCCCCAATGTTAGGGAAACATTCTCAGAACATTAATATAATGCGACTGTAATGTTCTAATGACATTTTAAATAATATTAGGAGAACATTAATATAACAAGGCCCGTGGTTGCGTGGGTTTCCTCCGGGTGTTCCGGTTTCCCCCACAAGTCCAAAGACATGTGGTAAAGGGTGAATTGGGTAAGGCTAAATTGTCCGTAGTGTATGAGTGTGAATGAGTGTGTATGGATGTTTCCCAGAGATGGGTTGCAGCCGGAAGGGCATCCGCTGCGTAAAACAAATGCTAGATAAGTTGGCGGTTCATTCCGCTGTGGCGACCCCAGATTAATAAAGGGACTAAGCCGAAAAGAAAATGAATGAATGAATGAATAATATAACAAGGGACTCAAAGGTTATGAAAACGTTTTATTGCAACCAAAAACCTTAATACATTATCCGAAAGACTTTTTAAACATTCTTAGAACACACACACAATAATTTATATTACTTAATGAGAACGTTTGAAGATCCTAAAATTGTTAGCTGGGTGTTTGTTGAGATCCTGACCACTACTGTGTTTCCCAAAAGCATTGCAACCCCAAGTAGATTATAAAGACCACTGGCACTCGTATTTGTGGGTATGCAATGATTTTAGCACATGCAGTTCAGTTCAACACACCTAGGCGTACAGCTTCAGTCTAGGGCAGTGGTTCTCAAGCTTTTTTCACCAAGTACCACCTCAGAAAAAAATGTCCCTCCAAGTACCACCATAATAACCGGTATTGAAGTACAGTAGCAAAGTAGGCCTGATTAAGCGTCTACAGCACTGCACAGGTCAAAAACGAGGGAGATTAATTCTTCTATTTAACAATATTTATTATTGTCAGCCACTTAAATAAAAGGTTTAGCTTATTAAAATCAATTTACTGATCACATCGGTGTTATCATACGCGTCAAAGGGTTAAAAGTGTGTTCATTTTTTTACTTTAATTATTTAACGATTCCTCCATGTAACCACTAGAAGGAAGCTTGTGTACCACTAGTAGTACGCGTACCACAGTTTGAGAACCTCAGGTCAAGGCTATCTGTTAAAATGAGGTTAAACAGCCAATCAGTGATGAGTTCTGCATTTTTCTATCATTGCATGTCTCAAATTTTTACTGTATTTGCTAGTGTGATCTGCTGCATATTATAAAAGCACTATTTTTTTGTCATATCTGTTCCCTTAGGCTCTGTCAGATGAAAACATCGAGCTTGAAACATCTCACGCCACCATGAAGACCAACGTGAACAAAAGTTTAGTTCCCAAAGCTGAAAAAAAGATCGTAAAGAGCAGAGAGTCGAAAGGACCACCGTTCATCAGCAAACCAGAGGTTATTCTGTTCAAGGTATACTGATTGCAGGATTTTTAATTATAATAACAATAATGTTCATCTCTTATTTCTTTAGGTCATCTTATTGCAATTATAAATCAATTATTTATATTATTTATCATGACTTATTTAAACTATTGTGTTTAAAAAGGTAAAAATCTCTGTGAAACATCACTTGGGACATATTTGAAAAGGAAACTCATTCATTCACTTTCCTTCGGCTTAGTCCCTGATTTATCAGGAGTCACCACAGTGGAATGAACCACCAATTATTCTGGCATATATATTTTACGCAGCGGATGCCCTTCCAGCTGCAACCCAGTACTGAGAAACATCCATACACACATACACTCATACACTACGGCCAATTTAGCTTATTTAATTCTCCTATAGCACAAGTGTTTGGACTGTGGGGGAAACCGGAGCACCCGGAGGAAACCCACACCAACACGGGGAGAACATGCAAACTCCACACAGAAATGCCAACTGGCCCAGCCGGGACTCGAACCAGTGACCTTCTTGCTGTGAGGCCACAGTGCTAACCACTGAGCCACCTTGCCGCCCTTGAAAATGAAATAGGAATAATAATTTTAAACTATAGTGCATGTAATAAATTAGTTGTATTATATTATTTTACATGTGTTTAAATGAGAGGAAATATAAAGGTG
>CAIGQQ010034426.1:20113-34001 GCA_903798035.1 Danio albolineatus
ATAGTTTTATGTATTTATTAATTTTTTTAAGCGATGGTGAGTGGGAGTGGCTGGTTGTTTTTGAGGGGCGGAGTGTTGTATAATGTCATCTGGTCTGACGCGCGGGCAGGTAATCAGTTGTGTCAGTGTTCTGGAGAGCTCTAATCTGCTGAACTTCACTCTGTGTTAAAGCTAAGCCTCAGTAACCCCGTGCTCTCGCCTCACATCCAGGGGTCAGTGTCCACGTCAGCGCGGATCACATTAGCGGCCGCTCCAACAGGTGCTTCTAATGATGGGATTTTATTGCCATAGGAACAAGTAAAGAAACGGTTGGGAAAAATGAACTAACGTGAGCAATTGGCTGCGCTGTGCAAAGATAAAGTGCCATGACAGCTGATTCGCAAAAAGTCGGCGGATGTTTATGTCAGATTAGATCACTCTGAAATGTGTTTATGTACTCGCACTAATCCGGATATATTAACTGTGCACCATTTCGGAAAATTAAATAGCTGCTAATTGCTCATTATTTTTGGATACATATACACCTAATGGAGCTTAAAGATGACTTTTTGATTAAAACGCATCATAATGACTCCATTCTTTACACAGATCACTGTTATTAGGGATATATAGAAGCTACTGGAATTACAGGTTTGTGCCCTTTTTTTCTGATTTGTAGCACATTTTCCACTGAGCCGGAGCCTTTGCAAGCAGCACTTCAGCCAAAACAGCTGAAAGGAAGGGGAAAAAATACATATTTCTCACAGCCACAGAGTTAAAAGCCATACTAAACAATATCTACAACCTCAATATTCTGACACTGAGCTGGAAATAAAATATAAAACTCATTTTGCGTGGACAGCTTGGTCTTAATGCTGGAAATGGACTGTCATATGAGCTGAATTATTAAACACACTTACAGAAGGAGATTCTTCTCATAATGCGATACAAATATCTGATGGAGAGACGAGGAGCAGAACACAAAGCCCAGAACAGAAGATTACTGCAAATAAAATAAGTTAAGAAGTGAGCAGATGATAGGACTGTCGGAAAATCACCAAACTGAAGATTTATTGAATGGATGGATGTTCTGGTAAAGTAGAGAAAGATTGGTTGATTGATTGAGATGAATAGAGATAGGGAGGGAGTGACGGATGGATAGTTGTAGATTAATGATAGAGGTGGATCGTTGATTAGAGAAAATGTGTGAGTTGGTAGATAGAGGGAGAGAGGGATAAATTAATGGACTAATTAATAGAAATGGATGATAGCATGGACTGATGGACGGACCGATGGATGGATGATGGACAAATGGATGGACAAAGAAATGGATGGTTTGATAACCAAGCATTAGTGTATGGACAAATTGATGGATAGAAGGCAATAGATGTTGAAAATAGTGATGGATGGAATAATGGATGGATGGTCTGAAAAATAGAGATTGATTGATTGATTGATTGATTGATTGAGTAAATGTAAAAAGATAGAGATGGATGGAAAGATGGATCAAAAGATTAATAGATGGATTGATGGATGATGGACTGATAAGTAGAAATGGATACATGGCATGAGAGAGATGGATGATGGATCAGTGGATGGAGAGAGAAATTGATGGTTTGATAAACAAGAATAAGTGGATAGACAGATTGATGGATAGCAGACAATAGATGATGCAAGCATTGAAAATAGTGATGGATGGATGGATGAATGGAGGGATGGTCTGTAAAATAGAGATTGATTGATTGATTGATTGATTGATGGATGGATGGATGGATTGAGTAAATGGAAAAAGATAGAGATGGATGGATAGATGGATTGAATGATTGGCTGATAAGTAGAAATGGATACATGGCTAGAGAGAGATGGATGATACATCAATGGATGGAGAGAGAAATGGGTGGTTTGATAAACAAGGATGAATGGATGGACAGATTGATGGATAGAAGGCAGTGATGGATGGATGGATGCATGGACTGATGGATGGATGATGATGGAATAATGGATGGACAAGGAAATGGATGGTTTGATAACAGAGAATCAGTGGATGGACAGATTGATGGATAGAAGGTGAATAGATGATGAAAGGATTGCAAATAGTGATGATAGATGCATGGACTGATGGATTGATGATGATGATGGATTAATGGATGGACAAGGAAATGGATGGTTTGATAACTGAGAATCAGTGGATGGACAGATTGATGGATAGAAAGCAATAGATGATGAAATGAATGGATGGACGGTTTGAAAAATAGAGATTGATTGATTGATTTATTGATGAATGGATGGCATGACTGATTGAGATAAATGGATAAAGATAGAGTGGAATTGATGGATGGATGGATGGATGGATGGATGGATGGATGAGTAGAAATGGATACATGGCTAGAGAGAGATGGATCAATGGATGGAGAGGGAAATGGATGGTTTGATAAACAAAGATAAATGGATGGACAGATATATGGATAGATGATGAAAGGATTGAAAAAAGAGATGGGGGATGGATTAATGGATGGAGAGGGAATTAAATGGTTTGATAAACAAGCATCAGTGGAAGAACAGATTGATGAATAGACAGATAGATGATGAAAGAATTGAAAATAGTTATAGATGGATGGATGGAAGAATTGCATGTTTGAGAGGGATGAATTTATAGATTAATGTGTAGGAAGATATGGATGTGTTAATTAGCTGATAAAGATGGATGGATGGATAGAGAAAGAGGGATGGATGAATAGAATGATGGAAGAATAAATGGAATGATGAATAGAAATGGACGAATAGTGGGATGGATGGTCTGAAAATGATTCATAAATGGATGAAGACATAAACAGTTGATTGGACTGATAAATAGGGATGGATGATGGATGGATGGATGGATTAATTGAGAGACTGAAATATATGGATGGATAAATGGATAAAGGGATGGATAGATGTGTCAATGTTTGATAGATATGGATGGGTAGATAAAAGAACAGAGTACAGATGTGTGAATGGACTGATGAATAGGGAAAGGGATGGACGGATGGGTAGACAAAGTGTTCGTGTAACTGTGTTTGCACTTGGTGAACAACGATGAACCAACCACCTTTACAGCCAATCACAACCATATATGTTGAGCATGTGAACACAATTGCCAATCAGCTGGGTTTAAGAAAGTGATCAACAGCGATTAATGCATGTTATTGGTCCATTGGTCGATTGGTACCAAAGTCTATACTTATGACAATCCTATTAAAAACAATGCAACTCAATATTTAAAAGGCTCCACCGTTTAGAATGATACTTCTGCACGTGCTTGCACACACATGCACAACAGTATTTTTGTTTTCAGGTCTCACCGTATCATTTCATTCAGTGTGTAATTCATCTAGCCAGTCCAAAAATGAAGGGCTCTGAGTTAATGCTGTGTATTCGCAGTTACAGTTTGTATTTGATGCGTTGTTTTATAGTTTTTATGTTACATTACATCCAGACGCAACCGTCTCCTTCACTGATGTTCACTCCACGTTTTACCAGACGAATCCATAACCTGTAATAAGTTCCTCTCATAAATTCTGATCCTCTACCTCACATGCGTACATAAAAACAGAGCACTTTCTTTTAAACACAAACACACTTTACCAGCATGGACAGATGGTCGGTAAATCAAAGGTTTTTGACTCACCCGTCTACATTTTCAGTGTTTTGTCTGGACCCAGTTCTGCTATGACACAATGCAGCTTAAAATTCCCCTATTATGCTGTTTCGGATATTATCTTTCATGTAGTGTGTAATAGAGCTGTTTGTGAATCTAAAAGGTCAGCGCGGTTTCAAAGATCACAGTGCAGATAATGGCGTTTTTATCTCCCAGAAGAAATTAAGTGATTCTGAACTGCCTTTGGTAATTACAATGCTAATTCTTTCTCAAACTTACATAGGTTTGGATCAAATCTGCATAATGCCAGTCTATGGTCTTCATCAGCAACATTTTTACAATGATACATTTTATTTATATAGCACAATTTTTACAACATTTATTGGCCAACAACTCAACAGAAAGCAGACAGACAACCACAAACAGACTAAAAATAATGATCATACCTCTTTACAGCCACATGCCAATGTCAATGGCAATGTCTGCTTTGAATCAGAATCAGAAAGAGCTTTATTGCCAGGTATGTTCACACATACGAGGAATTCGTTTTTGTGACAGAGCTTCTACAGTGCAACAGAATTACAGAGACAGGACAAAAAACAGATAATAAATATATTCCAAAAATAGAAGTAAGTGTTAAATGCAACAGGTGTATTACTATATACAATGTTATATGTGCAGCTGTTGTGTGCAAATTGACATTAAAGTGTGTTGTTAAATAAGTGTATGTGTGTGTAAAAAGTGTATAGCAAGTAGTCATGTTGGTTCCATGATTGTTATCATCAAGTGTTCATGAGATGGATTGCCTGAGGGAAGAAACTGTTTCTGTGTCGGGCTGTTCTGCTGGGTGTGAGGGGACCAGAGTGATTTTGGCAGCCCTTCTGCTCGCTCTGGATAAGTACAGTTCTTAGAGGGTAGGGAGGGTTGTAGCAAAGATTCGCTCAGCAGTCCGAACTATTCAACGTATTCTTGGAAGGTCAGATTTGGTAGCTGAGCTAAACCAGACAGTTGTTGAAGTGCAGATGACTGATTCAATGATGGAGGTGTAGAACTGTTTCAGAAGCTCCTTTGGGAGGTTGAACTTCCTCAGCTGACGAAGAAAGTACAGCCTTTGTTGAGCTTTTTTGACAATGGACCACCAAAACTGTAATTGTAGATGAGACTGTAATGGTGCATTCACACCAGGAGCGTCGCTAGACCCCAAAATCACCTGTCCCCCAGTAAATGCTTTGCTATAGCCTACGACAATTATGCAGTTACAACAATCTGGAGCTGAACACGCTCAAAACGGTGGAGATGATAGTGGACTTCAAGAGAAACCCCCCTGCACTCCCCCCGCTCACCATCATGAACAACACTGTGGCTGCAGTGGAGTCATTCAGGTTCCTGGGCACCACCATCTCTCAGGATCTGAAGTGGGACACTCACATAGACTCTATTGTAAAGAAAGCCCAGCAGAGACTGTACTTCCTCCGTCAGCTGAGGAAGTTCAACCTGCCACAGGAGCTGCTCGTGCAGTTCTACTCAGCTGTCATCCAGTCCATCCTCTGCACTTCAATCACCGTCTGGTTCGGCTCAGCAGCCAAATCTGACCTCTGTAGACTACAGCGAATAGTCCGGACTGCTGAACGAATAACTGGCACTACCCTTCCTACACTTCAAGAACTGTACTCTTCCACAGTCAGTAAAAGTGCTCGCAAAATCACCCTGGACGCCTCGCACCTAGCACACTTCCTGTTTGAACTGTTACCGTCTGGCCGGCGCTACAGAGCACCGAGCACAAAAACTGCCAGACACAGGAAAAGTTTCTTTCCTCAGGCCATCTACCTCATGAACAGTTAATATTTCTCCTATCGTGCAATAAATGTGCAATACTTTCTCACACGCACTTGTACACAGCACCTTATAATAATATACAATGCAATACTTTTCCTTACGCATCTGTACACAGCACCTTATAACAATATATAATGCAATACTTACTCTTTTGCACACAGCACCTTATAACCTGTATATTTATAACAAATCTGTACATACATTTCAACATCCAGATCGTTGGACTGCATCTCTGTTTAATGTCTATTGTCTTCTTTTATAATATTTATTCTGTGTTGTCACTTGTCACTTTATGTACACTGGAAGCTTCTGTAGCCAAAGCAAATTCCTTGTGTGTGTGAAGCACACTTGGCAATAAAACTGATTCTGATTCTGATTTACTTTATATACAAGTGTATTTATTAAGTGTGGTAATCCCAGAATTAAGACGTTATTCTCTTTGTGCAACCGGACCAACGCTGGTGAAAGCAATGTAGTTTAATCAAAAAGCAAACTGATGCATGCGTGCTAAAAACCATACTTGCGCGCCCCAGGCACCAATCCTGCTTGACGTGCTGCTCTTCTTCTGGTGTAAGTCCCGGTTGTTGCACGCTGAAGAAGTACGCTCCGCTCATGCATTGGGAAACTGGCATAACAGCCTCTAATGCAGATGATGATGATAATGATACCGAGGATGATCCTATTTTGACAGCTTTCATATGAAGCAGAAAGAAGGGATGATGAGTCATGGGGGTAAAACTTAATAAACCTAATTCTTGACCATGTGTCAAGTAAGACAACAGATATTTCTATAAAAACTTATTTTGTGCATTCTTTAATAACAGAATTATTTAAATGAAATTATTATTTTAATTTAATTCTAATGAAATTAAAGAGCCCATATTATACATTAAAAAGGTCATATTTTGGTTTTGGGGGTCTTCAACAGCAGGCTAATATGCATGCATGGTCAAAAAACACTTTCATTGTCTTATAATATGCATTTATTTTTACCTCATTATCCCAGCGACTCCTATATGAATCGTTCAGCGATTCATTTGTTCCAAAACCCCTCCTTAGCGCGATGCTAAACTGCGCTGATTGGACCGATGACCCAGTCTGTTGCGATTGGTCGACATCATTTAGCACGTGAGAATGCCCACCACGGCTTATCAATATTGAAGTAGTCATAGTGTGTGCGTGAGCATATCTGCCAACACTTGTTTTTATTGGGAGTCGCCCATATTTCAGACACCTCACCCCCGAAACTAACCCCCCCGGTAGTAAAGTAAAAACAGCGACACACATGCAGTATTAATGTACACAGCAGCAAAAGCTGAACCATTATGAAACAGGACCGCCGCACGTGTGTTGGAGAGCTGATGTAGCCATAGCAATGACAAACAGCAGAGGATCACGAGCTCACAAACACATTTTAATCCGTAAACAAAGTGGCACGCGTCGCTTTTACAACGTGCTTTTAGACACGATATGAGAATACAAGTTAACCAGATACACTACAAGCAGTTACAAGTTACAAAACACGATTAAATGCATCATTTACAAGCTAGAGAAAACAACGAGGCAACCGTTTTAATCGCACATACTCACTTGTTGGATAGCAGGCCAGATTCACCATCAGGCTACGGGGAAATGTCCCGGTGCTCCCGGTGCATCCATTTAGCCTCTGTTGTAAGCATGTAGATTTCAGAAGCACTCCTCAGAGGGAACACAGCACAAGGCTGTTGTTTGTGGGCGGGGTTGGGGGCTTTGAATCTCCCGGGGCTGCGTGCGCACAAATGGGTGGGGCTTATGAAACGGCTGGTAAGCACGGCGATTCGTTTGAGGAACTATGAGTCGACTCTTTTACGGATGAATCGGATATAAGCCTTAGCTGGACATTTCACTTCACTTAGAGCTGTGTTACACGCTACATGCGAGCTCATTTTCAAAAACCCATTATAGGGGCTCTTTAATATTCATACAAAATATTTCTTAAATGATCTTAGCATATCACACGAGTTGTGTCTTTATATTGCTTTCCAGGTATTTAGGATTGAAAACACGCACACACATGTACATATATATACTCAGTAAAGCTTTATGTCTAGCAAAACCCGATTCACACCAGATGCAGAAGAAGCGTTAAACGCAAGTGATTTACATGTTAAGTCAATGCAAAGATGTGAATGGACATCTTCTGGCACGATTTGTGCGAATAAGTCAGTACGAATAATGTGAACTGCTTTAATGGCTTGAGTTGGAAAACCTGAACTTCAGTTCGTTAACCAATCGTTAACCAATCGGGAGCTTGCACTTGTAGGGGCGTTATTATGAGGTAGTGCCTGTTTTTGGTGTCCTGAAGGGAAATCCTCCTGCTGACATTGGACAACAGCTTGTCAAACTGGGTTCGGCTCAGTCAGACGTGCTGCTGAAAGCTCCATCCTCCAGGTTTGGTTTCTAGGGCGTTTAAAAAAAAAACTTAAAATAGCAGCCGTTAAATTAAAGACATAAACCTTAAATTACAGAAATTTACCGGAAACTTAAATTAAGGGAATTTCTGTCCAAAATTACTGTATTTACATTTACAGCACTGTTTATCTTGCTGTATATGCATTTACAAAATTGTATGTATATCTTTACTGTAAAATATACAGTAATTTTCACAATGCAAACACATACATTCAAAATACAACAACATACTGCACAACTGTCCTACAGTAAAACACAGTTCATATTACAGTTAAATTCTGTGTAATCTACAAAAATAGTTAGCTGTGCATGCTTCCATGTGAGGAGCTGATTATGCAGTAGATTTTTGCCCTTGGATGGATGTAAATGTCCTACAGAGAAATCCAAAGCAAATAAACAAACTATAATATTACAGAATAGGTCATTTAATAAATATGCATTTTTGTTTATTTTTCCTCGGCTTAGTCCCTTTATTCCTCAGGGGTCGCCACAGCGGAATGAACCGCCAACTTATCTGGCAAATGTTTTACCCAACCGGGAGTCGAACCAGCGACCTTCTTGCTGTTAGGTGACAGTGCTAACCACTGAGTCACTGTGCCGCCCCATTAATATATATATTTTTTTTAATAAACATGCTGAGATGACATGACAGTGATGCTGCTTGGCCCTGTATTTCATTTTGGGCTTTTTCCTTTGTTTTTCTAGGAGTGTTGACAGGACGGATTGGGACATGACCCAGGTCAGACTCAAACCTGTATCCCTGTGAGCCAACAAATCTTATATATCCTGTACTCGGTCCCATGCAGAACAGCTGTGAGTTTAACCCAGAACATGGGTCAGAACAGCTCTCTTTTGTCAAACTACCAAGTAGTCAGTTTGACAACAAAATATGGAAGAAAGATACTGTCCACTTTTCAATTTGAGTAGCAATTTGTAGATTTCTATAGATCAGGGGTGACCAACCCCGGCCCCGTAGCATTTGTTTAATGACGAAATGCAGCCATAACTTCCTCTTGCTACATAATTTGTGTTCTTTCATAAGTTCACACTAAGCTGATGATTGATTATAAAGCTTGTTTGGCATTCTGTCCCTGGAGAGAGCCCTGAGCTCATAAGATCCTCGAGCCCGGTGCTCCCTCCCGTTTACAAGGCGAGAGGGGAGTTTGAGCTCAGGTAGATCTCGAGAACTCCCCTGCTGTAGTAGCTAGTAAACAGATAGTGATTTCTTTTAAGAGATAACTACTTACTAGGAGTCTATGGAGCCGATTTGGATTAGTCGATTAACATAAGTTGCATGATTTTGGACGGTGGGAGGAAACCGGGGAACCCAGGGGAAACCCATGTGAGCACGGGGAGAACGTGTAAACTCCGCACAGAAACGTCAGCTGGCTTGGTAAGGACTAGAACCAGTAATGTTCTTGCTGTGAGGCAACAGTACTAACCACTAGGCCACCCATCTAGGAAAGGAGGAGGAGTAGGAGTGGAAGGGGGATTCTTCAAAACTACTATGGAACTTAGGGTATTTATAGTGGCTTAGAAATGGTCTGGTTGGTGAATCGTAAATTAAATAATGCGGGACCGGCTGCAAGCTATCATAAGCATGTGATCCTCTCGAAATTAGTTCATAAATAAACTTCACTTATAAATACAGTACCTTTTCAGAATGAGCCTATGTTGACTAATTCAGCTCAAAGTACAAATTAAAGGCTTGCAATTCAGGGTTATTAGGCAAGTTATTGACAGTGGTTTGTTCTGTATCTAATCAAAAAATCGAACCCTTAGTGAAACTATTCATGTTTTACCTGGTCAACCAGCTTTCTTACAGTCTAACTAGCCTGAATTTCAACACTAGTTGTATCTTTTGGTCTGTGTGTTTTATTTCCTGAAAGTAAACTATATCTTTTCCTCAAATGTAACTCCAGTAAATGAAATATAAATAAGATTTGATTTCACAAATAGCCTTAAGATTAAACCAACAACTCAAGTGTTTGTCCCCATGATGGCAGTAATACACTTGCACCTCTGAATAATTTAGTCACAAACATTCTGCAGAATACCAACACGTTTGTGTATAAAGCAGAGGAAGCAAAAGCACAATGGTAATGATTGTCACTGCTTTTATAGGGGATAGTTCTCCCCAAAATGATAATCTATGATAAACTTGAACCACCACTGCCTCACAGCAAGAAGGTCGCTGGTTCGAGTCCTGGCCAGTTGGCGTTTGCATGTTCTCCCCCCGTGTTGGCGTGGGTTTCCTCCGGGTGCTCTGGTTTCCCCCACAGTCCAAAGAAATGCACAACAGGTGAATTGGGTAAACAAAATTGGCCTTAGTGTATAAGTGTGTGGGTGTTTCCCAGTTCTGGCTTGTGGCTTGTGGCATTCGCTGCCACTCTACTGGAATAATTGGCGGTTCATTCTCCTGTGGTGACCCCTGGTAAATACGGTACTAAGCCTAAGGAAAATGAATAAATGTTTAACAGAAGAATCTCTTAAAGATTTAAAACCACTAGTGTTTGAGTAAATAGTGAGTAAATGTTTATTTTTGGGTGGACTATCCCTTTAAGAATCCATCCATCACTACAGCTGCCAGAAGCTGAGACCACAGTACGTGTCTTGGTACATTTACTTTGTTTTCCTACAAGTTTCAGAAGCTTTTGAGTCCTCAGAAGACCCATCGAAGTCTAGTTTAGTGTTACACCGTTGGCCCAAAGACAGTTTCAAAACTTAATATGAAAATACAGCAGAGTGCTCTGTTCCCCTTCCTACTGTTTTCTGGATGTCAGCACCTGCAGAAAATCATGAAGCTAAAGTTTATACACTGGTGTCCAATGATTCCATGTTTTTATTTAAATGGTTTGTATTGTGTTTACTATAATATTTCATGACTATTCATTCATTTTCTTTTCAGCTTAGTCCCTTTATTAATCCGGGGTTGCCACAGCGGAATAAACCGCCAACTTATCCAGCATTTGTTTTATGCAGCGAATGCCCTTCCAGCTACAATCAATCACTGGGATAGCCACACCCATACAAACCCAGCCACACCCAAACACACTCATACACTACGCATAATTTAGCTTGTTTTTTTGGGTCCAAATGATGTAGTTATGTCTGGCTCTGATAAAAAGTGGTTGAGTCGATCGCTAAATTGAAGGCTCGTTTCCCAACACTAATTGAGATTAATGATATTTGGGAAGTGGTTTTGACATATTGTGACTCAGTTCAAGCTCCAAGATCTTATTCCTTGAAAGTTGTTTTGACAACAACTTTCAAAATGCCAGTTCAGAGGTTGCAGAGTGCATTGCATTGCAATGGATGGTCATATTACAGTATGTCATAAGATGTGATGGTGTTTGGCACAGTTTTGAGTGAGTTGTCTGTCTCAGGTTTAATGCTAATCTGTTGTTCAGTTGAGGTTTTGGTTGAATCTGCTGTATAACCATCATTTTTACCTTCTGGGAGGCAATGCTCACATCATCTTTTGAGTATCATCGCATAGCAGGGAGTGGGGACAAACGATCAATGCCAGGAAGTCTCAGTCATGCAAAACCACAGCGACTGAAATGTTTTCGAAGAACATTGAGTTCCAGTTGTGTTCGATTAGGCTCTGGATGTTTGAGAATGACCTGAATCTTGGAAATATGCAGTGATCGAATGTCTGTCTTTGATGCTATAAGACCAGCTGTAGGACAATGTGGCTTACATTATTGTTTGTGCTTGTGCACTGGTTGAATTATCGTAAACATAAAGTCCTAATTAATTGGCAGACTTTCTGAACTGCCAGCCATGTTGATGTCAAAGGGACTGTATTTTCATAGATCAAGATTTTTTTAAAATGTTTTTTGGCTGTGTTAGTTTAGTAATATTTCTATACTAATACTTTTATTTAGATATATATGAGCAATATCACACCAGTAGCACTGCGATATGGCTGTACACAGTATCAGCACTGGTGGGAGGCGTGCCTTAGTGTCCCACCAGTGCTGATATACAGCCATATCGCACTGCTACGAGTGTGGTATTGCGTTTGTACAACAGTTTGACGGCACAATTGTGTATATAAAAAAGAAAATCGAACACGGAGAGTCTAAAAACCCTTTGTATTAGGAACAACTTTCTTCCGGCATTCATTTACATCTGCAGCTGACGTCAAAACAGTAGAAGCCGTCACTTTAGAGCTAGTGTTTGAATGATTCTCTAGCATAATGTATGTGATGTTAAGTGATGACAAAACAGGTGATTTTGCTGACATTTTAAGATCATAAGGCTGAACTTGACATGAAATGCTCTCCGTCTAGAGATATCTTCTTACAGTGTTACAGTCTACAGTATTTCTCTGTTGCAGTCGGGATATCACAATAATTAACCCCCAAAAAAGCAGCGCAATAACTACCAGACTGCTGTTGTGTTTACGATTAAGGAAAACTAAGGAGCGGAAGGGGGGGTCTCTGAATAACACCGTTGAGAACCGGGATAGGAAAGTAACTGTTGTAAATAGGCACTGTCCTTATAAATAAACTGCATAGATGCAATCTATACAAAAGAAAGAGATCGACTTAGAATATCACTTTCCAGTTTAATAATGATTTGATCAGCTGTAGTTAGAAAACACGCTGTAGTTAGAAGTCACATCTTCTAAGCAAGGGCTTATTATGCAGTCCTGGAGCCATCTTGAAGAAAGACAACGTCAACTGTCTTTGGCTTTTGGAAGCCGACGCGCTGTCTCTCAGAAATTATAAATATTTAGAAAGAGGCACTATCCTTATCAATAAACTGCATAGTTGCAAACAGCTACATTCTTGATTGAAAAAAAAGTCTCAAAAGTACATTATGTTGTCCAATAGCTGCAATATTTGTCAAACTGTAAAGTGTCCTCTTGTCGCTGTATGTAGGCAGAGTAATACACAAGGTGAAGGGTGAAGAGACTGAACCAATGCTGTTATTGTAGAATATCTCATGGCTATCAGCCAATTCAATAACCAGACAGAACTGTTGTGTGTATATGTATATGTATCATCAGTAGCAGTGTGATATGGCACTGCTGAGGCACTGAAGCCTGGTTTATACTTGAACTTGGAGGTTCGCTTGCTCAGTGATACTGCCCTGCTGAAAAAAACAGCTTAAACCAGCCTAGGCTGGTTGGTTGGTGTTAGTTGGTTGACCAGCCTGGTTTTAGAGGGGTTTTGGCCATTTCCAGGCTGATTACCAGCTACTTTCAGCCTGGTCTTGGCTGGTTAGGCTGGGAGTTGACCAGCTAAAATCAGCTTGACCAGCCTAGCCAGGCTGGGAGCCCAGCCAAAACCAGCTTTGTCCAGTTTAAACCAGGCTGGTCAAGTTGGTTTTAGTTGGTTTTAGCTGGTTATATTCCAGCCTGACCAGCTAAGACCAGGCTGGAAATAGCTGGAAACCAGCCTGGAAATGGCCAAAAACCCTCTAAAACCAGACTGTTCGACCAGCTAAAACCAGCCAACCAGCCTAGGCTGGTTTAAGCAGGTTTTTTTTAGCACAGGAACAACCAATTACAGGAACAACTTTACCAGTAATATATATATATATAAAACAAAAAACGCTGTTCACAGGCAAGGACGTTACGGATTTTTTACAGAATAGACCATTCACACATCCATTCAAAAATACCAGAAAATTCTGACATCATTACTACAAATGAGCTCTAAACTATTGCGCTTGTATTTATAAACATAGAGGGGGTCGGGGCTTTTGTTGATGGTGTCATCTTTATTAAAAGCGTTAGCATTCATGCATCTGCTTTGTCCCAGAGACATCCAAATGCAAAAGCGAACCGCAGCTGTATGTTTACACATTTGACTACATTACAAATTCTGTGGATGGATAAGTATTGTGAACATCTTTGATAAAACCATATGGAGGAACACTTTTGCATGTCAAAATGTCCATAATATGTGTGTGTGCTGACGTCTATATATATATATATATATATATATATATATATATATATATATATAT
>CAIGQQ010034427.1:20113-34001 GCA_903798035.1 Danio albolineatus
ATAGTTTTATGTATTTATTAATTTTTTTAAGCGATGGTGAGTGGGAGTGGCTGGTTGTTTTTGAGGGGCGGAGTGTTGTATAATGTCATCTGGTCTGACGCGCGGGCAGGTAATCAGTTGTGTCAGTGTTCTGGAGAGCTCTAATCTGCTGAACTTCACTCTGTGTTAAAGCTAAGCCTCAGTAACCCCGTGCTCTCGCCTCACATCCAGGGGTCAGTGTCCACGTCAGCGCGGATCACATTAGCGGCCGCTCCAACAGGTGCTTCTAATGATGGGATTTTATTGCCATAGGAACAAGTAAAGAAACGGTTGGGAAAAATGAACTAACGTGAGCAATTGGCTGCGCTGTGCAAAGATAAAGTGCCATGACAGCTGATTCGCAAAAAGTCGGCGGATGTTTATGTCAGATTAGATCACTCTGAAATGTGTTTATGTACTCGCACTAATCCGGATATATTAACTGTGCACCATTTCGGAAAATTAAATAGCTGCTAATTGCTCATTATTTTTGGATACATATACACCTAATGGAGCTTAAAGATGACTTTTTGATTAAAACGCATCATAATGACTCCATTCTTTACACAGATCACTGTTATTAGGGATATATAGAAGCTACTGGAATTACAGGTTTGTGCCCTTTTTTTCTGATTTGTAGCACATTTTCCACTGAGCCGGAGCCTTTGCAAGCAGCACTTCAGCCAAAACAGCTGAAAGGAAGGGGAAAAAATACATATTTCTCACAGCCACAGAGTTAAAAGCCATACTAAACAATATCTACAACCTCAATATTCTGACACTGAGCTGGAAATAAAATATAAAACTCATTTTGCGTGGACAGCTTGGTCTTAATGCTGGAAATGGACTGTCATATGAGCTGAATTATTAAACACACTTACAGAAGGAGATTCTTCTCATAATGCGATACAAATATCTGATGGAGAGACGAGGAGCAGAACACAAAGCCCAGAACAGAAGATTACTGCAAATAAAATAAGTTAAGAAGTGAGCAGATGATAGGACTGTCGGAAAATCACCAAACTGAAGATTTATTGAATGGATGGATGTTCTGGTAAAGTAGAGAAAGATTGGTTGATTGATTGAGATGAATAGAGATAGGGAGGGAGTGACGGATGGATAGTTGTAGATTAATGATAGAGGTGGATCGTTGATTAGAGAAAATGTGTGAGTTGGTAGATAGAGGGAGAGAGGGATAAATTAATGGACTAATTAATAGAAATGGATGATAGCATGGACTGATGGACGGACCGATGGATGGATGATGGACAAATGGATGGACAAAGAAATGGATGGTTTGATAACCAAGCATTAGTGTATGGACAAATTGATGGATAGAAGGCAATAGATGTTGAAAATAGTGATGGATGGAATAATGGATGGATGGTCTGAAAAATAGAGATTGATTGATTGATTGATTGATTGATTGAGTAAATGTAAAAAGATAGAGATGGATGGAAAGATGGATCAAAAGATTAATAGATGGATTGATGGATGATGGACTGATAAGTAGAAATGGATACATGGCATGAGAGAGATGGATGATGGATCAGTGGATGGAGAGAGAAATTGATGGTTTGATAAACAAGAATAAGTGGATAGACAGATTGATGGATAGCAGACAATAGATGATGCAAGCATTGAAAATAGTGATGGATGGATGGATGAATGGAGGGATGGTCTGTAAAATAGAGATTGATTGATTGATTGATTGATTGATGGATGGATGGATGGATTGAGTAAATGGAAAAAGATAGAGATGGATGGATAGATGGATTGAATGATTGGCTGATAAGTAGAAATGGATACATGGCTAGAGAGAGATGGATGATACATCAATGGATGGAGAGAGAAATGGGTGGTTTGATAAACAAGGATGAATGGATGGACAGATTGATGGATAGAAGGCAGTGATGGATGGATGGATGCATGGACTGATGGATGGATGATGATGGAATAATGGATGGACAAGGAAATGGATGGTTTGATAACAGAGAATCAGTGGATGGACAGATTGATGGATAGAAGGTGAATAGATGATGAAAGGATTGCAAATAGTGATGATAGATGCATGGACTGATGGATTGATGATGATGATGGATTAATGGATGGACAAGGAAATGGATGGTTTGATAACTGAGAATCAGTGGATGGACAGATTGATGGATAGAAAGCAATAGATGATGAAATGAATGGATGGACGGTTTGAAAAATAGAGATTGATTGATTGATTTATTGATGAATGGATGGCATGACTGATTGAGATAAATGGATAAAGATAGAGTGGAATTGATGGATGGATGGATGGATGGATGGATGGATGGATGAGTAGAAATGGATACATGGCTAGAGAGAGATGGATCAATGGATGGAGAGGGAAATGGATGGTTTGATAAACAAAGATAAATGGATGGACAGATATATGGATAGATGATGAAAGGATTGAAAAAAGAGATGGGGGATGGATTAATGGATGGAGAGGGAATTAAATGGTTTGATAAACAAGCATCAGTGGAAGAACAGATTGATGAATAGACAGATAGATGATGAAAGAATTGAAAATAGTTATAGATGGATGGATGGAAGAATTGCATGTTTGAGAGGGATGAATTTATAGATTAATGTGTAGGAAGATATGGATGTGTTAATTAGCTGATAAAGATGGATGGATGGATAGAGAAAGAGGGATGGATGAATAGAATGATGGAAGAATAAATGGAATGATGAATAGAAATGGACGAATAGTGGGATGGATGGTCTGAAAATGATTCATAAATGGATGAAGACATAAACAGTTGATTGGACTGATAAATAGGGATGGATGATGGATGGATGGATGGATTAATTGAGAGACTGAAATATATGGATGGATAAATGGATAAAGGGATGGATAGATGTGTCAATGTTTGATAGATATGGATGGGTAGATAAAAGAACAGAGTACAGATGTGTGAATGGACTGATGAATAGGGAAAGGGATGGACGGATGGGTAGACAAAGTGTTCGTGTAACTGTGTTTGCACTTGGTGAACAACGATGAACCAACCACCTTTACAGCCAATCACAACCATATATGTTGAGCATGTGAACACAATTGCCAATCAGCTGGGTTTAAGAAAGTGATCAACAGCGATTAATGCATGTTATTGGTCCATTGGTCGATTGGTACCAAAGTCTATACTTATGACAATCCTATTAAAAACAATGCAACTCAATATTTAAAAGGCTCCACCGTTTAGAATGATACTTCTGCACGTGCTTGCACACACATGCACAACAGTATTTTTGTTTTCAGGTCTCACCGTATCATTTCATTCAGTGTGTAATTCATCTAGCCAGTCCAAAAATGAAGGGCTCTGAGTTAATGCTGTGTATTCGCAGTTACAGTTTGTATTTGATGCGTTGTTTTATAGTTTTTATGTTACATTACATCCAGACGCAACCGTCTCCTTCACTGATGTTCACTCCACGTTTTACCAGACGAATCCATAACCTGTAATAAGTTCCTCTCATAAATTCTGATCCTCTACCTCACATGCGTACATAAAAACAGAGCACTTTCTTTTAAACACAAACACACTTTACCAGCATGGACAGATGGTCGGTAAATCAAAGGTTTTTGACTCACCCGTCTACATTTTCAGTGTTTTGTCTGGACCCAGTTCTGCTATGACACAATGCAGCTTAAAATTCCCCTATTATGCTGTTTCGGATATTATCTTTCATGTAGTGTGTAATAGAGCTGTTTGTGAATCTAAAAGGTCAGCGCGGTTTCAAAGATCACAGTGCAGATAATGGCGTTTTTATCTCCCAGAAGAAATTAAGTGATTCTGAACTGCCTTTGGTAATTACAATGCTAATTCTTTCTCAAACTTACATAGGTTTGGATCAAATCTGCATAATGCCAGTCTATGGTCTTCATCAGCAACATTTTTACAATGATACATTTTATTTATATAGCACAATTTTTACAACATTTATTGGCCAACAACTCAACAGAAAGCAGACAGACAACCACAAACAGACTAAAAATAATGATCATACCTCTTTACAGCCACATGCCAATGTCAATGGCAATGTCTGCTTTGAATCAGAATCAGAAAGAGCTTTATTGCCAGGTATGTTCACACATACGAGGAATTCGTTTTTGTGACAGAGCTTCTACAGTGCAACAGAATTACAGAGACAGGACAAAAAACAGATAATAAATATATTCCAAAAATAGAAGTAAGTGTTAAATGCAACAGGTGTATTACTATATACAATGTTATATGTGCAGCTGTTGTGTGCAAATTGACATTAAAGTGTGTTGTTAAATAAGTGTATGTGTGTGTAAAAAGTGTATAGCAAGTAGTCATGTTGGTTCCATGATTGTTATCATCAAGTGTTCATGAGATGGATTGCCTGAGGGAAGAAACTGTTTCTGTGTCGGGCTGTTCTGCTGGGTGTGAGGGGACCAGAGTGATTTTGGCAGCCCTTCTGCTCGCTCTGGATAAGTACAGTTCTTAGAGGGTAGGGAGGGTTGTAGCAAAGATTCGCTCAGCAGTCCGAACTATTCAACGTATTCTTGGAAGGTCAGATTTGGTAGCTGAGCTAAACCAGACAGTTGTTGAAGTGCAGATGACTGATTCAATGATGGAGGTGTAGAACTGTTTCAGAAGCTCCTTTGGGAGGTTGAACTTCCTCAGCTGACGAAGAAAGTACAGCCTTTGTTGAGCTTTTTTGACAATGGACCACCAAAACTGTAATTGTAGATGAGACTGTAATGGTGCATTCACACCAGGAGCGTCGCTAGACCCCAAAATCACCTGTCCCCCAGTAAATGCTTTGCTATAGCCTACGACAATTATGCAGTTACAACAATCTGGAGCTGAACACGCTCAAAACGGTGGAGATGATAGTGGACTTCAAGAGAAACCCCCCTGCACTCCCCCCGCTCACCATCATGAACAACACTGTGGCTGCAGTGGAGTCATTCAGGTTCCTGGGCACCACCATCTCTCAGGATCTGAAGTGGGACACTCACATAGACTCTATTGTAAAGAAAGCCCAGCAGAGACTGTACTTCCTCCGTCAGCTGAGGAAGTTCAACCTGCCACAGGAGCTGCTCGTGCAGTTCTACTCAGCTGTCATCCAGTCCATCCTCTGCACTTCAATCACCGTCTGGTTCGGCTCAGCAGCCAAATCTGACCTCTGTAGACTACAGCGAATAGTCCGGACTGCTGAACGAATAACTGGCACTACCCTTCCTACACTTCAAGAACTGTACTCTTCCACAGTCAGTAAAAGTGCTCGCAAAATCACCCTGGACGCCTCGCACCTAGCACACTTCCTGTTTGAACTGTTACCGTCTGGCCGGCGCTACAGAGCACCGAGCACAAAAACTGCCAGACACAGGAAAAGTTTCTTTCCTCAGGCCATCTACCTCATGAACAGTTAATATTTCTCCTATCGTGCAATAAATGTGCAATACTTTCTCACACGCACTTGTACACAGCACCTTATAATAATATACAATGCAATACTTTTCCTTACGCATCTGTACACAGCACCTTATAACAATATATAATGCAATACTTACTCTTTTGCACACAGCACCTTATAACCTGTATATTTATAACAAATCTGTACATACATTTCAACATCCAGATCGTTGGACTGCATCTCTGTTTAATGTCTATTGTCTTCTTTTATAATATTTATTCTGTGTTGTCACTTGTCACTTTATGTACACTGGAAGCTTCTGTAGCCAAAGCAAATTCCTTGTGTGTGTGAAGCACACTTGGCAATAAAACTGATTCTGATTCTGATTTACTTTATATACAAGTGTATTTATTAAGTGTGGTAATCCCAGAATTAAGACGTTATTCTCTTTGTGCAACCGGACCAACGCTGGTGAAAGCAATGTAGTTTAATCAAAAAGCAAACTGATGCATGCGTGCTAAAAACCATACTTGCGCGCCCCAGGCACCAATCCTGCTTGACGTGCTGCTCTTCTTCTGGTGTAAGTCCCGGTTGTTGCACGCTGAAGAAGTACGCTCCGCTCATGCATTGGGAAACTGGCATAACAGCCTCTAATGCAGATGATGATGATAATGATACCGAGGATGATCCTATTTTGACAGCTTTCATATGAAGCAGAAAGAAGGGATGATGAGTCATGGGGGTAAAACTTAATAAACCTAATTCTTGACCATGTGTCAAGTAAGACAACAGATATTTCTATAAAAACTTATTTTGTGCATTCTTTAATAACAGAATTATTTAAATGAAATTATTATTTTAATTTAATTCTAATGAAATTAAAGAGCCCATATTATACATTAAAAAGGTCATATTTTGGTTTTGGGGGTCTTCAACAGCAGGCTAATATGCATGCATGGTCAAAAAACACTTTCATTGTCTTATAATATGCATTTATTTTTACCTCATTATCCCAGCGACTCCTATATGAATCGTTCAGCGATTCATTTGTTCCAAAACCCCTCCTTAGCGCGATGCTAAACTGCGCTGATTGGACCGATGACCCAGTCTGTTGCGATTGGTCGACATCATTTAGCACGTGAGAATGCCCACCACGGCTTATCAATATTGAAGTAGTCATAGTGTGTGCGTGAGCATATCTGCCAACACTTGTTTTTATTGGGAGTCGCCCATATTTCAGACACCTCACCCCCGAAACTAACCCCCCCGGTAGTAAAGTAAAAACAGCGACACACATGCAGTATTAATGTACACAGCAGCAAAAGCTGAACCATTATGAAACAGGACCGCCGCACGTGTGTTGGAGAGCTGATGTAGCCATAGCAATGACAAACAGCAGAGGATCACGAGCTCACAAACACATTTTAATCCGTAAACAAAGTGGCACGCGTCGCTTTTACAACGTGCTTTTAGACACGATATGAGAATACAAGTTAACCAGATACACTACAAGCAGTTACAAGTTACAAAACACGATTAAATGCATCATTTACAAGCTAGAGAAAACAACGAGGCAACCGTTTTAATCGCACATACTCACTTGTTGGATAGCAGGCCAGATTCACCATCAGGCTACGGGGAAATGTCCCGGTGCTCCCGGTGCATCCATTTATCCTCTGTTGTAAGCATGTAGATTTCAGAAGCACTCCTCAGAGGGAACACAGCACAAGGCTGTTGTTTGTGGGCGGGGTTGGGGGCTTTGAATCTCCCGGGGCTGCGTGCGCACAAATGGGTGGGGCTTATGAAACGGCTGGTAAGCACGGCGATTCGTTTGAGGAACTATGAGTCGACTCTTTTACGGATGAATCGGATATAAGCCTTAGCTGGACATTTCACTTCACTTAGAGCTGTGTTACACGCTACATGCGAGCTCATTTTCAAAAACCCATTATAGGGGCTCTTTAATATTCATACAAAATATTTCTTAAATGATCTTAGCATATCACACGAGTTGTGTCTTTATATTGCTTTCCAGGTATTTAGGATTGAAAACACGCACACACATGTACATATATATACTCAGTAAAGCTTTATGTCTAGCAAAACCCGATTCACACCAGATGCAGAAGAAGCGTTAAACGCAAGTGATTTACATGTTAAGTCAATGCAAAGATGTGAATGGACATCTTCTGGCACGATTTGTGCGAATAAGTCAGTACGAATAATGTGAACTGCTTTAATGGCTTGAGTTGGAAAACCTGAACTTCAGTTCGTTAACCAATCGTTAACCAATCGGGAGCTTGCACTTGTAGGGGCGTTATTATGAGGTAGTGCCTGTTTTTGGTGTCCTGAAGGGAAATCCTCCTGCTGACATTGGACAACAGCTTGTCAAACTGGGTTCGGCTCAGTCAGACGTGCTGCTGAAAGCTCCATCCTCCAGGTTTGGTTTCTAGGGCGTTTAAAAAAAAAACTTAAAATAGCAGCCGTTAAATTAAAGACATAAACCTTAAATTACAGAAATTTACCGGAAACTTAAATTAAGGGAATTTCTGTCCAAAATTACTGTATTTACATTTACAGCACTGTTTATCTTGCTGTATATGCATTTACAAAATTGTATGTATATCTTTACTGTAAAATATACAGTAATTTTCACAATGCAAACACATACATTCAAAATACAACAACATACTGCACAACTGTCCTACAGTAAAACACAGTTCATATTACAGTTAAATTCTGTGTAATCTACAAAAATAGTTAGCTGTGCATGCTTCCATGTGAGGAGCTGATTATGCAGTAGATTTTTGCCCTTGGATGGATGTAAATGTCCTACAGAGAAATCCAAAGCAAATAAACAAACTATAATATTACAGAATAGGTCATTTAATAAATATGCATTTTTGTTTATTTTTCCTCGGCTTAGTCCCTTTATTCCTCAGGGGTCGCCACAGCGGAATGAACCGCCAACTTATCTGGCAAATGTTTTACCCAACCGGGAGTCGAACCAGCGACCTTCTTGCTGTTAGGTGACAGTGCTAACCACTGAGTCACTGTGCCGCCCCATTAATATATATATTTTTTTTAATAAACATGCTGAGATGACATGACAGTGATGCTGCTTGGCCCTGTATTTCATTTTGGGCTTTTTCCTTTGTTTTTCTAGGAGTGTTGACAGGACGGATTGGGACATGACCCAGGTCAGACTCAAACCTGTATCCCTGTGAGCCAACAAATCTTATATATCCTGTACTCGGTCCCATGCAGAACAGCTGTGAGTTTAACCCAGAACATGGGTCAGAACAGCTCTCTTTTGTCAAACTACCAAGTAGTCAGTTTGACAACAAAATATGGAAGAAAGATACTGTCCACTTTTCAATTTGAGTAGCAATTTGTAGATTTCTATAGATCAGGGGTGACCAACCCCGGCCCCGTAGCATTTGTTTAATGACGAAATGCAGCCATAACTTCCTCTTGCTACATAATTTGTGTTCTTTCATAAGTTCACACTAAGCTGATGATTGATTATAAAGCTTGTTTGGCATTCTGTCCCGGGAGAGAGCCCTGAGCTCATAAGATCCTCGAGCCCGGTGCTCCCTCCCGTTTACAAGGCGAGAGGGGAGTTTGAGCTCAGGTAGATCTCGAGAACTCCCCTGCTGTAGTAGCTAGTAAACAGATAGTGATTTCTTTTAAGAGATAACTACTTACTAGGAGTCTATGGAGCCGATTTGGATTAGTCGATTAACATAAGTTGCATGATTTTGGACGGTGGGAGGAAACCGGGGAACCCAGGGGAAACCCATGTGAGCACGGGGAGAACGTGTAAACTCCGCACAGAAACGTCAGCTGGCTTGGTAAGGACTAGAACCAGTAATGTTCTTGCTGTGAGGCAACAGTACTAACCACTAGGCCACCCATCTAGGAAAGGAGGAGGAGTAGGAGTGGAAGGGGGATTCTTCAAAACTACTATGGAACTTAGGGTATTTATAGTGGCTTAGAAATGGTCTGGTTGGTGAATCGTAAATTAAATAATGCGGGACCGGCTGCAAGCTATCATAAGCATGTGATCCTCTCGAAATTAGTTCATAAATAAACTTCACTTATAAATACAGTACCTTTTCAGAATGAGCCTATGTTGACTAATTCAGCTCAAAGTACAAATTAAAGGCTTGCAATTCAGGGTTATTAGGCAAGTTATTGACAGTGGTTTGTTCTGTATCTAATCAAAAAATCGAACCCTTAGTGAAACTATTCATGTTTTACCTGGTCAACCAGCTTTCTTACAGTCTAACTAGCCTGAATTTCAACACTAGTTGTATCTTTTGGTCTGTGTGTTTTATTTCCTGAAAGTAAACTATATCTTTTCCTCAAATGTAACTCCAGTAAATGAAATATAAATAAGATTTGATTTCACAAATAGCCTTAAGATTAAACCAACAACTCAAGTGTTTGTCCCCATGATGGCAGTAATACACTTGCACCTCTGAATAATTTAGTCACAAACATTCTGCAGAATACCAACACGTTTGTGTATAAAGCAGAGGAAGCAAAAGCACAATGGTAATGATTGTCACTGCTTTTATAGGGGATAGTTCTCCCCAAAATGATAATCTATGATAAACTTGAACCACCACTGCCTCACAGCAAGAAGGTCGCTGGTTCGAGTCCTGGCCAGTTGGCGTTTGCATGTTCTCCCCCCGTGTTGGCGTGGGTTTCCTCCGGGTGCTCTGGTTTCCCCCACAGTCCAAAGAAATGCACAACAGGTGAATTGGGTAAACAAAATTGGCCTTAGTGTATAAGTGTGTGGGTGTTTCCCAGTTCTGGCTTGTGGCTTGTGGCATTCGCTGCCACTCTACTGGAATAATTGGCGGTTCATTCTCCTGTGGTGACCCCTGGTAAATACGGTACTAAGCCTAAGGAAAATGAATAAATGTTTAACAGAAGAATCTCTTAAAGATTTAAAACCACTAGTGTTTGAGTAAATAGTGAGTAAATGTTTATTTTTGGGTGGACTATCCCTTTAAGAATCCATCCATCACTACAGCTGCCAGAAGCTGAGACCACAGTACGTGTCTTGGTACATTTACTTTGTTTTCCTACAAGTTTCAGAAGCTTTTGAGTCCTCAGAAGACCCATCGAAGTCTAGTTTAGTGTTACACCGTTGGCCCAAAGACAGTTTCAAAACTTAATATGAAAATACAGCAGAGTGCTCTGTTCCCCTTCCTACTGTTTTCTGGATGTCAGCACCTGCAGAAAATCATGAAGCTAAAGTTTATACACTGGTGTCCAATGATTCCATGTTTTTATTTAAATGGTTTGTATTGTGTTTACTATAATATTTCATGACTATTCATTCATTTTCTTTTCAGCTTAGTCCCTTTATTAATCCGGGGTTGCCACAGCGGAATAAACCGCCAACTTATCCAGCATTTGTTTTATGCAGCGAATGCCCTTCCAGCTACAATCAATCACTGGGATAGCCACACCCATACAAACCCAGCCACACCCAAACACACTCATACACTACGCATAATTTAGCTTGTTTTTTTGGGTCCAAATGATGTAGTTATGTCTGGCTCTGATAAAAAGTGGTTGAGTCGATCGCTAAATTGAAGGCTCGTTTCCCAACACTAATTGAGATTAATGATATTTGGGAAGTGGTTTTGACATATTGTGACTCAGTTCAAGCTCCAAGATCTTATTCCTTGAAAGTTGTTTTGACAACAACTTTCAAAATGCCAGTTCAGAGGTTGCAGAGTGCATTGCATTGCAATGGATGGTCATATTACAGTATGTCATAAGATGTGATGGTGTTTGGCACAGTTTTGAGTGAGTTGTCTGTCTCAGGTTTAATGCTAATCTGTTGTTCAGTTGAGGTTTTGGTTGAATCTGCTGTATAACCATCATTTTTACCTTCTGGGAGGCAATGCTCACATCATCTTTTGAGTATCATCGCATAGCAGGGAGTGGGGACAAACGATCAATGCCAGGAAGTCTCAGTCATGCAAAACCACAGCGACTGAAATGTTTTCGAAGAACATTGAGTTCCAGTTGTGTTCGATTAGGCTCTGGATGTTTGAGAATGACCTGAATCTTGGAAATATGCAGTGATCGAATGTCTGTCTTTGATGCTATAAGACCAGCTGTAGGACAATGTGGCTTACATTATTGTTTGTGCTTGTGCACTGGTTGAATTATCGTAAACATAAAGTCCTAATTAATTGGCAGACTTTCTGAACTGCCAGCCATGTTGATGTCAAAGGGACTGTATTTTCATAGATCAAGATTTTTTTAAAATGTTTTTTGGCTGTGTTAGTTTAGTAATATTTCTATACTAATACTTTTATTTAGATATATATGAGCAATATCACACCAGTAGCACTGCGATATGGCTGTACACAGTATCAGCACTGGTGGGAGGCGTGCCTTAGTGTCCCACCAGTGCTGATATACAGCCATATCGCACTGCTACGAGTGTGGTATTGCGTTTGTACAACAGTTTGACGGCACAATTGTGTATATAAAAAAGAAAATCGAACACGGAGAGTCTAAAAACCCTTTGTATTAGGAACAACTTTCTTCCGGCATTCATTTACATCTGCAGCTGACGTCAAAACAGTAGAAGCCGTCACTTTAGAGCTAGTGTTTGAATGATTCTCTAGCATAATGTATGTGATGTTAAGTGATGACAAAACAGGTGATTTTGCTGACATTTTAAGATCATAAGGCTGAACTTGACATGAAATGCTCTCCGTCTAGAGATATCTTCTTACAGTGTTACAGTCTACAGTATTTCTCTGTTGCAGTCGGGATATCACAATAATTAACCCCCAAAAAAGCAGCGCAATAACTACCAGACTGCTGTTGTGTTTACGATTAAGGAAAACTAAGGAGCGGAAGGGGGGGTCTCTGAATAACACCGTTGAGAACCGGGATAGGAAAGTAACTGTTGTAAATAGGCACTGTCCTTATAAATAAACTGCATAGATGCAATCTATACAAAAGAAAGAGATCGACTTAGAATATCACTTTCCAGTTTAATAATGATTTGATCAGCTGTAGTTAGAAAACACGCTGTAGTTAGAAGTCACATCTTCTAAGCAAGGGCTTATTATGCAGTCCTGGAGCCATCTTGAAGAAAGACAACGTCAACTGTCTTTGGCTTTTGGAAGCCGACGCGCTGTCTCTCAGAAATTATAAATATTTAGAAAGAGGCACTATCCTTATCAATAAACTGCATAGTTGCAAACAGCTACATTCTTGATTGAAAAAAAAGTCTCAAAAGTACATTATGTTGTCCAATAGCTGCAATATTTGTCAAACTGTAAAGTGTCCTCTTGTCGCTGTATGTAGGCAGAGTAATACACAAGGTGAAGGGTGAAGAGACTGAACCAATGCTGTTATTGTAGAATATCTCATGGCTATCAGCCAATTCAATAACCAGACAGAACTGTTGTGTGTATATGTATATGTATCATCAGTAGCAGTGTGATATGGCACTGCTGAGGCACTGAAGCCTGGTTTATACTTGAACTTGGAGGTTCGCTTGCTCAGTGATACTGCCCTGCTGAAAAAAACAGCTTAAACCAGCCTAGGCTGGTTGGTTGGTGTTAGTTGGTTGACCAGCCTGGTTTTAGAGGGGTTTTGGCCATTTCCAGGCTGATTACCAGCTACTTTCAGCCTGGTCTTGGCTGGTTAGGCTGGGAGTTGACCAGCTAAAATCAGCTTGACCAGCCTAGCCAGGCTGGGAGCCCAGCCAAAACCAGCTTTGTCCAGTTTAAACCAGGCTGGTCAAGTTGGTTTTAGTTGGTTTTAGCTGGTTATATTCCAGCCTGACCAGCTAAGACCAGGCTGGAAATAGCTGGAAACCAGCCTGGAAATGGCCAAAAACCCTCTAAAACCAGACTGTTCGACCAGCTAAAACCAGCCAACCAGCCTAGGCTGGTTTAAGCAGGTTTTTTTTAGCACAGGAACAACCAATTACAGGAACAACTTTACCAGTAATATATATATATATAAAACAAAAAACGCTGTTCACAGGCAAGGACGTTACGGATTTTTTACAGAATAGACCATTCACACATCCATTCAAAAATACCAGAAAATTCTGACATCATTACTACAAATGAGCTCTAAACTATTGCGCTTGTATTTATAAACATAGAGGGGGTCGGGGCTTTTGTTGATGGTGTCATCTTTATTAAAAGCGTTAGCATTCATGCATCTGCTTTGTCCCAGAGACATCCAAATGCAAAAGCGAACCGCAGCTGTATGTTTACACATTTGACTACATTACAAATTCTGTGGATGGATAAGTATTGTGAACATCTTTGATAAAACCATATGGAGGAACACTTTTGCATGTCAAAATGTCCATAATATGTGTGTGTGCTGACGTCTATATATATATATATATATATATATATATATATATATATATATATAT
>CAIGQQ010034430.1:0-12326 GCA_903798035.1 Danio albolineatus
CATTTTCTTCCGTTGTGTTTATAATAAGTTGCTGCGCATTTTCTTCCATTGTGTTTATAATAAGTTGCTGCGCATTTTCTTCCGTTGTGTTTTCAATAACTTGCAGCGCGTTTCTTCCGTTGTTTGTGTTGTGAGAATGTGTAACAGGTGTGCTGTCAAATCGATGAAGATTGTATCTTAATTTGCTGTTGTTTTCTGTTATTGCATGTGCTTTCTTAAATTGCAGCGCGTTAAGCTCTCTTGTGAGAATTTGTAACAGGTGTGCTGTCAAATTGATGAAGACCGTTTCTTAATTTGCCGGTGTTTCTTGTTATTGCATGTGCTTTCTTAAATTGCAGCGCGTTAACCTTTCTCGGCCACCGTAGGTATTGGTATCGGTATCGATATCGACGATACTTGTCTTGAAATACTTGGTATCGTATCGGAAACAAAAATATTGGTATCACCCGTCCCTAGAAAATAAGCTTCTGCTGATTTTTTATTTGGCCTGATGTTCACTTTTGCACTAAAAAACACTAAAGTTTTGATTGATGCAGTCAAATGAAAGCAGCAGCAACACAACTTGAGAGGTCCTGCGAAGAGGAGTGGGCAAAAACTCCCAAAGACAGGTGTGCCGAGCTTGTGGCATCATATTCAAGAGACTCGAGGCTGTAATCGCTGCCAAAGGAGCATCAACACAGTATTGAGCAAAGGCTGTGAACACTGATGTACATGTGATTCTTCAGGTGTTTATTTTTAATACATTTGCAACAATTTCGAAAACTCTTTCTTCACATTGTTATTATGGGGGATAGTGTGTAGAATGTTGAGGAAACACACAAGTTGAATCCATTTTGCAGGCTGTAACATAAAATAATGTGTAAGAAGTGAAGCGCTATGAATACTTCCCAGATGCACTGTATCTCCAATGAGCCTGGCTTGTCATATGTGGACAGTAGGAGTGTGTTTTCATCATCATCATCATCATAATCATCTTCTCTGTCTCTCTGTACAGTAAACTGGAGGATCAGAAGACTGAAGAAGCTTCCAGAAAATAAACACCACTCCTTTTCTACCCGGAGCTACTTTCCAGACTGTTTCTCTCTCGAAAACTGTGTGTACATATGTAAGAGTCCAGCATCCCTCAATACACCACTGACCACTGTGGACCACCCCCACGATGCATTTCAGTTAGACGTCCTGCAGAACGATCATGCGATCAATCATCATGTGAGAGCGAGTTTCTTCAGCGTGCTCATTAGACAACGTCGACTCCTCCTGTGTGTGTTCTGTATGATCTGCTTGATTTAGTGCAGTTCAGAGAACACTGATCGTCAGCATATCAGACGGACATCATCATCATCATCATCATCCTCATGTGAGTCTGAACTTATTTCCCTTCTACGTTCTCTTCTGTCTGTTTTATTAGCCGTCAGGAGAGGTCACCGCTGGACTGTTGTATTGTTGTGCGTCATATTCAAGGCAACCAACATTGATTTGATGCTCTGAAATGCCTGAACATGTTTGAAACAAGACACACTTACTTGAGGATTACAACAGAGTTAAGATTAAGACTTATTGAGAACAAAATCTCCTGGATCATGACTGATTTCCTCCTGTTTTATAATATTAATAATATTATTGTTGGGGCATCACTGTGGCGCAGTGGGTAGCACGATCAACTCACAGCAAGAGGGTCACTGGTTCGAGTCTCGGCTCGGTCAGTTGGCATTTCTGAGTTTGCATGTTCTCCCCGTGTTGGTGTGGGTTTCCTCCGGTTTCCCCCACAAGTCCAAAGTTGTGGTATAGAGGAACTGAGTAACTAAATTGTCCATAGTGTATGAGTGTGAATGAGGGTGTATGGGTGTTTCCCAGTGATGGGTTGCAGCTGGAAGGGCATCCGCTGCATAAAACAAATGCTGGATAAGTTGGCGGTTCATTCCGCTGGGGCGACCCCTGAATAATAAAGGGACTAAGCCGAAAAGAAAATGAATGAATGAATGAAGTTGGCGGTTCATTCCGCTGTGGCGACCCCTGATTAATAAAGAGACTAAGCCGAAAAGAAAACGAATGAATGAATGAATATTATTGTTGTTGTTATTATTATCCGCTGTGTAAAACATATTCTGGATTAGTTGGCGGTTCATTCCACTGTGGTGACCTTTGAAATAGAGACTAAGCCGAAGGAAAATGAATGAATGATTTATTTTAAATCGATTGTTATTAGTCCTGTCAAACAATTACAGTAATTACATGGAAAATGAAACGTTTGATTTTACATCATTTATATATTATGTATTATATATTTACATAATTTAAATTATTATAATTATTATTAGTATTATTTATTTTATTTTTTTTTCATTTTACTTCAAGAGTTTTTAGGACTTAGAGTATATCTTGACCCACTGATTTTCTCTTTTTAAGCTAGCCGTTTTATTATTATTATTATTATTATTATTATTATTATTATTATTATTAGTAATAATAATATTTTTATTTCAGAAATGAAAAGGATAAATTTAATGGTTTTGAGAAAATGAGAAAAGACTGATTTTCTCCTTTTTTTTAAAGATGATATTCAGATTGTTGTTGTTATTATTCCTTTTTTAGGACTTTATTCTGGCAGACTGATTTTCTCTTATTATTTAAGATATTATTTTTAATAATGATGAAATTAATTAAAGAAAATTACTTCATTTAATTATTACTTTATTGAAATTGTTCGATTTAAGAGTTTGAGTAACCTGACAAGGATTTTCTTTTCTTTTTTTGTTATTATTATATTATTATTTTTATTTATGTATTAATAATAATAATGATAATAATAATAATAATGATGATGATGATAATATTGTTATAATAGTATTATTCGTTTTTAATTCAGAATTGAAATTAGATTTAAAACTTTTTGAGCTCTCCTGGCAGACTGATTTTCTCTTATTTGAACTATTATCGTTGTTGTTGTCGTTGTTTATATAATAATAATAATAAGAAGAAGAAGAAGAAGAAGAAGTTTTACTTCAGAATTGACATTTTTATATTTAAGACTTTGAGAACCTGACAGACCTGACACAGAGATTTTTTTCCCTATTTTAAGTTATTAATGATATTATTTATTTTATTTATTTATTTATTTTTATTTTTTAGTTGATTTATTTTTTTTTATCTTATTTTTAATTATTATTATTATTATAAAACAATATTTTTTAATAATAGAAATTCCATATTCCATTCAATTTTAAGTTTATAAAATATAAATGCTATATATATGTTAGGATTATATTAAAATTAGTTTTGTTTGTAATTAATTGATCATAACTACAATATCATTTAGTGTAAAATGTTATATATATATATATATATATATATATATATATATATATATATATATATATATACACACATCTATACATCTATATCATTCATTCTTTTATTCAAGTAAACATTGTATATCTTTTTAAAAGTCAAACAATTTTTTTAATGTTTCACATTTTTATTATTAATAATTTCATGTTTCTAATAGATTATTTTTGTGAAATAGTTTTTTTAAGCCCCTGTTATAAATACTCCAGAACGTTCTCCTCAAACGCATCTTGTTTTAAGGGTGTTTCTAGGCCTGTAATATTACTGTGAAAAGAGTTTGTTTGAGAGTTCTCAGATGATGATATTTTGTGATTGAGAGATGAAATAAAGGAGTGTGTGTTTATTGTCAATCAACATGATCAAATCAAACATTATTTTTCATGCTTATCATCTGAATTAGTGTTCAACACGTTAAAAATGACCTTTTATTTATTCTCATCTTTTTTCTGTCAGTTTTATGTACGTCTATGAAATCTTTTTTATATTTTTATGTCTGTTTTTTAAGTTGATCTGTAGTTCTGAACAGACATTTTTATATACATGTGTATTTAATCAATAGGAAACAATGCAAAGATGCAGCATCTGTAAATGAAAAAAACATACTGTGTATATAGAAGCAGTCACAAGAAGAAAATCACATTTACAGTAATGCACGTCAACTTAAATTGAACATTACCTATAACAAAAATATGAAATCTTTTGTTTATTATGGCACATCAAGAAGGTCGCTGGTTTGAGTCCCGACTGGGCCATTTCTGTGTGGAGTTTACATGTTCTCCCTGGTTTCCCCCACAGTCCAAACACATGCGCTATAGGAGGATCGAATAAACTTAATTGGCTGTAGTGCATGAGTGTGTATGGGTGTTTCCCAGTAGTGGGTTGCAGCTGGAAGGGCATCCGCTGTGTAAAGCATATGCTGGATAAGTTGGTGGTTCATTCCTCTGTGGCGACCCCTGATGAATAAAGAGACTACGCCAAAGGGAAACGAATGAATGAATTATTTTAAATGTATTTTTATTAGTGCTGTCGGACAATTAATCATATCCAAAATAAAAGTTAAGTGCATGAGTGTGTGGGTATTTCCCAGTAGTGGGTTGCAGCTGGAAGGGCATCCGCTGCATAAAACATATGCTGGGTAAGTTGGTGGTTCATTCCGCTGTGGTGACCTCTGATTAATAAAGAGACTACGCCAAAGGAAAATGAATGAATGAATTATTTTAAATGTATTATTATTAGTGCTGTCGGACAATTAATCATATCCAAAATAAAAGTTTGTTTTTACATTTATTTATGTTTCTCACTGTGTATAAATAGTGTGTGTATATAAATAAAACGTATATTAAATACTAAAAAAAATACAAAACCATAACATTTACATTTAAATATAATTTAATTCAGATAAAAATGTTTAAATTATTTATTTAAAAACAAATCATATTGTACAGACTTTTTTATATATTTAATTTATTAATAGTATAATTTAATTAAGTTTAATTTAAGTAATGGATAATCAATGACGTGGAGGCAAAGGAATACACGACGCGCAGCGGAGTGCGAAGTGCATTTAAATCCTTTTATTTTATTTTATAAAATCGTTTACGCAAGCCGTTGATTATCCCGCTTATTCCATGGTCATTGGCCAAGGTAGGTCTATATTTAAACTAGTTTTTCTCTTTGCTGGGCAATATTTGTCCGAATTTTTGTCCGTTTTTTAGATGTTAGATTTTCTAGTCCCTCCACTGAATCATGTGCGTGCTGTTTATACCTGATAATATGATTAAGATGCGATTTCATCAGTCTGATCACAGGTGGAAAAATAAGACATTCCCAGTCACACCTGAGTGTGTTTCCAGTCACATTCCCAGTCACACGTTTCTTTTGTCTACTTTCTACGTATCACTTCTCTGATGAAGGGATGAGGGAGGATCTGTATGTATATCTCTTAACATTAATACTGCGAAAGCTGAGCTACGATTTACATTTCATAATAAACACACAATATTAATATTATTATACTTATAAAAAGAACCATATCAATTAAATGCGCTTTAGGAATACGTGTCATTAGGAGAAAGCAGCCAGAGCCTATTTCAGAAATCTCTGCTGTTAAATATGAAGGGAAATTTAGGAAAAGAAACACACATCGGGACAAGTAGGAGAACATTCTGCTTTATTTATCTTCTTTAAAACAAAATCAATCAGCCAAACACGCAGGATCAGTGTAATATTACATTATTTACGCTCATAGATTCATTATGAAACTTATCTCTGTGATCTGCCAATAAAATACACCTGAGAATAAATAATAGGTTCAAAAGTCCAAAGACTGACCGTTAGATACTGCAAATATTAATTATATATCCCGTTTTAACAACAGAGATGCACGAGTTTAGATCCACACAGCAAAATGTACTCAGTTCAGAGTGTATTTGGTCCCTCTCTAAATTGAGTAAAAGTTACTCAGCAGCAGAGTTAAAGTTAATGAGACAATGAAAGGATTAATTAATGATGATTGAGCACAGATGATGAAGACCTGCTGTTAAGAAGCAAAATCAGGAGAAACACAAAAATACATTTACCTTCAGTAACCGCCTTAAGCCGCCTTTCCACTGCACACGACAAGCGACAGACCGGAAGTCATTCATTTCCAATGGAGAGTAGTCTGGGAGCTGCGTGGAGTTCCGATCATCGCCGTATGCGGGAAATTCGGATCCGATTTGAGCCGCGGATCCGTTGAAATATTTGAACTCCTGCGACTAGACCGTATGCGACCGGCCGGCCGGAAGTGATGTATTTCAGTGTTGTCCAAGCAGGTCCGTGCGCGCGAGATGAGAAATAGGGTTTTTTCGTTATTTTTTTGAATCAGAAAAGGTCTGTATTAAAAAAAAAACATTTCATTCATAAATGAGTAATAAAAATATTATTATAGACATTTTTAGCGGCCTATGAGTTTCAGTATTCATTTATTCATTCATTCATTCAACCATGGTGAACACATGGAGAATAAAAGCTCTTGCTCTCCTATTTCGGACACTGCGAGAATCTCAGCATCTCCCCATGGTGCCCAACAACACTGAAAATGCTGTGCGACTGCCACAAGGGGGCGTATTCCGACAGTCGTGTCCAAATGTCGTTTGCAGTGGAAAGGCGGCTTTAGATGAAATAAACTGAAATTAAACACATTTAATCTCTCAAAATCTCAGCAGAGGATCATTAAGCAACTCCACAAACAGCAGCTTTACTTATTACCGACCTGTTTGGCCTTATTTCTGCCGCACTCTACAAAATTTCATATAGTGATATTAATGATAATTAAATGATTAAGTAATTTTTTTACAACAACAATAAAAAAACACCACTTTTTTGTGTGTTAGTGATACGTGAATCTGCTGCTGCTGATTGAAGTCAGTTGTTGTTTTGTGTTTCTCCTGATTTTGCTTCTTACCAGCAGGTGTTCATCATATGTGCTCAATCATCCTTAATTAATGCTTTTATTGTCTCATTAACTTTAACTCTGCTGCTGAGTAACTTTTACTCAATTTAGAGAGGGACCAAATACACTCTGAACTGAGTACATTTTACTCAGAGGATTTAGCAGCGGCGTAGAACCGGAGATTCTCTGGCCGACATAAAGCTTCCCTCTGGGGGAGCCGTTCGCAGAGCTGCCGCTGACCGCCTGGAGCTTCCAACATTTTTTAAAACGCGCTTTTCTTACACACAAACTGCCGATTTGACTTTAAAATAACTACATTCTCACTTGAAAAACTCTTAAAACTTGATTTTGTGGCATAGTTGATGAGTATTTTCCTAATTTTGCGGATTTAACAGCCATTAACAGCCCTCATCGGTTTCATGCGCAGCACATGCGAGTTGCTATGGTCACTGTAAACGTTTAGAAGAAGCGCATTTATTTCCAACTGTGATCAAAACTGACTGGAACTACCTGTGCGCTTCAACGAAATATACCACACCCTCCAGCCAATCAGAATCAAGAGTTTCAACAGACCATGGAATAAGTATATAGTATATATATATATATATATATACTATTTATATATATACTATATTAAAAATATAATAGTGAATACTCTGGGAAGTAATATTTTTATTGGGAAGTGGTGTGTGTGTTGGGAAAAATTGGGAAAAGATGTGTGTAAAGGTGTGTGTAATGTGCATTAATGTAAATGTGATTGAGTTTTCTTTAATCAGAAGAATTACGACAGAATAATGCCTCGTCTTTCTCCAGCTCTAAACGTGTGTTTGGGGTTTTGAGGAATAAAATGGCCTTATCTGGAGATCCCTGCATTGTTATGAGCATCAGTCAGTGTGTGTGTGTGTGTGTGTGTGGATGTTTTCTGCTGTACTGTCGCTGCATGTGTTGTGTTGATCAGTGTGTGTCTGTACAGATCTGTAGCTGTAATGATGATGATGTAAATCTACAACACAATTAAAGCTGATGTGAAAACAGACTCGCTCTTCTTTCTGCTCTTTGTGTGCTTCTGTTGCATTGAAATGAGCTTTATAATGTGTGTTGTTCAGTGTGTGTGAATGTAGAGCGGTCACAATAACCAGCTTTAGTGTCTTTTGGGGGTGGCACAGTGAGTAGCACATCAAATAATAGCTTGACTTCTAGTTGATCATTTGGAAAAGTGGCAGAAGGTGGATTTTTCCCATGAATCATCTGTTGAGCTGCATCCCAATCATCACCAATACTGCAGAAGACCTACTGGAACCAGCATGGACTCAAGATTCACACAGAAATCAGTCAAGTTTGGTGAAGGAGACATCATGGTTTGGGGTAACATTCAGTATAGGGGCGTGCGAGAGATCTGCAGAGTGTCTGCAACATCAACAGCCTGAGGTATCAAGACATTTGTGCTGCCCATTACATTACAAACCACAGGAGAGGGCAGATTCTCCAGCAGGATAGCGCTCCTTCTCATACTTCAGCCTCCACATCAAAGCTCCTGAAAGCAGAGAAGGTCAAGGTGCTCCAGGATTGGCCAGCCCAGTCACCAGACATGAACATTATTGAGCACGTCTGGGGTAAGATGAAGGAGGAGGTGTTGAAGATGAACTCAAAGAGTCTTGATGAACTCTGGGAGTCCTGCAGGAACGCTTTCTCTGCCGTTCCAGATGACTTCATTAATGCCTTATTGGAGTCACTGCAGAGATGTGTGGATGCAGTCCTCTAAGCTCATGGGAGTCATGCACAATATTCATTCTGTCTCCACTGCAGCATGACTTTATATTCTATACTGGACATTATTTCTGTTCAGTGACGAGACTTTAGTCTAAGCAAAGTCAGACCGCACTGTCCTCATTAAATCATTCAGTGGTAAAATAAGTGTAATCTAGAGGCCTTTGCCTTTCATATAAGCCACTTCTGATACCAAATTATCAACTAGAAAATTATATATACGCTTTATTTTCTTTTATATTTGATTTATCATTTGTATATTAGTGTAATCATTTATGCATGTTTGTATTTAAAATCAAATATTATGTTGTGTGTTTTAAGGCTTAAATATTCACATTATTATTTGTTTATTTTTACTTATAAATAAGTTTTATTATTATTTCTGGAATCTATTATTAATATCATTATTGCTGCTGTTATTCGATACTGATAAATCCTCATTGTTTTATCATTGTATTTGTGGTGTTTGTGTTTGCTGTGGTGTTTTATTTTCTCTCCAGTAAAAAAGCTGAAGAAACACATCAGTTGAAGAAACATCCATCAACACAAACCTACAGCAGATCTGAGGTGATTTACGCTGTTTCAGCTTGACTATTATCTCTGATGTATGCTTACCGTGAAGGGGTTTCCTCATATTAATCATGACTTTAAAGTCCTCTGGTTTACTGTCACAGCAGCTTTATTTTACTCTAGTGAAATGTTTGAGGTCAGTATCATTTATTAATCTTGAAATAATTGAATGTGTTTCTATATTTGTTATATTATTTAAAATATCTAAATGTTTATAATGACACAATAACTGCTTTCAATGTCAATATAATTTAAAATATCATTTATTACTGTGATGTACAAATTCTTTTATTGTTTTATCATATTTTTGGTGCAAAAGGTCATGCACATTTATGTGTTTTTGATATAAAGTACAAAAAAAAGCATTATTTTAATTTATTTGTAATATTAATATATTTGTAACCTTTTTAATGCCACTGCTAATCAATTTAAAGCAGGGGTGCCCAAACCTTTTCATATGAAGGGCCAAAGAACAAACATGGCTGAGGGCTGAAGGTAAATATATCAAACTCTATTACAAAGTTGCCATGGATAATTTCCTAATTTTTGAAATATTTAAAAATAAATAGCTAGCTTTGCTTTAATCGTATTAGGCTAACAAATGCATTATATATATTTTTTATATTTTATAATTAACTTTTTGCAATCAATTCCATTTATAACACAGTGAACATTCAATAAATCTGACTTAAAGCATTCTTTATTAATTACATTTGATCACATAAAAGCATTCTTTATTAATTAAAGTGTCAATTACTTTAAAAACAAAAATCATGACGACAACAGACTTTTGAATGGAGCTTTCAGGTATTTTTTTTACTGAATATTTTGTAAATGAATGAGAAGAACATTTAGATTTTTTATGTTTGTTGCTCTTCTGTCCGTCTGGATGGGACACTGATGTCCACAACTTTATTTCCTGGGGGACTCGTCATGAGCCGACCTGCTTCTGTGATACGATACGATAGATTTCTGCACAAACAGAGATTATCATTTCAGTTAGCAATCAACAAAACATTACAGACGTTCGTTCTAAAATCTGATTGGCTAAGCTTACTGTAGGACTGTGCAAGAATATATATATTGACAGTTGAAGTCAGAATTATTCGCTCCCCCTTTGAATTTTTTTTTCTTTTTTAAATATTTTCCAAATGGTGTTGAACAGATTCAGGGATTTTTCACAGTATTTCCTCTAATATTTTGTTCTTCTGGAGAAAGTCATATTTGTTTTATTTCGGCTAGAATAAAAGCAGTCTTTTACTTTTTAAAAACAACTTTAAAGGGCTCCTATTTTACCCTTTTTTTCTGATTTAATATAAGTCTTTTGTGTCTCCAGAAAGTGTCTGTAAAGTTTCAGCTCAAACCCTTTCAGAAGATTGTCGTTTTATATCTCTGAGCATCTTTTAGCTGTTTTTGTGTACTTGGCCTTTAAGGCTCGTTCTCCCCACCCACTGTTCCCACGTGCCTGTCAGTGTGTCTCAATTTCTGCCCTCGGCTGCCTCAGACAGACAGACATGAAGGAAGCAGATCTCATGTAACGTTTGTGAGAAATACTACAGTAAGGATGTTACCAATGACTGTTTGATGTGTTTGTTATAGAGTTTCAACGATGAGTCACACACAACAAAGTTCACGCACACACACTGGACACACGCACACACAGATAGTTTAACTTTGCTCTGTTTTGCACGGCAGATGTGACAGGATACACAATAATATCCACTGCTGTATGGACATCCGTCATGTTAATGTACAAAATAAACCTGATTTAACATCCACAAACCGAGATTGAAGCGTCTTCTTTTATAATTGTCCTGACACACGGCCGTGGAGATGAAGTAAAGCTGAAGTAAATCACTGTAGTTCATGAACATGCACTGTTTTAAACACGTGTTAAACTTGTGAAACTCACTCTTGATCACATCTGATGATGACTGATGATCACAGAGCGCTGAACAGATCTTTTATTCCCGGTTGCTTTGAGCACGTCCTGTCTTGTTGATAAGATTATACGCGTTACTACGGAGACATGCTAATACGCGGCTGTTAATCAATTTCAGTGGGCGGGGAAACCGCACTCCTACGTCAAGTTGCGGTCGCCCTCAAATGGGAGTGATTTGGATGCTATTTTAAATTCAGGAACTTTAAAAAAAGAGAGACTTACTGTGTTTCTATCAGCCCAATATGACTGTGGACACAGTATACTACACACAGTTCTGTCCAAACAGCTTACAAAAGATGATTTTCATTATAGGTGCCCTTTGAGGTCAGTTTTATTAGCCCCCTCAAGCAATATTTTATTTCCTTTTTAATTTGTTTCCTAGTTTAGATGAATGCTAGCATCTTGCCAAATATCTAGTCAAATACGATGTGCTGTCATCATGGCAAAGATAAAATAAATCAGTGATTAGAAATGAGTAATTAACACTATCATGTTTATAAATGTGCTGAAACAATCTTCTCTCCGTTAAGCAACACTTGTGAAATATTTTAAAAAAAATAAAAATTTCTCTGGAGGGTGAATAATTTTGGCTTCAACTGTATCTGTCATGTTAATCCCGCTAGCTGCTTTATCGCTACTGTAAGATCATGTGTGTTTGTACCTGTTAGGATGTTTTTGAAGGCCTCTTCAACATTAGTGGAATCCAGAGCTGACGTCTCGATGAAGGACAGGTTATTCTTCACTGTAAGCAAGCAGAAGGTGTTTAATATCACTAGCTCTTAAAGGGAACTCTGGGTATCAAGACATGTTTGCCTTTTGATTTAATGCAAATCATGCCTCTTTCAGAAGAGAATGAAGACATTTTTTTAACGTAGAAAAAAGCACAACATATTTACATTATTTAAAAAAATTCCACATTTATCAAAGTTTATTTTGGACCATGGGCACCGTCATTGTTTTCAATAAAGCATAGCCACCATAGCAACTATAGAATTACAACCACAGATCAATTATAGCTGTTGTCTCACCATAGCAACTATAGAATTACTACCACAGATTAATAACTATAGTTGTTGTGTTACCATAGCAACTATAAAATTACTACCACAGATCAATTACTACAGTTGTTACCATAGCGACTATAGAATTACTACCACAGATTAAATATAGTTGTTGTGTTACCATAGCGACTATAGAATTACTACCACAGGTCAATTACTAGAGTTGTTGTGTTACCATAGCGACTATAGAATTACTACCACAGATCAG
>CAIGQQ010034435.1:20685-40686 GCA_903798035.1 Danio albolineatus
TATATATATATATATATATATATATATATATATATATATATATATGTATATATATATATATATGTATATATATAAATATATATAAACATACACATTTATACATACATACACATACATTTATGTATGTATATATATATCTATATATGTATGTATATGTATGTATGTGTATGTATATATGTTAGGGCTGTCAAAATCAGCGCGTTAACGCACGCCGATTAATTTGAAATATTCAAACCGTTAAAAAAAATTCACGCATTTAACGCAGTGGCAGTTTTTTATTTATTTCCTGTTGTGGCCGACGTGTGTTCAGGGCCGGCGCGTCCATAGAGGTGACCTAGGCGGCCGACAAGGGCGGCAGAATACTGAGCGAACCCCCCGGTCCTCACTTTAATCGGCGACACCTACCCCCTCACTCCTGGTCCTCACGTTCATCCGCGAACTGGTCACTTTCTATTTCACTTTCGGGTTGAGGGCGGCGTGATCACCGTTCACTAGAGCACCAGTTCAGCTTGCTCCGGCCCTGCATGTGTTTAATGAGCAAAGGAATATGGATAAAGGATAATATGGATTCATGTAAATGTACTCAGTGAAAGTACCAGATGATGTCGCAAGATGTCAAAGACAGCCCATTCCTCTCTAAGATGACTGAAATGATTAGCGTTTAGGCAGATCACCTACTGTACCTTTAAGATCTTAAATATATGTGCCAGTTGCTGAATGTACTGTGCAAGTGCGCTCTGACTGCGATGGTCATGATAAACCAATCGCCTGTAGAAACCTCCCTACTTCCAAAATTTGTTCATTTTGTGATATTATGTTCAAAATATCAGGAGAATTGTGATACTGCAGCAGCTAGAGGCTGTTTGTGAGTGGATAAGTTTTGCCAAAAAGGAAATTGGTTGTACTTCACAATTAATTCAAATGTGGTAACTCATTTGTTGTGCCACCAAGACAATAACGAATCCCATTTTGGCCATTTTTCCTGTTGTTTCAATCAAGATCTCATAGAAAACAAGCCATGAGTACTCCTGTTTTTCCTTCTCCATTTGCTGAGAATACGAGCCATTTCATCAATAAACCATAAACATTGGTGTTTCTGCTATTTGCTGGTTAGATATGTATAGTAACAAGACCATGAGGGAAACATGAGCATGCTTGTGCCTTACCAAATGATGGTCTCTTACGCTAGATGTTTTAGCGTGAATAAAACTGTGCCACTTGTAGAGCTAGAGTTAGATGAGGGGAGCAGAACGTTTAGACCTTACATTGTATTCATCAAGCCCTCGCAGGTCGAGTCATTCAAATCAATACAGATCGTCTTTATTCAGCAGTCCTATCTTTCACTTAGGTCATTTTAGGTTATGGAAAATTCTTCGTTAAGTACTGAGCTAAATGGACTTTTCTTGTCTTTTTCAGGTAATCTTGGTGCAGGTAAACCCAGGAGAGGCCTTCACAATCCAGCGAGATGATGGTCAGTTTCAGTGTATCACAGGTAAGTTGTTCTTCTTGTTTAAAGAGATATTTCTGTCAAAGTTGAACCCGTAATTGCATTAGTCTAGGAACAAGTGGCGTTTCATTTCTCCAAAGCACAAGTTCAGATGAGTGTAATTACCACGCTCAGACTCACTCCGTAACCGACTGCAGGTAAAGCGTTGATTATCTATAAGTTCTCCTAGTTGATTGGAAAGACTTGAGTCTCTATGTTTTTACATACTTGAAGGTCCTGTTTTTCATCGTGAAGGTGCCATATACTGCATTGGTTTAAGTTAAATTGTTCTCTGATATCTGCATAGTAGCTGTATGGCTAAATTCAGAATCGGTTTTATAAGCTCATTTATTACTCCGTAAAATACGCATAGAATCAGAAGGTCCATGATTGACCATATATGGCTAGTGTTGGGAATATTAATGAGCTCCACTCTGATGTGTTGCTTTTACAGAAAAACACCCGAGATGCTGATCATTTAATGATTAATCGTGCAGCTTACACTGAAGGCATTAATGCAGGCTAAACAAGTTATGACAGTAAACACCTTTAATAACCTAAGAAACCCTCCTCATCTCGAATAAATAAATAGGGCCAGACGGAATCTGCGGATGTTTTTTGCTATTTCTGCTGAGTATTTAGTTAAAAATCTGCGGATTTATGCAGTATCATTACTAAAACCTTAATATATGAAATAAAAAGTAATCAATTTTTAAATTTTATTTAATGTTTATAATGCGAATCCAATTTAGATCCACTTTATTTGGTAAACAAAGCAAGTCTCTCATATTAAATATCGACTAAAAGACAGAAAATAGTACTTTACAAACTGTATTGTTAGTAAATCATGTGAATATTTTCTTATTAGTCGATAATATTACTGAAATTAATTTAAACTAAATAAGAATACAATTTCATTCACATTTGCTCAAATAAATAAACATCTGTGGAAATCTGCACAATTCTGCACGCGCAGATTCCGCGTGGGCCTACGAATATTCCATCACAACAGGAAGGCGTAAATGTTTTACATGTGATTCAAATGACGTGAGAGGCGATCTGTCTGTGATCGTTACAAATTTACTGTAGGATTAATCTACAAGCAAAAAATGTATATTAATTAGCAGGTCACGTGTTTCGAATGATGGTTTGTGATCTATACGAATTACGGATCAACTGTGGTCTGTTACACCTGTAGTCACAGCACTAAAGTCCCTTTTACAATGAATGTAATGCAACTAAGTGAAATTACTCAACAATTTTACATTTAAATTATGTTCTTCCTTATAACTCTGTATTTTATAACTCACAAAATGCCTTTTTAGTTCTGCGGCACACTGCAAAAATGCTTTTCCTACTTAGTTTTTGTCTAATTTTTGCTTCTTTTTTTTTTCTTTCCAATCGAAATATCTAAAAATTTGTAAATCAAGAAGCATTTCGTAGACAAGTAAAAAGCATTGTGTTATTTTCATGTCCAAATTAAACGAGTTGTTCCTTAAAACAAGCTAAATTATCTGCCAATGCGGTAAGCACAATAATGTTATGTCAAAAGCAGGGGTGCCCAAACTTGATCGAGAGGGGTGGGCCGAAGATTAATATATCAGCTATTACACTAAAGCTGCTATGGTAATTTCCTAATTTATTATGATTTTATTATTCATTATATATTATTTATTATTGTTTATTATTAATATTTCCTCATTTTTACATTTTGTAACAATATACAATATAAACATAAACACATTTGTAACACAGTGGTATCCAATGCTGAATACACGAGCTGCACCAGCCTTCGCCTTGATTTGCTCGTTGACGTCTTCTGTATTGTCCTCTGTGTTCCAGTATTTACCTTTTTAAAAAAATAATTTATGCACAACGTTAAATTGAAACATTTAATTTCAGTTTACCTTTGTCGCTCAACAATTAAACAAACAAACAAAAGGTTACGTTAAATTAGAAATGACAATCTCTGTTGAAGGCATTCATTCTAAATCTCTTCTCAGATGGGATGGCAGGCCAAATAAAATGTTACCATGGGCCAACTTTGTGCATCTTTGGTCAAAAGGAAAAACAAGATTATTTATCTAACCCCTTTGGCAGAATATTTAGCTTGCTTTAAGGAAAAACTCACTTCATTTTTACTTATTATCTCTGAAAACAAGACAGTAATTTGTTTGCTTGTCTAGAAAATGCCTCTTGATTTAAAATGTTTTAGATATTTGGACCAGAAACGGAAGAAACACTGCAGAAACACTATGAATCTATAAACACAGGTCCTGTTTTGTCTGTAATTTCTTTGCATGATTTATCCCACGGCCATGGGAGAAACAAATATGCACACTCGTAATGAAGTAAATCACTTTTGTCGCCGCATTTTACTTGATTGTCGCCTGGGGTGAACTGGTCAATGGGGATCTTTTGAGAGCTGTACATTAGCATGGTTTAATCATGCTCATTGTGAAAGGGCATTAAGGCTCCCCGTAGTTTTCTGTGAAAAAGGTCAATGGTTTAAACTTTGAAAACAACTGCAGATAGATTCCCCAACTGAGCAAATCGTTCAACCCTTTTACCAAGCATTGACCATCGGGACTTTTGAGTTAATCATTGTTGTCACTAGCCACAGCAGTTCCAGCTTAAGTTGTGTTTAGCTGGTTTACTTCTTACTTGTGTTTCAGCATCGAAATCACAATGTGATCATTCGCAGTAGTCACATCGCAGTTGAACAATTGTTAAATTCTACCATTAATAACGATTATTTTTATTGAAGTATTTTGACAATGAAGACATTGCAGTATTATTGGAATTGAACGTTCTAAAACGATCATGAAAACGAGCTCACTTCCACATTGAAGAATAATGTCAATAGATTTCTATCAGGTTTAGCAAACCAGCGCCGCATAAAATTGTCGCCTTAAGACCAGTTTTTGCTGCAAAATGCACATAATGCACACATAATGCATCTTTGCACTAAAAACGCCAAACGCTGCGCTCAGGAATGGTTTAAAACAGTTGACATGCCAACGTGCTTCAACCTCTTCTTATTGGCCCACTGCTCTAGAACAGAACGCTAATGGATTGATTAATATCAGCTGTCGATCACTCAGTTCAGATGACAGTGAGCTACAGCTGCGAAAATGTCAATGTCAAATGCAGTGCAGGGCCAGTGAGTGCATGCAGATTTTTGTTTGTTCGTTAGTTTCTGTTAAATATGTTAATATAAAACTTGTAGTAACGGTGCTCTTATATAACTGTGATCATATTTGATTTGATTTGATTTGATTTAGGTTTTTTTCTGTTTTAAATATTTCCCAAATGATTTTAACTGAGCAAGGAAATTTTCACAGTATGTCTGATAATATATATTATTTTGTTTTATTTTGGCTAGAATAAAAGCAGATTTTAAATTTTTAAAAAACATTTTAAGGTCAAAATCACTTTAAGCTTTTTAGAAGTGTCTTGTAAAATATTATTTACTGTCATCATGACAAAGATAAAATAAATCAGTGATTAGACATGAGTTATTAAAACTATTATGTTAGGAAATGTGTTGAACAAATCTTCTCTCCGTTAAACAGAACTTCAACTGTGTATATATGATATATATATATATATATACTGATTGGCTGGAGGGTGTGGTATATTTTCGTTGAAACGCACAGGTAGTTCCAGTCAGTTTTGATCACAGTTGGAAATAAATGCGCTTCTCCCAAACCTTTACAGTTACTATAGCAACTCGCATGTGCTGCGCATGAAACCGATGAGGGCTGTTAATGGCAGACGGAAAATCCGGAAAATTAGGAAAATACTCATCAACTATGCCACAAAATCAAGTTTTAAGAGTTTTTCCAAGCGAGAATGTAGTTATTTTAAAGTCAAATCGGCAGTTTGTATGTAAGGAAAGCACGTCTTTAAAAATGTTGAAAGCTTCAGGCGGTCAGCGGCAGCTCTGCGAACGACTATATATATATATAAAATTTTGGCAGGGCTAGTGAAAATCAGGCCAGTGGGAAAAATCCTTAGCATTGAACCCTGACAATTGATTATTTAATTACTGTTACTGAATACTACTAAACTCAGCGGACAACAATAAAACATTGTGTATTTCATTTGTATCTTTTATTTTATTGCATTTATCTGTGCTTGCAGATTGTTTTTTATAAACTAAGCTATCTAAAATGTTAAATAATTTTCGAATAGAGATATTCAAGTCATCTGTTAAAATTGTATTCATATACCAATATATATCACAGAAAGGCAAATATCGTACTGCTAGATTTTTCCGTTATCGTACTTTGTACCCAGTCAATATTTCGAACTTGCACTTTCATTGACAACAAAGAAGCACTTTATTCAGAAAGCCATCCCAGGGTGATTTAAAAAACATGTAAATTTTTGCAAAACTTGAAAGAAGTTGCTCCGGGTACGTTTCGTTGTACGTTTCAGATGACAAATCCACTAGAGGGCGCTGTCTATATTATTGCAAATCTGAATGGGAAATCTGCCTCAGTGGTTAACACTGTCGCCTCACAGCAAGAAGGTTGCTGGTTCAAGCCCCGGCTGGGTCAGTTGGCGTTTCTGTGTGGAGTCTGCATGTTCTCCCCGTGTTGGTGTGGGGTTTCCACCGGTTGCTCCGGTTTCTCCCACAGTCCAAACACATGAGCTATAGGTGTAGTGAATGCGATGAATGCGAGAGTGTATGGGGTTTCCCAGTTCTAAATAATTAGAAAACACTTGTGATTCATAAAATATGGAAACTGTTAATTAACAGATGTGATTTTACAGTGTGTGTTGCTGAAACCTGTTGCTACATTCTGAATTAGGAAGAGCTACTAAATGTTCTTACATTGACGCACAGCCTTCATCGTGACTCCTCGTAGATCCCCAGTCTGAAAATCAACACGTCCTCATTCGCTAAGAGAGCCATCCAGTGTGGGATCTAATTGCCATATGTGTTGGAAGCTCAGTCACAACAGTCGGCTAGTGTTTGGTGGGTCTCGGCGGGGTTGCAATGAGATGTCTTACACCCCCTCTTAGCTTGTGAAGAGCTCTTTTTTTGCTTTCTTTCTTTTTTTTTTTTTGTGTGTGTAGTCATTGTGTGGGACGGGTGCGAACGCGCTACAAACTGCCAAACACTCTGATTGGCAGTTGCCGCAATAGGAGGAAGTGGAGCGTGACTGTAATTGAAAGATTACCGTGCCTCGGGAAGCTATTGATTAGAAAAACAATAGCATGCAGCTCATTGTGTGCGCTAAGCCTGATTGTTCCGCTTCTGATTAGCTTGGCGAGTATTCGAACTGGTGAAAGTAAGCAGTCGGCGGCATTGAAATGAGATTGATGTTATCATCCGGCATTAGTGCTTGACTGAAAACCCAAATAGACGTGCTTGCTTATTTCTTCTGAAAAAGCTGTGAGCGTTTTTTTTTTTTTTTGTTTATGCGGTTAATGCTAGTTCTTTGGTACCTGTCATAGCAAGAACTTGAACAGAAGTTACTTAAAATTGAACTTGAATTAAAGTCGAACTTGATCTTTCATCTTTCAGGTGCCCAAACTCGCTCCTGGAGAGCCAGTGTCCTTCAAACCTAATGAGACAGACCTGAACAAGCTAATCAAGCTCTTACTAGGTACATTAGAAACTTCTAGGAAGATGTGTTGATGGACGTTGGAGCTAAACTATGCAGGACACCGGCCCTCCAGGACTGAGTTTGGGCACCTCTGGGTTAAAACCACTTGAGTGAGTAAATGGTGAGGAAATTCACTTTAAGGTCTTCATTAGGTTCTAGCAAAGTGCAAGACTTGTGTTAGCAAGGACAGGTGATGGAATCTTAGCACTCAGGTGATGGAAATTACATGAAATATAATGTAAATAAAAGAAAACTCTATCATTAACTCATCCGCCACTTGCTCCAAACTTGTTTGAGTTTCTTTCTTCTGTTGAATGCAGACTGTGTTGAAAATGCCAATGTTTTTGAAGAAATTCATAAAGGTTTACAGCAGGTGTGTCCAAACTTGCTCCTGGAGAGCCGGTGTCCTCATACTTTAGTTCCAAACCTAATGAGACAGACCTGAACAAGCTAATCAAGCTCTTACTAGGTATATTAGAAATTTGCAGGCAGGTGTGTTGAAGGAATTTGTAGCTAAACTATGCAGGACACCGGCCCTCCAGGACTGAGTTTGGGCACATCGGGGTTAAAACCACTTGAGTGTGAGTTAATGGTGAGGAAATTCACTTTAAGGTCTTCATTATTGTGACTCACATCCAGGTACAGTTGCGTGATATTGAAAAATATCTGATATTATGATATTTGTTTGTGCTATTCATTGCGATGTGAATAGTTTCGAGGGTTAGCTGACTTGCCGGTTAAGTTTCAGATTAGTTTGCAGTAATCTTGGGTTGAAGTTATTTTCATAACAGAAAGTCATAATGGAATTTAAATAAGTGAATCGTGCTTTAGTTAGGTTGTGAAGCGTAATTGTAATGGCCCGTTTCCACTGAGTGGGACGATATGGTTCATTAGGTCAGCGACACTTGGGTTACTTAAAATTGAACTTGAATTAAATTCTACAAATCTTTCATTTACTCATCCCAAACTTGTTTTGAGTTCCTTTTCGTCTGTTGCATGCAAATACATTTCGAAGTATGTTCCACCCAATTGACTTCTATAGTATTTTTGGATCCTACTATGAATGTCTATGGCTTCTGCTTTCCGACATTCTTCAAAGTATAAAGCAGGGGTCACCGAACTTGTTCCTGGAGGGCCGTTGTCCTGCAGATTTTAGCTACAACCCTGATCAAACACACCTGAACAAGCTTATCAAGGTCTTACTAGCTATATTTGAAACATCCAGACAGGTGTGTTTAGGCAAGTTGGAGCTAAACCCTGCTGGGACACTGGCCTTCCACGACCGAGATTGGTGACCCCTTGTCTTAAGGAATGACATTGAACTGAAACTGAGATGTCAGGAATGTCTGATTTGATTAAAATATTCAAACGAATGTTTATTTATGTATTTATTTTTATTTATGTCAGTCTGAATGATTCACTGTGATTCATCCAGACAGGTTTGATTGCTGCATATGTCATTTCCCTCCTGTGCTTGCAACACACAAGCCTTTCAATGGCGTGAAAAGATGGGTGGAAAATTATCTTAAAATGTGTATGTATATTCAGAAAGAGGATTTTTTTCAGCACATTTTTAAACATAGTAGTTTTAATAAATAATTTTTAATTTAAGTGACGTTTAAAGACTTAAACTAAGTTAACTAGGCAAGTTAGGGTAATTAGGCAAGTCATTGGTTAACAGTGGACGATATCTCCGTCCACTCGGTCAGTCGTCGGCAGCTGGCTCTCTGCTTTCTCTGAAGCTAAGCAGAGCTGCGCCCGGTCAGTACCTGGATGGGAGACCACATGGGAAAGCTAGATTGCTGCCAGAAGTGGTGTTAGTGAGACCAGCAGGGGGCGCTCAACCTGCGGTCTGTGTGGGTCCTAATGCCCCAGTATAGTGAAGAGGACTCTATAATGCTCAGTGAGCGCCGTCTTTCGGATGAGACGCTAAACCGAGGTCCTGACTCTCTGTGGTCATTAAAAATCCCAGGATGTCCTTCGAAAAAGAGTAGGGGTTTAACCTCGGCATCCTGGCCAGATCTGCCCGTTGGCCTCTGTCCATCGTGGCCTTCTAACATCCCCATATCATAATTGGCTTAATCACTCTATCTCCTCTCCACCAATCAGTTGGTGTGTGGTGTGTGGTTTGGCACAATATGTTTGCCGTCGCGTCATCCAGGTGGATGCTGCACACTGGTGGTGGATGAGGAGAACCCCTCCCCCCATTCTGTAAAGGTAGCTCCCTCCACTCGGTCAGTCGCCGGCAGCTAGCTCTCTGCTGCTCTGCTCTCTCTGAAGCTAAGCAGGACTGCGCCCAGTCAGTACCTGGATGGGAGACCACATGGGAAAGCTAGGTTGCTGCCAGAAGTGGTGTTAGTAAGACCAGCAGGGGGCGCTCAACCTGCGGTCTGTGTGGGTCCTAACGCCCCAGTATAGTGAAGAGGACTCTATACTGCTCAGTCAGCGCCGTCTTTCGGATGAGACGTTAAACCGAGGTCCTGACTCTCTGTGGTCGTTAAAAATCCCAGGATGTTCTTAGAAAAAGAGTAGGGCTGCGTCCGAAACTGCCTACTACTAAGTAGGTGCTGCATTTGAATTTAAACGTACTGCTCAGACGTTAGAAAAGTACGTTCTATACAGTATGAATGTGAGAAGTATGAATGGAATTCGGACGTACTACATCCGCCATTTTGTCATGGTCACGTCACCTACCTGCGTCAGTTGCGTCGCTTCTCTCCCATTCATGAATTCTCTCGCGGGGCATCATGGGATAGCGCAGTGTACATGGGATGCGCACTTCAGAATCTCGCCGGAAGTAATAAGTCATCCGGGTACTTCTCGCATACTGATTTTCAAATTTTATGAATTCGGACATACTACTCGGCTCGCATACTGATTTTTGCATACTGTATAGTATGGAAGTATGCGGTTTCGGACGCAGCCTAGGGGTTTAACCCCGGCATCCTGGCCAGATCTGCCCATTGGCCATCATGGCCTCCTAACATCCCCATATAATAATTGGCTTAATCTATAAAATATTGCTTTAAGGGGGCAAAAATATTGAGCTTAAAATGGCTTTAAATAAATTAAAAACTGCTTTTATTCTAGCCGAAATAAAACAAACAAGACTTTCTCCAAAAGAAAAAATATTATAGGAAATACTGTGAAAAATTCCTGAATCTGTTCAACATCATTTGTGGAATTTTTTTAAAAAGAAATCACAGGAGGGCGAATAATTCTGTCTAACGTTATCACCACCTATTCAGATTGAGGCAGAACTAATCTGACATTTTGAATGAGTATCTCGCCGCAGTCTTCCTGTTGACACATGTCGAGGTCTTTGTGGGACATTCAAACTCTTGTCTTCCAGAAAAAGGGGGCAAGAGTCACTAAATATAGTTCACCTCGTTCTGAGTTTAGGAAGGAGATGATGAGGAAGAGTAGCTTGAGGGGCTGTGTTCACTGGTCTGTCACTGGGAGCTGTTGTCTGTCAATGACGTGAATGGAGTGATGACTCACCATTGCGGGAGCCGAGGGAAGAGTGTTTGTGTGTATGTGTGTGTGTGCGTGTGTGTTTAACCCCTAACCTTAGAGCGAGCCGGAGGTAATGATAAAATCCGCAGGATAAACCAGAGGGAACTGGTTTGTCCCTCTCTTCCTGATTTCGTTTTCTGTCCCGACGGCCGTTTGTTCTATTTCTGAATTCATTCATGGGTTTTCGTGAACTGGAAGTACGTAAATACTGTATCACGTGCTCTACAGAGCTTCGTAACGGGTTATATGCACAGCTAGTGTGTGTCAGCCAAAGATAAACTTCTGGTGAAAGGTTGATGTGAGTGTTTGCAACTTCATTAGGTTCCTTTTACAGCGTTAATGTTGCAGTGTAATAAAAAATATCATCAATTAATTAGACTTAACGCCCCATTCACACGAGACTTCAACGTCAACGTTTGACAGAGGGCGTGTCTGAAGTTGGGGCTGACGCGGTCGTCATAGCTAATGAAATATATCAACAATCGGCTACTGTCTGGGCTGGTGTATTTGCATACAGTGATCTGATTGGCTGACCCCTTCCGTTGGAGCTTAAAAAGTTGAGAAAGTCCCAACTTCGCCAGCAAGCAACGCCAGTGAAGCAGCGACGACGGATCCACAATGAAGTTCGCCCACGCTTGACGTCACCCATTCAAAGTAATTGGGAAGCGCTGATGCTGGCGTTGACGCTACCATTCATTGACGCTGACGTTGACGCTAGCATTCATTGAGTTGTTCAAGCAGGAAATGAGATGAAGGTAGCAGCAGGTGAGCGCTGAAACTCCATTGAAAAACTTGAAAAATCTCAATGACAGTAGTGTTTTGTCAGCTTGTCTTCTTCTGAGAAAACGGTTGATGGTTGCCTAGTAACCACACCCCTCCACCCCACAAATCTGTGCGACAAATTTGCTACAAATTCGTAGAAGTTAATTTAGTCGCGTGTTTCATGCAAGTTCAAGATTTTCAACTCAAGCGGAAAATTTGCGCTAGGCTAAAAGCATCCTGGCAGAGAGACGCCACGCTGTGTTGCCAAAACAAGTGAATGTAGAAAAATTGTTTGGAGACACAGGTTGCCAGTGTTGTGTTTATGTGCTGCAACGAAGGTTTTGTTTTCGTTTCCCGCTATGAGAGCGCAGCTGGACTCGTGTGGACTACAGCCACGCAACACTCGACAGAAATGCGTTTGTAAGGAACATGTTTTACCCAAGAGCTTTTCGCATTTTGCCGCTTGTCTCCTTTTTAAAAACACACAGCTCCAGTTCATGTTGATCGTCCTGTCTCTACAGATTTGGTGCGCGATCAGTGGTCTTTGTTTGTTTATTTAGATGGCGAAGTTAATTCCTATCGTCAGCAGTACTCTTTCAGTGTTTACAGACAGACCTTAGTCAAAATGATTAGAACTGTTACTGTTAAGTTTACAGTACGTTAATATCACTACAATATTATTGACTAAAATTTAATATTTTTTTAAATTTTATTACTGATGTCATTGTCCATGTAAACAGTCACTGTCTTTCTCCTCTGCGTCTGTGTGTTTGTCTTGCTGCTGTTAAAATCAGCATGTGCCCTAATGGAAACTCCCATTTTAATGCAAAACATTCCCTCTTTCCCTCCCCCGACACTCCCACCTAAACAGAGCTAGACACACCCACTTTCCTGACCTTTTGCAAGCTAGAGGTGTAAACGCCATGCTGAGTCAACGTGGGGGGTGGGGGGGTTGTGACCCTTTAAGGATGTCAATAAGCTATCGTTTGTGGCTAAACAGTGACAAAATTTGCATTTAGAAAATATAAACTTCCTTCCCGCCCCCTTCAAGACAGTTCTCATTAGCTTTTCTTTTGATGCTCTACTGCTTTCACTGGCAGTGCTGTGATAATAACAAAAGGTTATTTGCTGTTTTTTTTAAAATGGGAGGAGCCACTCTATGTCCTGCCTTCTCTCCATGTTTTTAGTTCAGATTTTGCCAAACATTGGTTTAAATAATACCAAATTTCAAAGCACCTCACAGGACGTTTAACCTGATACCGATCATAGTGTTGCAATCTCTTTTTTCGTTGTTTGCCAGAGTTTTATTTTATTTTATTTATTTTTTGGTCGTCAGCCGTGATATTTCTTTGTGTTTACATCTCTTGTTTATTCCTGGCCAGGAGTTTGAATTTACTCGCATTTATCTGCCATCTGACTAGCTTTGACTAGTCTTTTTATGGCTCTTTCTTTCACGACCTCTTTCCATTTTAATGTTTCGTAAGCAGCCAAATGGGTGCAACCTGGATTCTGTTTGACAAAACATTGATGCATCTGTTGGGCTGTTTGTTCAGATGTTCAGCAGGCGTTTCAGTGAACATGTGATATGTTCTCATACTGTTTTGGTGGACTCGGAGCGATTTTCAAGAATGTTGACCTTATTTAAAGCTGTAGTTCACCCAAATATTACAAATCCATCATCATTTACTCCCATTGAACTTATTCCAAACCTGTTTGGGTTTCCTGCTTACTCCGAACAAGATATCTTGAGGAGTATTGGAAACATGTTTGTTTAGTATTAATATTGTAGTATTGTATTTGGTTAGTGTTTGTATTTGTTTAGTCCTCTTATAAATGGCAATGGCTACCTGCATCCAGTATTCTTTAAAATGTCTTTTGAGTTCAACTGAAACAAAAAAAAGCCTATAAAACCTTGCTTTAATACATTTTTAGGTGAACTATCCCTTTAAATGTTCAAAATATACCAATGAGATGTTTCTCAATGAGTTGTGTGAACATTTATATTGTCGAAACGCTCCAGATTTGCTTTAAAGGTGCCATGAAATTAAAATTAAATACATTTTTAAATGTTAGTATCAGTATTAATAGTTTTTAAGATATCTATAAGCTAGTGTGCTCCGAAACAGTGACAAAATTCATGTTTAGAAGATATGAAACCGATATAAACATGTAAAGCTTGTAGTTTGTCACCTCTGCCTAAATGGATCAACGGTTTTATTCACGTCACCTCGTACTTCAGTTTCTCATCAAACACTCTGACAATCTGACATGCCCCGTCCCCTTCAAGATGCTTTTCATTTGATGCGCTTACGTCAAACATCCAATAAAAATGCACATTTTAAAGCACTTCATGGGAACTTTTAATTGATTTGAAGGATTTGATTAAGAACTTTTACACGCAGTGGTGCTCTTTGCTGTCAGTTCCAAAGCAGTGGACCAATCAGAAAAATGTGGAAGTGGGACAATAGTTTCAAGTTTCTGTTTACAGGGGCTCATGAGGTGTTTCTAATTAAGATTTGCTTATGTTGTTTGATTGTTTATATCATTAAACACTGATTCCTCCAGATTTGCTTTAAATAGGCACGTTTTTCTTTCTAATGCATTACTTTTCTATTGTTTTTCAATTTAATCACGCTTGACAAACGTGTGACCGTTATGTTCTGTCCCACATTTTTTGCAGTCTCGTTTTTTTTTTTTTTTTTTTTTTTTAAGATGACGTGGCAAGTTAAAAGAAATTTTACACGTAGTGGTGTCCATTGCTGTCAGTTTCAAAGCAGTGGACCAATCAGAAAAATGTGGAAGTGGGACATTAGTTGCAAGTTTCGGTTTACAGGGGCTCATGAGGTGTTTCTAATTTAGGTTTGCTTATGTTGTTTGATTGTTTATATCATTAAACACTGATTCCTCCACTTTTGCTTTAAATTCGTATTTGTAGGCACGTTTTTCTTTCCAATGCATTACTTTTCTATTGTTTTTGAATGTAAACACGTGCTTGACAGACGTGTGACCATTATGCTCGTGTCTCACATGTTGTGAAGTGTCTTGTTTTTATAGATGTTGTGTCAAGATAAAAGAACTTCAACTTTTACACCCAGTGGTGCTCATTGCTGTCAGTTCCATAGCAGTGGACCAATCAGAAATATTCGGAAGTGGGACAATAGTTTCAAGTTTTTCTTTACAGGAACTCAGTGGCTTTAAACTCATGAGCTGTTTCTGAAAGAGGTTTGCTTATGTTGTGTGGTAAACACTGATTCCTCCAGATTTGCTTTAAATTGGTATTTGTAGGAAATATGTAGCTATATACAGTGCTCGGCATAAATTTTATAATAGACTATAGGGTGCTTTACATTAATATATTTGTGCATGTGCATTAAGATTAGTCAGTACTAAAGCCAAAACACTATTTTTAAAGTAATTACTGATGTTTCCCTACTATGCCTTGTTTTCTGACCAATGTATTACTTTTCTGTTTTTTTTTCAATGTAAACACATGCTTGACAGACGTGTGACCATTATGCCCATTATGACCCATTATGTCTCACATCTTTTGAAGTGTCTCGTTTTTATAGATGTCGTGTCAAGATAAAAGAACTTCAACTTTTACACACTGTGGTGCTCATTGCTGTCAGTTCCAAAGCAGTGGACCAATCAGAAATATTCGGTAGTGGGACAATAGTTGCAAGTTTTTGTTTACAGGCGCTCAGTAACTTTAAACAAACTAATGAGCTGTTTGTGAATGAGGTTTGCTTATGTTGTGTGGTAATTTATGATATTGAAACACTGATTCCTCCAGTTTTGCTTTAAATTGGTATTTGTAGGAAATATGTAGCTATATACAGTGCTCGGCATAAATTATTTAATAGAGTATAGGGTTCTTTACATTAATATATTTATGCTTTTGTCTCGCATCTTTTGAAGTGTCTAATTTTTATAGATTTTCGTGTTCAACTCAAAGTGGTGCTAATTGCTGTCCATTCCAAAGCAGTGGACCAATCAGAACAATTCGGAAGTGGGACATTAGTTGCAAGTTTCTGTTTACAGGCGCTTGGTGGCTTTAAACTAACTCATGAGGTGTAAATAAATGAGGTTAATGCTTATGTTATTTGATCATTTATATCATTAAATACTGATTCCTCTAAATTTGCTTTAAATTGGTATTTGTATGAATTATGTAGCTATATACAGTGCTCGGCATAAATTATATAAAAGAATTTAGGATGCTTTGCAATAACATATTTGTCCATATGCATTATATTAGTCAGTGCCTAAGCCAAAACATCATTTTTATGTTAATCACAGATGTTTCTCTACTATGCCTTTTTGGGTTTTTATTTCCAGTGTGTTACATTTCTAATGTTTTTGAATGTATGACAGCCATGTGTGATTGACAGCCATGTGTGACCCTTATGCTTGTGTCTCGCATCTTTTGTGGCATCTCGTTTTCAAGTTAAAAGAACTCATTGCTGTTAGTTCCAAAGCAGTGGACCAATCAGAAAAGTTCGGAAGTGGGACATTAGTTGCATGTTTCTGTTTACAGGTGCGCATATATAATGCTGTGCCTTTTTAAATATTTTTATTGAGTTATAATTGGTTGGATCACCTGTCAATCAAACTGCCTGCGAAGGGTCAATTATCTGGCAACATCTTGGTCTCTACAGACACTCTTAATATTGTAGGGTTGACTGACTTGTTCCCTTGACCTCATCTCTCCTCATAAGTACTTACTGTTGACGCCGATTATGATGGGCCACATCTGGCACTTGGTGTGTTTCCATTCTATCATTCAGATATCAGGATGCTAACAGTCACGACCTGATCACATCCTCCAGGTGACATCACACACTTTACTGTTGACTCACCGAATGCTTGTGCGTCATTTGACTTTAGTGTGCGTTTCAGCGTTTTATTTGCTTGTGATGTTTAGACTGAGCAAGAGTTGTCGTCATAGAACATTCTGCATTTAATTGCAGGAAATGCTGTGAAGCTGTTTTAGAAACCTGAATGTATAAGTTAGATACGTCTTTATCAAGGATCAAGACGTCTTTATAAGCCAGATGGTCTCTTTTTAAAACCGTGTGCTCCAAACTATGAGATCTCATTAGTCTAATCATGCTTCTGTGAATCATAATTATGAAATCATTTAAAGTTATTACCTACTAAGTCGCAATTTTGTTGAAGTTCTTAAGAGTTCTTGTAGGACTCCCAGAGTTCATCAAGAGTATGTGGATTCATTTTCAGCGCCTCCTCCTTCATCTTACCCCAGACATGCTCAATAATGTTCATATCTGGTGACTGGGCTGGCCAATCCTGGAGCAGTTTGACCTTCTCTGCTTTCAGGAGCTTTGATGTGGAGGCTGAAGTATGAGAAGGAGCGCTATCCTGCTGGAGAATCTGCCCTCTCCTGTGGTTTGTAATGTAATGGGCAGCACAAATGTCTTGATACCTCAGGCTGTTGATGTTGCAGACACTCTGCAGATCTCTCGCACGCCCCCATACTGAGTGTAACCCCAAACCATGATTTTCTTTCTTCACCAAACTTTTCTGTGAGGATTTTGGGTCCATGCGAGTTCCAGTAGGTCTCTGCTGCTCACTGTGCCACCGTGATGCCAAATTTATTCACATAGGACCTTATTACAACCAGGAATCTGCAGTGCAAATAATAACAACAGCTATAGAAGAAAGAGAAATATAAGTCTAGATTTATTATCTCATAATTTCAACCAGTGCTATTGCTGAGTTTATTTCTCATGTGCATATATAGTACATCCTCTTGTTTTTGGAATTACCGGTAAAGAGGTTATTTATAGTTGGTCTGTTTCCTGAGAACAAAAAAAAATTCCCCACTAACCATTTTCCTGGATGTTTTTGCGCCATCATAAGAAAACTCTGAAATGCTGTGTGGTGTAAACACAGTGACAGTGCTGTAACTGACACAATTGTTGTGACTATTTGAGTTATATTGTATGTATTGTGTAAATGGTTATGGTGTGTAGACAAATAAGTTATGCAATTGTAAAAGCAGTTTTGACAACTTGTTGTGCTACATATAGTTGAAGCTGAGATGAAAAAAAAACAATGCGACAGACAAAGACACCATGTAAATGCTGTTAACTTTAACTCTCTTCAGTTAGATTAAATCCTGCTTGAAGGAGGATATCATTTAGTTTTCTCCCCTATGGTAGTCCTAGAACTGAAATTATTCAGAGTTCTTGTAGTGAATTCTTGCCAAAACAGTAGGAACTTTTCTGCCAATAGTTTTAGCAAATGTGAAGATTTTCCTCTGGTGCAAATGCCCCTTTAGTTCCCTAAAAACAGCGTTCCCAAAACTAAAATCATTGCCAGTTTCTGCTGTGGGAACTCACAATAGGTTCAAAAACCTTTTTAGTTTTTACAAAAAGAGTTACTAGAGTTGAAATAATTCCCATTTCCTGTGATGCAAACATAAAAAGCGAATACTATCCCAATAGTTCTAGGAACTGTAAAATGTTCAGGTGCAAAAGCCTCTTTCAATTTCACAAAAGGAATTCCTAAAACTCAAATCATTCCCAGTTCTTGTGGTAAAAACATGTTAAAAAGAAAGTACTTCTGCAAATAGTTCTAGGAACTATGAAAAAGTTCCTACAGTGCAAAAGCATTTTTAGTTTCCACAAAAAGCATTTGAATAGCTCAAACCATTCCCAATTACTACAGCACAAACATGCTAAAAAGCAAGTACTTATGCAAATAGTTCTAGGAACTATGAAAAACTTCCACCAGTCCAAAAGTCTTTTTAGGTTGTACAAAAGTCATTTGTAGATTTCAAATCATTCCCAGCTCCTGTGGTGAAAACATGCTAAAAACGGATTATTCTGCCAAAAAATCTAGGAACTATGAAAAAGTTCCTGCAGTGCAAAAACCTTTTTAGCTTCCACAAAAAGGCATTTGTATAGCTTGAATCATTCCCAATTACTACAGTGCAAACATGCTTTTTAGTGCAAGTACTTCTGCAAATAGTACTAGGAACTATGAAAAAGTTTCACCAGTCCAAAAACATGTTTAGGTCCCACAAAAGTAATTCATAGAACTCAAATCATTCCCAGTTCCTGTGGTGAAAACATACAAGGAAGTACTTCTGCGTATAGTTTCAGGAACTCCAGTGCAAAGGCTTTTTAGGTTTCACAAAAAGCATTTGTAGAACTCAAATCATTTCTAGTTCCTGCTGTGCAAGCATACTAAAAACTCGTACTTCTGCCAATAGTTCTAGGAACTATGAAAAAGTTCCTACAGTGCAAAAGCATTTTTACTTTCCACAAAAGGCATTTGAATAGCTCAAATCATTCCCAGTTACTACAGCAAAAACAGGCTAAAAAGCAAGTACTTCTGCCAATAGTTCTAAGAACTATGAGAAAGTTCCTCCAGTCCAAAAGCCTTTTAGTTTGCTCAAAAGTCATTCGTAGAACTCAAATCATTCCCTTTTTTTTGATGCAAACATGCTAAAAAGCAAGTACTTCTGTCTATAGTTCCAGGAACTATAGGTTCTTCAATGCAAAGCTCCTTAAGACTGTATTTTCCCCCAGATAAACTGGTTACACTGGTACATTCAAACACTCTTTTTGGCAGAGCAGTTGTGTTTATGGTTGTGTCTGCTGTCTGATGTGTGCGATGGCACAGACCTCTACTGTGTTATGTCTTTTAGGAGGCATTACACTGCATTTATTTGTGTGTGGGTGGGATCGTTCCCTGCGAGTGGACATTAGTGTGGGTGTATTTATGAGGAGTTATTCACCGAACAGCTCACATTGCGACTGAAGCCAGCGGTGAGCTCTCAGTACTGTGACATGATGCATCCATTCATCCAGACGAGCCTTCACTAATGTCACCACGTTCGGATGCACAGTGGAGCTGTATTCCAGCTGCTGTGAACTGTGTGTAGAGCTCGTCTGTCTCCCATTATACATAAAAAGGCAAAATCACCCATTCGAGACTCAACAAGACGTTTGTTTGCTCGTAGGTAAACATCAAAGAACATTTTAGCCTTTGTTCCACACAAATTTGAGACTAAACAAGACGTTTGCCCAGATGTTTTATTTTCTTATTCACTAAATGTGTGCTAATATATATTTCAGCTTTTGTATTAATTTCAGTAATATTATTCACTAATATGCAAGTGTTTATATTGTTTATTTACAATTCAGTTCGTAAAGTAATATTTTCTGTCGTTTTGTAGATGTATTATGCGAGAGACTTGCTTCATTTACCAAACGAGTGGATCTAATTGGATTTGTGTTGTACACCTTAAATTAAAGTGAAGCTAAAAAAATAATATACGGCCTTGTCTATACGTAAACATACGTTTGAGACTATACAAAACAGTTTGCCTATACGTGAACATCAAAGAACGTTTCAGCCTTTGTTTCACATTATTTTGAGACTAAGCAAAGTGATAGTTTGCCTATACGTGAACATCAAAGAACATTTTAGCCTTTTTCAGACTAGTTTGAGACTATAGAAAACAATAGTTTTCTTATACGTAAACATCAAAGAACATTTTTGCCTTTTTCAAACTAGATTGAGACTAAACAAAACAATTGTTTGCCTATACGTAAACATCAAAGAATATTTTAGCCTTTTTCAGAC
>CAIGQQ010034439.1:0-16264 GCA_903798035.1 Danio albolineatus
TTTAGCCTTTTTCAGACTAGTTTGAAACTATAGAAAACAATAGTTTGTCTATACGTAAACATCAAAGAACATTTTTGCCTTTTTCAGACTAGATTGAGACTAAACAAAACAATTGTTTGCCTATATGTAAACATCAAAGAATGTTTTAGCCTTTTTCAGACTAGTTTGAGACTATAGAAAACAATAGTTTGCCTATATGTGAACAGCAAAGAACGTTTCAGCCTTTGTTTCACATTATTTTGAGACTAAGCAAAGTGATTGTTTGCCTATACGTGAACATCAAAAAGCATTTTAGCCTTTTTCAGACTAGTTTGGGACTATACAAAACAATTGTTTGCCTATACGTGAGCATCAAAGAACATTTTAGCCTTTTTCAGTCTAGTTTGAGACTATACGAAACAATTGTTTGCCTATACGTGAACATCAAAGAACGTTTTAGCCTTTGTTTCACATTAGTTTGAGACTAAGCAAAGTGATTGTTTGCATATATGTGAACATCAAAGAACATTTTAGCCTTTTTCAGACTAGTTTGAGACTAAACAAAACAATAGTTTGCCTAAACGTGAACATCAAAGAGCATTTTAGCCTTTTTCAGACTAGTTTGAGACTATACAAAACAATTGTTTGCCTATACGTAAACATCAAACAACATTTTAGCCTTTTTCAGACTAGTTTGAGACTAAACAAAACAATTGTTTACCTATATGTGAACATCTAAGAGCGTCTTAGGCTTTGTTTCGCATTAGTTTGAGAATAAGCAAAGCGATTATTTGCCTATACGTAAACATCAAATAACATTTGAGCCTTTTTTAAACAAGTTGAGATTAATCAAAACAATAGTTTGCCTATACGTGAACATTAAAGAATTAATCTTTTGCATTTTACACCAATTTGAGACTAAACAAAACAATTGTTTGCCTATAGGTAAACATCAAAGAACATCTTCGCCTTTGTTTCACATTAAGACCAAATAACATGCTAGTTTATCCTCAGCTCGACATCAAAGTGTACGCCGATTTGAACATGCTCTTCGCACAAAGAAGGGGATGCACTAGGAATGCACACACACATAGTCGTGGTCAGGATTGTCGGTAAATGTGAGTAAACACTGCTGTGAAATTAGATATGCAACGTTTATTCTTTTGATCATCATCATAAAAAAGAAAAGAAAATGTGAATAAAGGACTGATTGTCCAGCAGAAAGTTATTGAGTTTAATGAATGGAAAGTTGTGTCACACTTTAGTTTACACTTACTACTGGATTATTACCTGCCTGTTAAGACATTAACTGTATATTAGCAGCGTAAAGTAGATCTCATTTTACATCCCTAATCCTACCCATAACCTAAACCCAACTACTACCTTACTAGCTATTAATAAGCAGCTAATTAGTAGATTATAGAGCCAAAATTCTTATTAATAATTTTTTAATAACATAAATTGTGACCTAAAATGAAGCATTACTGAAAGTTCTTGTAAGGCATAACACTGATTTACTAACCATTATTTTTAAAATAAAAATAACTAACATTAACACTAGTTTTGTCACTAACAATTACTAATATCTATCAACAAACTGCGTCACATGACCTCCCATCCAAGAGCACTCTCAGGACTACAGGAGTACTGGACTACTGGACTACATTCGGGCTACATTCACACATGCACTGATATTTAAAGCTTAATAATAAAGCTAATAATATTGTAAATAATGTTCAGTTTCTTACACGGAGTGTTCGTCTCGCTTCACAAGACCTCAGTTTGTCATTGTCTATTGATTTGGACTCATTTGTATGTTTATTTTAATCTAAAAAACCTGCCAATAGTTGTGTTGTTGTTGTTTTTTTTTCTCAATTTCTTCATGCGCATAGTACAACAGTTCTGAACCATGGCTGTATAATTTGGCTGGATTTTAATTGATTTGACTTGAAACTGACGGGACCTTTGGGTGATACTGTGCATAAATCTAGCGCAGCAGAAAATGAGTACCCTGGAATAGCAGCCAATTAGACTGAAATGTCCATTATAGAAGGAGAAAAATGACCACGGAGGATACTGCAGTTGACCGATCAGAGTCAAGTACCCCAGAGAGCAATGTAATACAACAGCTTAAAATATAACAGACAAGCACTGTGTTTGTTTATACTGAAATCCCCAACATAGTGCTTTTCATGTTTTGAAATTGGACTACTATAATTGTTTATTTATTATCGTTTGAGTTGAATATCTTTCTGTACTGTTTAGAAATTGAATCGCGTTATGCTAGTATATTAAAAACAGCCCGAGTAGTATGTAAATAAACCTTGTTTACTACATTTGCAAGTGCCTTGGACTGATGATTTGTGTTTAAACTTTATCTAATGTCCTAAAAATAGTTATTCAAAACGATTCACTACTTAAAATCAGCATTAAAGGTAATAACGTGGCAAACAATCTTTAGTTCTCATACACACTGATGATTTTGCATCATAATCATCAATATATCATCAGGAGACATGGGTATTCATCTTGTTTTACCTGAATGTGTTTGCTGAAGTTCTGAAAGCTGTTGACTTGTATTAAATGAATCACCAAAGACCACGTTTCAGCTAAAAATCTTCCTTCATGAAGAAAACAGTAATCTCATATGACTTAAGGATGAGTAAATTAGACAAAAACGTTCATTTTTGTGTGAACTATCCATCTAATGACTCCTATTAGAGTGCATCGATGCCATTCCTGCTTTGTTTTCAGATAAACGGTTGTTCAATTCTATAATATTATGGATATTATGGCTAATATTTATAGGCATAAGTAGCAGCTTATTTTAGTTTATTATTTTCAATCGTGTTATACTGTACTTCAGTGTGAAACATATCATGGTGTCCCCAGGGTCTTAAATTTCAAAAACAAAATTGTAGGCCTTAAAGTCTTAAATACACTGAAATATAGTGTTGTAGGTCTTAAATAATCTTAAAAGGTCTTAATTGTTTCTATGTCCAAGTAAAGCTACCCTATCGGCTGACACCCAATCACCAATAATCCATCAGAAAGCATTTTTTAAATGTATTTAAGTTGTTATTGCAAAGAGTTACAATTCACAACAACTGTTAGACATTTTTACAGCAAATTTCCTAAAATAGGGAAAGAAAACTAAAGCAAAACATCCCTTTACATGATCTTCCATTATTACAAAAACTATTTACAGAATTACTCGTGCCATTAGGAAAAAGTCCTTAGTATTTAGCCCTGTATAAGTGTTAAATTGAATTCTGAATGGTCTTAAAAGTGTCTTAAAAAGGCTTAAATTTGATTTGAAGAAGCCGCATAAAAAAAAGTTATAAATTTGTAAAATGGCTCGACACAAACAAACTTGACAGGTCTGCCAGTAACGTGACTGAATGTGCACACTCCGATCTGCTAATCTAGGACACTCGTAACAGCTACCAAGCCGACCAATCAGAGCTTGCGCTATGCATCGTTACGATGTGTAGTTACATTTTTTGAGAAGTGCACATCAGCGTCAGCCACAGTGAGGGGTCTGCGACCGATCAAAGGTTGTGCTGGACCTTAAATGACTGATAAACCTGACCTAAATGGCTGATACCGAAAACGCTGCTTTATTCGCACGTCTTTTATGCGATAATCCAGTTTTGCGCATAAAGTTCATTCGCATTTTTGGATGGAAACATAGCTACTGTCTTCTGCTGTGTTCATTAGTTTCAATAACACAGATTTCTTTACAAATTAAAACGGCTACTTTGGATATGTTTGGAAATACTGTTGTCCTAAAAACAAACAAACAAACAAACAAAAAAGCATAACTAAAAGCATCTTACTCATACCTAGGGCCACACGGAATCTGCGTGCACAGAATTCTGCAGATTTCCGCAGATTTTTAGCCCATCATTGATTCTGTTTATTTAATGGTGTAAATGTGTGTAAATTTGTATTTTTAATCAGTTTTCAAATTAATTTCAGTAATAATATTGACTAATATGAAAATATTCATGTGATTTATTTACAGTACAGTTTGTAAAGTACTATTTTCAGTGTTTTAGTAGATATTTTATATGAGAGACTTGCTTTGTTTACCAAATAAAGTGGATCTAAATGGATTCGCATTGTAAGCGTTAAATAAATGTTAAAAAGGTATTACTTTTTATCTCATATATTAAGGTTGTAGTTATGATACTGCCAAAATCATTCCGGATAAATCCGCAGATTTTTAACAAAATACTCAGCAGAAATAGCAAAAAAATGTCCACAGATTCCGTTTGGCCCTATAAGAACGGTATAGCAGAAAATTTTGGCGGTATGATTTATTTTCCAAACCGCGGTATACCTTGAAAACGGTTATCATCCCACGCCTAGAGCTAACACAATCAATATGGTTAGTTTTGATTTCATGTGTTCTTTAAAGCATTAGATAGGATTTGACAGGATGAAACTGATTGAAAGCCACGTTCCGATAAGCATTTATTTATGAATTTGCACTATTTCGGTTTCTCCCGCACGCTTCATTCACTGCATCTGCAGTTCGTAGCTTTCAGAATGAATGAGTGGATGACTCATCCCACTTTGCCGAGCCTTTAGGGACGGATGGAGGGAGAGAGAGAGACGGAGCGGGAGATGGTTTGGCCAAAGATCCAAGGGCTTTTTGTTTATGCGATGATAATCCTTCAACAATTAGATGGGTGCTGGGTTCAACAAGCATAATCAGCGCGCTTATATCCCACATGCGTGTACGCCACTGCGTGACATGCTGTCCTTGAGGAACTCTTGGAGGGCTGAATCAATGTGGGCCCTCGAAATTATACAAGGAGATCTATCACACCCCACCGACTGCTGTGCGAGTAATGAGGAAGAAAGCGTGTTATCCTAGCGAGCCTGACTTCCCCCGGACTTTCTTTCTCTTCCGCGTTGTTCTCTGAATCATCAGGAGACGAGATAGTGGAAGCTTCGGCGCGTTGAGTTTCTTGCGTTCTTGGTCGTTTCCTCCCTCCGCGCATGTGAACGGACGTCACTCGGTCTATCAGGGTGTGACGGGATGCTTGTTACTCTGCTGTGGAGGATGCAGATGAAATATTTAGCATTCAAGAAGCTGCCAAGACAAGGGTTGGCTATCAAATTAGTTTTCCCGAGCATAACCCTTGCTTTCGGTAATCCGTTCACCCAACCTGCGGTGTTACCTCTTGCTAAATGCTGTCAGCCGTCAGTAGCGAATCTCTAATCCGCTAATGGAGCAGTGTAGGACCCTCTTAACCGGTGACAAAGTGTTAAGAGGATAGAGCCTCAGTTACTCCTAAAGAAAGGAAGAAAATGAGTTACAACTAATCAGACCGTATGTAATCAGAGGTGCCAGTTTCGAGCTGGGTTAACGTTTCGTAATTAGCAATTAGTCTAGACAAGGGGTTGTTGGAATGGTCTTTGATTCGATTATTTCCGGGGCCATTGTAGACTGTGTGTGTGGACGCATTGCTAGTGTTTTAGGTTGGAGTAGCTGAAATGAAAGGCTCAGATGGTCGTGGATACAAGAGCACAATATTGAAAATGAGATTAGTCACAATTATATCCTGTTAATGGGGAAAACCCTTCATTACACCGTGTGCAAGGCCACAAAATCACAATCGGTAGCACTTGGTTTAAGTAACAATTGACACCATTGACTACTGGCTTATTACCTGCTTGATTTCTAAGATATGAATAAGATATTATAACGTATGAACTTATTTTACATGCCTAGTCCTACCCGATACCCTACTAATACCTTACTAACAATTAATAAGAAGTTCATTCGTAGTTTATTAAGCTAAAAGTCTTAGTTTATGGTTTGTTATTAGTGTATTTTACATCAAAATAAAGTGTGATGTCACAACCAATTAGATTTTGCTGCTCAGAACTTGAGCATGCACTGTAATATTCCTTCTCATATGATACTGACTTGTAGGAAGTATAAACATACGTGTAGGGCTTGTAGTACCACCTGACATTCAGTGTATCTGTCATTTGTTATTATTATTATTATTATTATTATTATTATTATTATTATTTCTTTTTACATGATAGACCAAAGCAGGGCTGCGCCCGGTCAGTACCTGGATGGGAGACCACATGGGAAAGCTAGGTTGCTGCTGAAAGTGGTGTTAGTGAGACCAGCAGGGGGCACTCAAACTGCGGTCTGTGTGGGACCTAGTACCCCAGTATATTGATGAGGACTCTATACTGCTCAGTGAGCACATTTCATCTTTTGGATGAAATGTTAGACCGAGCTCCTGACTCTGTGGTTGTTAAAAATCCCAGGGTGTCGTTCGAAAAGGATTAGGGGTATAACCCTGGCATCTTGGCCAAATTTGCCCACTGTCCATCATGGCCTCCTAACCATTCCTATATCATAAACAGCTTTAAATCATCATATGAGCCACTTTTAGAAAGGTTTATACACAAAGTTTTTATAAATCAGACCCCTGGTCATTTAACAAAGGGTACCCGCAATTTTGAACCATGATGTTGTAAACTAACTACACATGGGGCCATTAAAAATGGGCGTTTTTTACTGTGCTCACCTCATTTCATTCTGCGGTCGACCACAGCATTCTGTCATTCTCTATTTGGAATTGAAATAAATGTGTTGTGCTTCACAGAACATCCACCAGGTGACGCATCGAACAAAGTAAATATGCAGGTTTACAGTTTTCCCGTTATTTATATACATATAAATAAATATATAATATATATAAATATACATACACAGTATTTTATATATAACAGGATATACTGTCCACAATGAAACTATTTATCTTATCAGAAAACAATAAACACAATTGTTCCAGGCGCAGCATTGTATTTGATTTTAGCAAATATGAACAAAACATGGGGAAAACACCTCCACCTTTTTACGGAGAAACAACCACCTGTGGCATCGAGTCCTTCAGAATTGGCCGTTACTGAAAATAAACCTCTGCTGCAGCTTCATGGTAATGTATTTCCTGAGTACTGCAGCCAACTGTGGTTGGTCATGGCATTCTGTTGCCTGAGACATGCGTTTCTAAAGGCCCCATCAAATTATTAAATGAAATTAAAGGATCCTTGATACTATAAATGAATCTAGCTCAGAAGAAGATTAGGTCACAGTTATGTTTTGTGCCAAAATGTTCCTTTACTTAGTAAAAGCAACTAGTAAAAGGAACTTTACTAGTAGTCTCGGGCTGTGTCCAAATTTGACTACTACTCAATAGCTACTGAATTTGAATTTGTACTACTTGACCGTCATAAAAGTACGTTCTATACAGTATGAATGTGAGCAGTATGAATGGAACTCGGATGTACTACATCCACCGTTTTGTCATCATCACGTAACCTACCTGCATTCTCTCGCGGTGCATCTAAGATCCATCAGATACGCACTTCAGAATCTCGCTGGAAGTAGTTGGTCATCTGGGTACGTCTCGCATACTGTTTTTCGAATTCAATGAATTCGGACATACTATGTGGCTCGAATACTGTTTTTAGCGAACTATGTAGTATGTAAGTATTTGATTTCGGATGTAGCCAAGGTATATGCCAAGCTCCGCACAGTTTAGTTCCAAACCCTAATTAAACACACCTGATTAAACTTCAAGTGAGTCCTACAGTCTTGTTTCAAACCTACAGGTAAGTGTGTTGAAGCAGGGGGGCAACTAAACTATGCAGGGCTACGGCCCTCCAGGAACTGAGCCTGACACCCATATTATATGCCATACCCATATCGAATCGAGAGGAAGATAGAGAGGAAGCTGTACTGTACTGTTGTTCTAGGTCAGGCATGTCCAAACTTGGTCCTAGAGGGCCGGTGTCTGGTGATTTTAGCTCCAACTTGACTCGACACACCTGCAAGGATGTTTCTAGAAAGCCTAGTAAGAGCTTGATTAGCTAGCCCAGGTCGGTCTGATTGGGGTTGGGGTTTGCAGGACTCATTCCAGGACCGAGTTTGGACACCCCTGTTCTAGGTGTACTTATGAAAGAGTACCAAAAAGTTGTATCGTACTATTCAATATTTTGGTACGTCTGACAGTAAAATGGAAATGAATGCGTAATGTGTTGTGCTGAAGAGTGGAAACAAGCAATTATGAATTGATTTTCAGGTCCTCTTCTTTAATTGCCTTGAAGTTAAAGTTCAATTTTTTCAATTAATCTTTATTTGTATAGCGCTTTTACAATGTAGATTGTGCCAAAGCAGCTTCACATATAAGATTATAGTAAATTGAAACAGCGTCAGTCCAGTTTTTAGTGTTGGAGTTCAGTTTAGTTTAGTTCAGAGTGGTTTATTATTCACTACTGAGAGTCCAAACACTGAAGAGTAATCCATCGATGTGCAGCCCTACAAGTCCCAAACCATGCGAGCCAGTGGCGACAGCGGCGAGGAAACAACTTCACCAATTGGCGAAAGTGAAGAATTTAAAAAACCCTGAGAGAAACCAGGCTGAGCTCGGCACGACCATTTCTCCAATGGCCAGACTTCTTGTGCAGAGCTGCATTCTAGGCGCTGGAGGCTGGAGAACTCGAGGCTCGTCTGTCCTTGGAGGGTCTCAAGCCTTGAGTTCTCCAGCCTCCGGCGCCTAAAGTGAAGACCTCTACATTGTCTTAAATCATCCAAGTTTGAAGGGTCGACTAACTGTTGAAGACGTATCTCTAAAGCCGAGAACACAGAGAACTGCATTGGGAGCTTGTCGGGTTGTGACCTAGTTTTCCCGTTCATCTCTTAGGATTTCAGTTTTCTTTCTTCAGAGGATTTCAGAGCTTTTGGAGCATTTACCGAACATCCTAAAGATCCGAAGAGAACCCCGTAGGTTCAGGGGTTTGTGTTTGCGGTAAACCCTTGTGAGCAGATCTCAAAGTTGCTGGCTTTCGAAGGCAGTCCGGCTTCCAAGTGCGTTTTCGTAGCCGCTGAGTGATGGTTTATGTTTAAATGTGTTGGTTCTGGTTGTGTTTGTGTCTAAGCGAGATAAAAAAAAGAAAGATTTAACGGCTGTTTATTCTCAGAACAGAGTTATTCTTGGCTCGGTGCGTGTGTGTTTTTCCCGTCCTCTACGTGTTTGTTGATGTTTCCTCTGGAAGGCTGGCACTGGGGGTCCACGTCAGCAGATACCGCAGACCGCCGAGGCTATTTGGGATTGAAGGGGGGTCTGAAATGAGAGAGAGCGAAATGGAAAGAGGGAGGGGGAAGTGGCCTTTTGTGTATGATCTCTGTCTGTGCTTTTGCGTCAGTCTGATGTAAAAGTGTGGGTGTATTTTTTCCCCCTTCTTAGCCAGTCCCCCTTTTATCCACACCTATCCCATCCTCCATTGCGATCCCTCTTTGTACTTCATTCATTTTTCTTTTTCTTGTATTAGAAGACCTTCGATTCCTTTCTCTGTGTCTTAGTCCTTGTTGTTAACCTATATATATATGTTGAAACTCTCAGAAACGTATACCCCAGAGATTCATTCTGCTGTCGGTTTTGGGAAAGCCTGTTGCACACAGGACTGGAATAACGGCACCTTCGACGTTCTGGTGGAAAATGTTTTCAATCAGACGCGACGTTAACATCTATCCCTGCAAAATCACATCGTAAATCAGAAATCGATTGCTCGGGAGGCTCTCTGGTGTTGGATTGGATCCCGCCTGGGGTATTTTGGCTCTGAGGGGACCTGACGCAGGGCTGTTAGTCGGAGTCATTAGTCATCAATTAGTCTGCTTGAGTCTCTCCTAAAACAGGCTTCAAAGCCTGCTGAGCTCTCCACATCAAAGCCAGGAGCTAATAGTCCTCTATGCTCTTTGTAGTACTACGAGGCTTATTATAAGATGGGCTAATGATTTTAATAGGATGCATTGAGTAATGCTGTGTACAGGTTCTTGTTTTTTAAATATTAACATTAGTGGTTGCCAATGGTGTATTAAAAACATGATGCCTGTTAGGGGTTTATTCGAAGGCGATCTTAACCCTTTTGGGGATAGTTTTCATCCACTCTGGAGTGATTTTGAGTTTTACAACTTTCTCTGTGTTTCAGCAAATCTTATTTTGACACGTATTTTGGGAAAATAATTTTTAAAAATTCAAAAACTCAACACTACATTTGAAACACACTTTTTTTTCTGCTGGTCATCAGTGAAATTTGTTCATTATCATTAGAGTTTGCAATTCTGTTTTTAGTCACTAGCGTAAATGCTAGGACTTTTTAAAGATTAGTTTTACTGCCCATGCAACCCGAATAATATGATAAACGACTCTTGCTAGGAATTAATTTGAAGGTGATCTTAGCTCTTCTGTACTGTTGGGGATGTTTTCATCCACTCAGTGGTGATTTGGAGTCTGAATTTAGCCCCATTTTTCTCTTTTTTTAAGCAAATTAAATGATTTTTGGTGCCAAATTTTATTTTGACACGTATTTTGGGAAAATTAATTGAACATTTTTAAAATCTCAACAATCCACTCAAAACACATTTTTCTTTCTGCTGGTCACCAGTGAAATGTGTTCAGTATTATTAGAATTTGCAATTCTGCTTCTGGCCACTAGCATAAATGCTAGGACTTTTTAAAGATTTGTTTTACTGCCTGTGCATCCTGAATAATATGATGAACGACTCTTGTCTGGAATTAATTTGAAGGTGATCTTAGCTCTTCTGTGCTGTTGGGGATGTTTTCATCCACTCTGGGGTGATTAAGAGTCTTAATTTGGCCACAACTGTCTCTGTGTTTAAGCAAATGGAATGACTTTTGGTGCCAAATCTTATTTTGACACGTATTTTGGGAAAATGATTTAAAATCTTTCAAAAAACTTAACACTACATTCGAGAAAAAAAATAATTTTCTGCTGGTCGTCACTGAAATGTGTTCTATATTATTATAATTTGCAATTCTGTTTTTGCCCACTTGCGTAAATGCTAGGATTTTTGAAAGATTCGTTGTACTGCCTGTGCATCCTGAATAATATGATGAATGACTCTTGCTAGGAATTAATTTGAAGGTGATCTTAGCTCTTCTGTGCTGTTGGGGATGTTTTCATCCACTCTGGGGTGATTTGGAGTCTTCATGTAGCCACAACTTTCTCAGTGTTTCAGCAAATGGAATGATTTTTGGTGCCAAATTTTATTTTGACACATATTTTGGGAAAATGATTTGAACGTTTTTAAAATCTCAACAAAACACTCAAAACACATTTTTTCTTTCTGCTGGTCGTCGGTGAAATGTGTTCATTATTATTAGAATTTGCAGTTCTGTTTTTGGCCACTAGCGTAAATGCTAGGATTTTTGAAAGATTCGTTTTACTGCATGTGCAACCTGAATAATATGATGAACGACTCTTGCTACGAACTAATTTGAAGGTGATCTTAGCTCTTCGGTGCTGTTGGGGATGTTTTCTTCCACTCTGGGGCGATTTAGAGTCTTAATTTGGCCACAACTTTCTCTGTGAGTGTTTTTGGTGACACATATTTTGGGAAAATGCTTGACATTTTTCAAAAGCTCAACAATATATGGGCAAACTGACTAAGCTTTCGTTAGGTTTGTGGCTGTTTTGGCTTCGTTGACTTCCATTATAAAGACATTTTTTGATTGCAAAGCCATGACACGACATAATCTTGCGTTCTTGATTGTTGTTGGCTTTCCAGAGGTAAAATTTGTCATTTTTATGTTCAGGATTATTAGAATTTGCACTTCTGTGCTGTAAATGCTAGAATTATTTAAAGATTCATTTTACTGTGCAACCTGAATAGTATTATTAACGAAGGACTCTTGTGTTGAGTCTTGAATCCCAGCTGTAAAGCTCAACCTATCTATTCCCTGGACAAAATACTCTACCTGACAAAAGTCTTGTTGCCTATCCAAGTTTTAGGAACAACAAATAATATGAAAGGTAAAGGCCTCTAGATTACACTTATTTGACCAAAATAAAATTTGATCATGCCTTGATTTTTAATGATTTAATTAGGACATTAAGGTTTGACTTTGCTCAGACCAGAGAGGCCCAAACTAGGGCCTGCGGCCAAAGTTGGCCCGTGGTAAACTTTGATTTGGCCCACCATCCCACCTGAGAATAAAGGAGATGGTTTAGAGATTGTCAATTTACATTTAACGTAACCCTTTGTTTGTTTGTTTTATTGTTAAAATCTAACTGAAATTAAACGGTTCTATTAAATTGTGTAAATTAATCAGGTTTTGTTTAACTGTAAATGCTGTCAATGCAAAGATTTTGGTGAGCAAATCAATGGCAGATTCTGCTTGACCTGTGTATTCAGGATCGAACTCCAGAAGTTCCAGTAGGTCTTCTGCAGTATTCTTGTTGATTGGGGCTGCCACTTTTCCAAATGATCAACTAGAAGTAAAGTTATAATCTGTTGCTCTTACAACTGGCACCGACGACAAGACTTTTGTCAGGTAGTGCACTCAATTAGCCTTTTTTCTGTGTATATCAATCAACGCAAATTAAAAGAGTGGCTAAATTTGCTAGACTTTGAACTCACTCCTCTAATTATAGTTGTATGTACTTACTCAGTATATATTTACATATTTATCTAAACACCGTTGACAGGATATCAACATTTCTTCGGTAACACAAGCAATTATCACAACAACAATATCCGATTTGTAGTCAGTTAACGTCACGTATGTAAAATCCAAGAGAACTCCGATCGAAAAGATCAGAGATTTCTGTTTGGAATCTGCCACCGGCCACGTACACACTCATTTATATACACAGGGACCCACTTTGCCGCTGATTATAGAGCGGCGACGGCTTACTCTGCTGTAATTACTTCCAGCAAGCGACGGCTGATTATGCGAGTTAGTCAGTCGCTGGAATGAAAACAGCTGCGATGTGTGCGAGGAGAGGATGGGAGCCGCGCTAATGCAAGACTAACACATGATGTAGAAACAAGAAGCATTAAAACGCCCCGTGTTTGTGTTTTCAGCCGGATGTCGGAGTCTGTTTCCCGCTGACTCGCTCTATATTTGTACCGGTGATTTAAATGCGTGCGTAGCCAGTTGTTTAAAAACAGTTTAGGAGGTCAGTGTTGCAAATGCGGAAACACCACAATGTTTTTAAGTGGATTTTGCTAGTGTCACCTTGTGTTTGTGTGCTTTAGAAACTCAGGCATTGTCTCTTTCTGTTTTGTTTTCATGTCAGGAAGATCAGGTTTATTTGTATTCACACCGGTGGTACTGCTACCTTTACTAGCAACAGTCTTAAACGCATTTTGCAGCGGAGGTTTGTTAGTTCTGTGTTCGGATGAGAATGGTCTGAACAAGAGGAAATATCCAGCGAGCGGCAGTTCTTTGGGCGCAGATGCCTTGATGTCAGAGGAGAATGGCCAGACTGGTTCCAGCTGATAGAAAGGCAACAGTAACTCTAATAAGCACTCGTTACAACCGAGGTCTGCAGAAGAGCATCTCTGAACGCACAACACGGCCAACCTTGAGGCAGATGGGCTACAGCAGCAGAAGACCACATCGGGTGTTGCTCCTGTCACCTTGTGTTTGTGTGCTTCAGAAACTCAGGCATTGTCTCTTTCTGTTTTGTTTTCATGTCAGGAAGATCAGGTTTATTTGTATTAGCACCGGTCGTACTGCTACCTTCGCTAGCAACCGTTTTAAACACATTTTGCAGCGGAGGTTTGTTAGTTCTGTTTTTGAATGCCGAAAAACAGAAGTGATTGCACATAACGGATGACACTCTTCCTTTCTAAGGCTCACTGACAGGTTGTTTGTGTATTTTTATAGCAATGCGCAGGGAACTATTGGTGCCCAGAGGAGTGAAAACTGATTTTAGGGCTGCATGATGTTGTAAAAAAAAACTTGCATTGCGATGTTTTATTTTTCAACTATATTTATATTACGATTAGTGAATATACACTCACCGACCACTTTATTAGGTACGCCTGTCCAGCTGCTCGCTAATTTCTAATCACCCAGTCACATGGCAATAACTCAATGCATTTAGGCATGTAGACATGGTCAAGACGATCCGCTACAGTTTAAACCGAGCGTCAGAATGGGGAAGAAAGGGGATTTAAGAGACTTTAAACTTGGCATTTTGGTGCCAGACGGGCTGGTCTGAGTATTTCAGAAACTGCTGATCTACTGGTATTTTCACGCACAACCATCTCTACGGATGGAGGATGGATCATCAGAGGAGAATGGCCAGACTGGTTCCAGCTGATAGAAAGGCAACAGTAACTCAAATAAGCACTCGTTACAACCGAGGTCTGCAGAAGAGCATCTCTAAACACACAACACAACCAACCTTGAAGCGGATGAGCTACAGCAGCAGAAGGGTGCCGCTCCAGTCGCACAGGCTCACCAAAATTGGGCAATAGAAGATTGGAAAAACGTTGCCTGGTCTGATGAGTCTCCATTTCTGCTGCGACATTCGGATGGTCGGGGACAGAATTTGGCGTCAACATCATGAAAGCATGGATCCGTCCTGCCTTGTATCAACAGTTCAGACTTCTGCTGGTGGTGTAATGGTGTGGGGGATATTTTCTTGGCAACATCTTCTGATGGCTACTTCCAGCAGGATAACCCACCATGTCATAAAGCGTGAATCATCTCAGACTGGTTTCTTGAACATGACAATGAGTTCACTGTACTCAAAGTGCCTCCACAGTCACCAGTACTCAATCCAATGGAGCACCTTTGGGATGTGGTGGAACGGGAGATTCACATCATGGATGTGCAGCCGACATATCTGCAGCAACTGCGTGATGCTATCATGTCAATATGGAGCAAAATCTCTGAGGAATATTTCCAGTAGCTTGTTGAATCCATAACACAAAGGATTAAGGCAGTTCTGAAGGCAAAAGGGGGTCCGAACTGCGACTAGTAAGGCGTATCTAATAAAGTGGCCAGTGATTTCACCAGATGAAAGTAATAATTCTATTTGGAAAGCTTTCATTGGGATGATTTTGAAAGTAACTTTAAGCATACATCTACATCAAATATAATCAACCAATCACAGACATTGAGAAATATGGTAGAGCAATAATACTGTATAAATCAAATATACAATTGTACAATTTTCTGAAAGTCTAGCAATATTTAGATACACAAATTTAACAATCATATGTAAAATAACACCGTAGTCTTTATCAAATATACAGTAAAAACATACATGTGATTAATCTTTAGTTAGAAATGCAATTTCTTATGCCTGAAAATTCTTAAACTGAATTAAATGATCAAAATACGCATAAATAATAAATGTTTTAATAACTTTATGATGAAACGATGCAGAAACTCCACAAATCGTGTTTTCAAATGTCGACAGTCACTAGAACTTCACAATTTGAATCAAAGCCCAGAAAGGTCAGTTTCAAAGAGTTACAAACTTTATTTGTGTGGTATTTTGAGCTAAAACGTCACATACACACATACACACTCAGACATCAGAGACTTATTTTCCTTTTTTTTAATTTATCTTGTAAAAAGGGCCACCACGAATAAACCAGTGAATGAGAAACTGATATATACCCACAGTCTGGTGTTTTGTAGATCAGTTTTGCGATGCTCAGGTGGAGCTGGAGGGTCCTCAGGTAATGGAGATGTTTTTGCAGGATTAATCGGCTGTGTTTGTGGTCAGCTTGAGCGGAGCAGGTCAGCGTGTCCTCCATTACGCCACTGCCAGGTGCTTTCGCTCAGTTTTATCTCCACATTGTGTTTCTCTGGGCGAGCTTGTGCAAATAATAGCGCCGCAGTTTCTGTGAAAGACAACATCAGAGACGCTTGTGGAAAACGTGTGGTTTGTATAATGTTATGTGTGTAGACTAGATGGTTATGCATCATTTCTGCTGCTGTTGTATTACACAACGACCGAAAACTTGACACAACTACATAGTTCTGTAAATATAAATGCCATTCAATGACCAATGAGTATGAAGGGCTTGGATGTGTTTGGGAAAATCCATCCATCTATCTATCTATCTATCTGTCTGTCTGTCTGTCTGTCTGTCTGTCTGTCTGTCTGTCTGTCTGTCTGTCTGTCTGTCTATCTATCTATCTATCAATCGTTCTATCTATCCATCCATCTATCTGTCCATCCGTCCGTCTATCTATCCATCCGTCTATCCATCCATCTGTCCTTCCATCCATCTATCATTATATCGTTCTATCGCTCTATCTACCGTTCTATATCTCTGTCTGTCTGAGGCATAGATTGGCCACTACAGAGTCCAGAATTTAACCTTATTGAGAATGTTTGAGATGTCCAGGAGAAGAGTTTGCACATCTATCTATCTATCTATCTATCTATCTATCTATCTATCTATCTATCT